>CM062834.1:3804837-4404837 GCA_031772345.1 Himalopsyche anomala
TATCGCGAGCGATTTTTTTTTTTTTTTTTGGATATCAAATTTATGGAGCTTCAAGTACCAGGACGCGCCAGCGTCAAGGTTCTTCCAGTCTCCTTCATCGATAAAGATTTTGAAAAATTGTAAATTGCATCCCCTTACCGTCGTTCGCAGACGGAAGGGCGCGATCACTACAGAGATAAGAAGTTCACGGGAACTTCATATGCATTATTTTGCAAATCACATTCCATATGCTTCCTCCATACTATATCCGTACATGTACACACACATGCGGATACATACATACACACATACAGTATACAAATTGTTTTTAAACAAAGAGAGTCATTTTCGTGATGCTAAGTTCGTTCTAAAATTGACAATTTTATACGACATAAGATCTATGGAGGGTCGTCGAGCAGGACTGCTCTGGGTCTAAAACGATTCTCAGGCAGTGTCTCGTCATAGTTGTGGAGATCAGAGATCGTTGGGTTAGAATGTTTTCCTACCTCGCTGTGAAACTTTTGTGATATTTCACGAACAAACTCGCGGATGGTAGGTATTTTCAAGTCTCTGTGAAGCAGCGAGTTACGCACGTACCACGGGGCGTTACATATCTGTCTCAGTGATTTATTTTGGACAATCTGGAGAGTCTTCATATGTTTACGGTGAGCATACGTCCATATTGGAGCAGCGTACACCATGATTGGTCGAGTAATTGCTGTGTAGAGGAGCAGCTTGCTTTTGAGAGTAAGTTTGCTTCTCGCGTTAAGCATAAAGTACAACCTTGCCTTTGTAGCATTAGCTTGACGTTTTTTAATCGCGACGTGTTCATTAAATTTAAGTCGACTATCTAGCGTGAGTCCAAGATACTTAACCGAATTGGACCAGTTGATCTCTGCGTTGTGCATGCGTATGCAAGCAAAATTAGGTTTTCTAATAAAGCCCTTTGAAAACATTACTGCCGCGCTTTTTTCGGTATTAATTTTGATTCGCCATTTGTCGCACCAGTCTGCTATTGTATCGGCAGCTGATTGAACCTGCGTGACAGCGCCTTGTCGATTTCGAGATTTAGCTAAAATAGCCGTATCATCTGCATATTGTGCTATAATTGCGTCGTTATCTCCGCCGGAAGGAATGTCATAGGTGTATATATTGTATAGTATGGGTCCCAAAACAGAGCCTTGCGGAACTCCCGCCCGAGTTGGCCTTGATGAGGATCGAATTCCATCCATTTTAACGTTGAAACATCTGCCTGTCATGAATGAGTTGAGAATTTTTACCAGCGGTGACCCTATACCAGCCTTCGACATTTTGAATACAAGCCCTTCGGTCCATACTCTGTCGAAGGCTTTTGCGATATCTAAAAAGAGGCCAGCCGTGACTTCTTTAAGAATGAATCCACTTGTGATAAACTCCGTTACTCGGAGGAGTTGGTGGTTTGTCGAGTGGCTAGCACGAAAGCCGTGTTGAGTGTCTGGGATGATTTTTTTCACCGTAACTACTTCTTGTAACCTAATCTTAATTACACGCTCTAAGACTTTGCTCATTGCGGGGAGCAGACTTATTGGCCGGTGATTTACTGGGAGAGTATGATCTTTTCCAGGTTTTGGAATGAGAATAATATCAGCTTCTTTCCATCGTGCCGGAAAATATTGTAATCTCAAGCACGCATTGATAATGTTTACTAGCGAATTAATGCCCTTTTCCGGAAGCTGCTTGAGAGCCTTATTACCAATTTTGTCATTGCCCAACGCTTTCCTGTCAGGTAGGTTTTTGATGAGACTTTCCACTTCGGCAAATGAGGTGGGATAGATAATTTCGCCGTCTGCATCTTGAGATTGATCTAGAATTAACTTTGCAGCGATTTCTATATCAAACGCATTTTTATTCATGACTAAGTTGCTTGGGTCAATTGAGTTAGGTGTAAATTGGCTTTCAAGGCTATCTGCAAACTCTTCAACTTTATCACTGATGGTGAAAACAGGTCCCTTTGGTCCGTAAAGCGGCATCAGCGGGTGTTTTTCTGCGCGGAGGGCTTTGGAGAGGGCCCAATATGGGTCACTTCCTTTAACAAGATCACTTAATCTGTCGTCAGAAGTTTTTTCGCGGTAAGTTTTCATAGCGAGTCGGATTTCAGCAGACAGACGGTTAACGCGCTGCTTAACTAAGGGGTTACAGAATTTTTTCCATTCTTTTCTTGCACGCCGTCTGTCATTAATAAGGATTTTAATGTCTATCGGCAGGGGTTTACTGTAAGGTGTATTTTGTAAAGTTGTTGTAGCATACGCGGCAGCTAAGTTAATGTTTGTATTGAGATTAAGAATCTCAAAGTCAATGCTTTGGTTATCTTTAAGATCACACTGAGGAATTATCATATCGTCAATAAAAGTCTCAAATACGTCCCATTGGACTATTTTTTGCGTTTGACTTAAGTTATTATGACTAAAATATGTTGGATCACCTAACCTCAATATGACAGGATGGTGATCCGAATTAAGCTCGTGTACTATATGAGTTTCATAAGGAAGGTTGACTCCACTCAGAATAGCAATGTCTATAACATCCGGTAATCCTCCATTTCTTGGTAGAGTTGTTGGATCGGAGGGTGCGGCTACAATTGCTTCAATATTACTAATATAAGATTTTAACTGTCGTCCGCGTGAGTTTGTTAGTCTACTGTACCAGTCTTGATGCTTCGCGTTGAAATCACCAGCGGCAATTGTAGGTACACCGATAGGAATAACTACTTCTAGGTCCCTAGTCAATATTTGCCCATCAGGAGGGCTATAGATAGAAACGAATCTAATGAGGCCTGAATACTTCGTGTTTACAACTATCGCGTTTGCTTCTAGTTTGCCTTCAAGTGCTGGTATTGGAACTGCACAATGGTCTATGTGTTTTTTTATGTATATTGCGGTCCCTCCTCCTGAGGTACGGGTGCGATCAAAGCGGTACAAAGAATAGTTTGGTATTGTGGGACGGTGTGAAGGTTTGAGAAAAGTCTCATTCACCAGGAGGATGTCAATTTTATACCTTGATAAAACGTCAACAATCTCCAGTTTGTCATGTCTTAGGGTACCTCCACTGTTCCAGTGAAGAACCTGTAAGGATGCCGGTCGGATTTTATTCGCCATTGTTTGTATCAATGGGCGCCTCTTGGGCGGGATATTTAACCAGAAATTGGTTTCCGATGTTCACAATTTCGCGCCATTCATTGAGCATGGATTTATAATCCAGAGCAACATGCGCGTGTGGCAATTCTGAGCGGACAGAGTTAGCCTCACTCTGATCAATACGGGGAACAGGTTTTAATTGTTTCGCCATATTTTGAGTTTCAGCTGTCGATAATCTACTGTTATTGGCAAGAGTTGGCAAGGGCCGCTCGTTAGGTTGGTGTGTCGGCGGCCTAGAATTAGGTGATTTTCTTGGAAATTTTGGGCATCCACGGTAGTTTGCCGTGTGAGGCCCGCTACAGTTTGCGCATTTAGCTGGGCCGCTATCCTTAGTGTAAGTGCACTCATTAGTAGAATGGTCACCCGCGCATCTCACACATCGCGCTTGACCACGGCAGCATGATGCTGAGTGGCCAAACCCTTGGCATTTGTGGCATTGACCCGCTGAGGTTTTTCGCCACAGTGACTCAACGACAATGTTCATTTCAAAGAATTTACGTAGGCTAAAAATTTCTTTCCCTCTCACATTTCGTTCGAGGCTTAAGAGAACAAGTGGGATCGCGGTCTTTTTGACATGGCACTTCATTCTTTGTACCTTTATAATGGGAAATTTGAGCCGTTTAATCTCGTTCAAAACGTCTTCTTCCCCAACGCCTACTGACACGCCTCTCAAAACTACTTTGAGTGGTTTGTCTTCATGCGCCATGTATGAGTGGTATGGTTCATTTCTTACGTCTAACAGTTTGGTTGCTTTTCTGAAAGCGTCGATTGAAGAAACCTCGATTTTTATGCCATCTTTGAGATCTGTTGCATGTCTTATAGATACGCCTGCAAGTTTAGCATCCCTAAGAAATGTTATATAGTTTTCCTTTTTATGAAGGACAATCGGGGGAATTTTTTGTTTTTTGTCGTATGTTTTAGGTGAGTTAGAAGGTTCTGGCAAACCAGCGCTGGGCGAAGAGTTTAGACATATTGTTGGTGTGTTAGGAGCCTTATCGCGGCAGTCATTAAAAATAGGCGAGCATGGGTTTTCGGCAACCTCTTCTCCGGTAATATTACTTTTAGACGATTCCTTATCAACAGTAAGATTATGGTCGTCAATTGATTGAGACGGCCAAGCAAACGTATCTCTGGCTGTAGCCATTTTAAAGTTGACAGACCCATCATTCGAGATCAAGTCGGAAGTTGCCGCGATTTCATTGGTAAGCATGCGTGAGTCATTGGTAGAGTTTACACTACTAAGGGATGGTGATGGGGGTGGCAAAACAATTATAGTTGGTGAACTGGGAGTGACGACGATGGTTTTGGGTTTCGAGGTTTTTTTCTGTGGCTGTTTTGGCGTAGAGGCCTTTAGTGGTAGCGAACCGTCCGAAATGTACTTGCCTACCCCTTCGTTAACAAAATCCTTAATTTTTTCATATATTGGCAGTAAGGTTTCGAATGCCGCTTGGTTATTATAGCCAGTAATATTTTTTATTAGCGACATTGCCTGGTCACTCATTACCGACATTTTGGAGGAATTCCTGGTTTTCCGTCCTGAACGCATCGCAGACAGTATTGGAATTTAAAAAAGTAAAGATAAAATAGGTTACAGGTTTAAGTGGGATAAACAAAGCAGTAGGTTAGGGAACAGGAAGCAATAAACAATGAGCAAGTTACTAATAAAAAATTGAAAAAAAAGAGGAAAAAGAAAGTAAGTAAGTAAGTAAAAAAAATAAAAAATGTATAGAAAGGTAATTTGTTATCTGATTCTTCTTGGTGGTAAGATCTTTTCCTCCAATATCGTCGTCGGCGATTTTTAGTCAACACAAACACTGAATTGAGTTATTTAGGTATGAACTATATAATCATTTAGCAACGGAATAATTTTAAAGTTAGGTTTTAGCGTACAAATACAATTGATATAATAATAAATGTTGAACCACCAGAATTGCAAGTAAAGCTAGCACACTTATCTCAAGCTAACCACCAGTCCTGCCATTGCCCTATACTTCAACCCTTCTCTCTTTAAAAAAGAGAGTGAGAAACTGAGTACCTACTAGGGCTTGTCGGTTTTCAAAAACTGGTTTTATAAACCTTTTTTTTGGCTAAATTTGTGACATTTGAAAACAGATTTTTCAACATCGTAACCGGTTGTAAAATTTTTCCATAAACGAGACTATAAACATAAGGACAGAAAATTTGGATATTTTATTTGATGGCTTAAAGACCATACGCCCCTCATTACGTACGGTATTTTCGATATCAGGAAATTTCGTTACAAAACGATCAGTGGACGCTTTTTGTTTTCTTAAATCATATTTTCAGAAGAGTAACAAAAAATAATTTCTTGTTTTGCATTATTATGTTTATAAATGAACAACATAAAAATATTGAACTTTTTCTCGCTATTTTAATTGAAATTCAATTAAAATAGCGATACAATAGCGGTGGGCTGCCAATATCTTAACAAGGGGCTCGGTAAATCTTATTCATTTTTTTGTTCATCCATGTCTGCTCCCAATGTCGCGCATATGGCCTCCTAATGAAGGTATCTCAACAAAAGTTTTTTTTCTACAAGAATTGTTAGTTACTTTGTCGCTCAATCTCTCTTTTCTAAAGAGAGTAGTAAGGATAGAATGATAAAGCTAAGACAGGACTAGTGATTAACTAATCGCTCACGTAACGCCCAGTTGAGTGAAGGGGAATTTTTAGACATCACAAAACCCGTACTGGGACTCGAACCCGTGAGGTCCGGCACGGAAACCCACAGCGCTGAATGAAAAAACGAAGGGGGAACTAATTCTTGTTTCATAATCAAATTTAAACATCGAAAGAAATTGCAGTTATGTGCTGATTTGATATAAGACGAATGATTTTCTTATCTTAACAATGGGCTCGCCGGCCGCGCCGAAATTTAACAAGGGGCTCGCGCGAGCCCCCCCCGAGCCCCCTCCAGCCCACCCCTGAATTGAATTATTCATTTTTTGTAAAACTTCGAAAACTGGATAAAACCGGTTTTTGAACAATATTGACATTCGACAACCGGTTTTTTCAAAAGTCGGTTTTTGTAAAAGCCCTAGTACCTACCAAGCGATTTGAGAAAAACTTCATTATAAGTTCATATGGTCCACACTGGGAGCGGACATGGCTTTAAAAAGGACTTCGAGACTCTAGACCAATGGTTCCCAAACTTATTTCCCCCGTGGACCCCTAAGGCCAGTACTTTATTCTTCGTGGACCCCCTCCCCCAGGATGCATAATAGTAAAGTTTTCTATTTTTTTAAATACAAATATGAGCACACTGTGATAGGGTTTTTTGTATAGTGGACAATTGTAAAAAAAATATGTTAATTTTTTATTCTTATCATTAGTGATTTTTTTAAAATGAAAATGAACAAATCAAAACACAATCAAATTCTTACATAAAATAATAAAATCTGTTAATGAGAGGGATGAACCTGATGCTCCGATATCAATTGGTCAATATTTGGGTTCAAATTCGTAAGGTACAGTCGTAAATCTCCACGTTCAGTGATTTGCAACCGATTTATTTTTTTCGTAAGAAAATTAGTTTCGATTAGAAAATTTCATCAATACGCCTTTGAACTGTGTTCTTTTGAGTGTATCATGTGCAGGCATATGTAAAACATTTTTTAAAACCTCTTCAATAGCTGGTAAAATCAGCTGTTCCCCGATAGTATGGGGCTTTCCTGATTTTGCTATGAGACGTGAGATATTGTAAGATGCCCGCAAACCATCATCGTCTCTTTTTAACGTTGTAGCGAACATATTATTCAACGTGGTTCTCTTCAGATTATGTTTCAGTGTTTTACATTTTGATTCCGGTCCGTGGACCCCCATTTTTTTTTATTCCTGTCAGGGACCCCCTGGCAGTCCTCACGGACCCCCGGGGGTCCGTACGGACCACTTTGGGAACCTATGCTCTAGACTTTGTTTCCCGAGACCAACGGAATAAGAGTGATCATAAATTGCTTTTCTGATGGATGTTGAGCACGTATGTATTTTATATTATATTCTATATTCATAAGAATATTTTAAAGATTTTAAATACTTTATATCTGTAAAAGCCCCGCAAATCGAATACGTAGTTAAAGGATCGATGTCCGAGAATTTTCATCACATCCGATGTCCAGGTCAATGGGTTCGATTTCACTATTAATACTTATATTAATGTTTGAATCGATAGATTAGTTTATGTCCCGTAATCGATAGTTAAAAACCCGTGTTTGGTATTTATTTTGGCGGGATCTGGGACGTCACCCATTATCAATTAGCTGTGTATATATATAGACTATAACACTATTTTTATACAAAACCAACTTCAATTTCTTGGATTAAATTCACAATTTACGCAACAAATTTACAAAACGTATTAAAATTTACACGTCATCTCGTAAGTCGTAATCTCATTGTTGTATTCTTTACGTACATAAAAACTGATTTACAAGCGTTCTTTAGTGTAATAAAACAATAACTAAAGAGGAAGTGGAAAATATATATTGAAAATACACGTGCTGCAGTATTTCCATTTATAAATAATGATACAGACAAGTGGTAAAATTCAATCTTAATAACTCTGTCACTCTATTAGTCTTCTAAAACACAGTGAAAAAATGGATACTTGTATCCTGGTACAGTATTCTTTTTTCACCGTAGCATTGTTTCAAAGTTTAATATGTATGCATATCATTATTAAGAACAAATTTTATGATCCTTAAATTCTATTAATGATAATTTATTCACTATCAAAAAAACCTGTTACAATGGCTGTACGTGAAATATATTTTGAATAATTGAATCTCAAAAACCACTCCTTGCTTCCGCATTAAAAGAATAACAAGTGTCTTGTAAAGTTGTACTGTTTGAACTGTATTTATCTCAACATCATAAAAGTAAAAAAAGATTTCATACTATTTGATAAACAAATATTCATACAATCGTCATTACTAAACTGGTATATTTATGATGTTCGGTTTCCTGTAGATTCTACAGATATCGTGTTCTATGTATGTTATTTAGATGTTACTCAAAAATCACATCATTATTATTTAGTGTTTTTGTGGTATATTGTAAGATTAGACTCATGACTTCAAAGCCATTTAATTCACATCTTATCATTGTCTAGTTATTTAGTTAGCGGAAAGTTTAAATGATAAATAAGGTGTTATGGTAATTAATCTATTATGGTTGGGACAAGTTTCGATCGATGGATGGAGTGTCATGAGACTGATTGAGTCGCCCGTGGTTCACTTTAGGTTCAGACTGTAGCATTAGAAAAGAAGAAGAAAGAAAAAATATTATTGCATGGGTAGAATATATAACAAACGATATGATAAATGATATGTTTTTATCCATGTTCGCTCCCACTGCGGAGCATATGGCTTTCTAATAGAGGTTTCTTAACAGATTGTTTCTACGAGAACTGTTTGTTACTCAGTCGTCCAAGCTCTCTTATTCAAAGAGAGTAGTAGGGATAGAAAGATAAGACTAGAACAGTGTTAGTGGTTAGCTAATCGCTCTCGCTACACCCAATTATTAAAGGATCGAAAAGCTTGGGAGGGAATTTTTAGAGATCATAAACAACCATGCCTTCGAATAGAAATCGATAAATCGATCGAAAAAATGCTGTTCGTACTAAAGCTCGAACCCGTGAAGTCAGGCACGGAAACCGACAACGCTAACCGCTGCGCCATAGGACCCGACAATACAATGGTAAAAAATAAATAAGAAGGATGAAAAAAAGCACGGCATCCTATGGAGAAAGAGTCGATATCAGCTCGTTTCCAACATATTTCTCCCGTATATACATTTAGGTCATGAGAAATTTTCCTCGAAAATTCATAGCAAAAAAAAATACGACGCAATTAACATTGTTGCGCCGTGGAACGAGTCCCGTTAGGAGTCATATCGTTGGCTACAACGATGAGTACACCGAAGAACTTGAATATTAATAAATCTTAAATATACATTCCTACCTACGTCAAATACGCCTTTGAAGTTTGTACGAAATTAATCTAAAGCTGTGATGGGTGATCAAAATATTATGCACCCGCGGAAGAACGAGATAAGAATTAAAATTTCGTAAATACGAGGTAGCGTCAACAGCAGGTTTCATAAAATTATCAACACTAGTTTTTTTCCACGAATTACTATGCTGCATACGTAACATCAAGATATGTCATAAGGTACATATTATATTTTTTTTTTTTGATAAGAGACAAAACAAACAGCAATAAAAATATTTAAACGGAAAAAAAATTCTCACTTCATTTCGAAAAGTCCAACTTGATTTATAACATTGAAGGTTAATATTATACAAAAGGATTAACAAAACAGCTTTCAAATAAAGAATTTAACGAATTGTTGTGAGGAATTAGAGCCTATTAGAGCAGTGGTTTCCAACCTTTTTCTTATTGCGCCTCCCCATTCTTTATTTTATATGGTAATAAGAACACGTTCTAAAAAGTAAATACATATTTTGGACTGTTTGCGCCTCCCTTTACAATAGTCCACGCCTCCCCAGGGTGGCGCGCAACGTCCCCTCTAAGCCATAGGCTCTCAACCTTTTTCGGGTGGCGACCCCTTTTTATAAAGCCATGTGACTAGGCGACCCCCCGAGGAATTTGAAATCCTCGATTTGCTATACTTTTTCGTTATTTTGTTGTTCAAATCCAAAATCGAAAAAAGCCAATATGTACTAGTTATGGTCCTGTAGTCGACTGGGCCATGCTCTTTTGCTCTCCACTGAGTTGCGGTGTCACAGGTTTGGATTCCTGAATTACATTAATTACATTGATTTAAAGGATTTTTATACAAAATGAGAGAATCGCTGTGATGTCTTCACCCATCGTCACGATGATCCTGAAAAACGGATAGTGTAGAGCAGCAGTCACCAAACTACGGCCCGCGGGCTGAATCCGGCCCTCCAAAGATTTCAATCGGGCCGCTGATTTTTAATATGTAAACATTTTACACATAGGTTATATTGATTTATTTAAAATTCTAATATGATTCCATCAAGAATATTATTCGTCCGGCCCCTCAACGCTTTTAAAAAATCATCCTGCCCGTTTCTCAAAAAGTTTAGTGAGCCCTGGTGTATAGAACAATTAACAAACCACTAGTCATATCCACACCCATACTCTCTCCGAAGAAAGAGATTGGGTGACTTACTGACTTACAAAAACTTTATATTAACAATAAACAACTTCTGCAACGATATTAGATTAGAAATATTCGCGGGTTTGAATCCGAGTATGGAGAATTTCGTCGATTAACGGATTCAAATTCGAAAGCATGGATGTCTATGATGTCTAAACTTCCTCCCATCTATCCGATCCTAAAAACGGGGGGGGGGAGGCGAGAGCGTAGTCGTTCTTACCACATACATATACCAGTGTCTGCCAAACATTTTTACTTCACGGCACACTGGTGAATGGGATTTGTTTCGCGGCACACCAAATAAAGGTGTTTTAATAAAGAAAATGTTCATTAATAAAAATAAATGTGGAAAATATGTCGCTACGACCATTATTTACGAATGTGACAAATATTTATTCGAATATCTAAATGTTGGATTTATTTAAAATTTAAATTTAAATGAATAGGCAATATTTAAAATTGACATTTTTTAGGCTTCTGCTTTCGCGGCACCCCTGAGACTACTTGCGGCCCACTAGTGTGCCGCGTCACACAGTTTGGCAGACACTGATTTGTACGGTCCTCGTCCTGTCCGCGGTGGGCTGCTAATATCTTTACAAGGGGCTCGGTAAATCTCAGCCATAATACTTTTAGACTATAGATGATACATCTTCGTATTACAATTAACAGAAATTGCAGTTATGTGCTGATTTGATCTGAGATGAATGATTTTCTTAACTTAACAAGGGGCTCGCCGGCCGCACCAAATTGTAACAAGGGGCTCGGGCGAGCCCCTCCAGCCCACCCCTGATCCGTACTCTTTTCCAAAAGGGGGGGTTGAGCGACTGAGTAACACCCAGTTCTCGTAGAAAAACTTCCTTTAGGAAAGTTTTATTAGGAGTCTATATGCTCTACATTGGAAGCAGGCATGGTTAAAAAAATGTTAACACCTAATACTCCATTATTGATCAAGAAAGACATCGCTGCACAGTCTTGTTGGGCTTACAGTGCAATGTGTGCGACTATCATCTTTTTATAACACGCTGTTGTAAAGTGTGAGATGGTTCTGTGAACTTCGTTATTAAAGGGACTCGATGAAGTCTGTCTGCAAACATATGCACGTTGAATAATTGGCACTTGATTTAATCAATTGAGCTGAGGTCATTTTTCAATTTATTTTCATGCAAACCCTTCTTAGTCCGATATCGCTGCAATGTAACAAGTATGTACCAATTAAGGATTGCAATAGCGGTATTACTCAAAACCGGGATCCCGGTATTTCAGTTGCCTTTTCAATAACTAAATGCAAAGTGTAGGTATTTTGATAACGTAGGTGTTGCGGATGCCTCAAGAAAGCCTGAATTGTGATTGTCTATTCTACCGACCGGATGGATTCCGCCGTCGTGGAAGGCCACTGATGACAGTCTATAGCAGGGGTTCTTAACCCTGTGCCTGCGGGTGCACTTGCGCCCATCGAGCCATTGTCATGCGCCCTCAACAAAGTATGGAAAAACCAACATTTTATTTTATGATATTTTTTATTAATATTGTTTATTAAAATCAAAAATATAAAAACATGTTTGTTGCTTTATTAAAAAGGTTTAGTTTCACACTATGTAGTTATTAAGTAATGATATAAAAAAAAAGTTGCACGTTTTACTTGAATATTGGTATTTTAGAAACTTAGGGTGAGGCGGCTACTATAATCTTTAACCTGGAATGTGCCCGTTACCGCAATAAGGCTAAGAACCCCTGGTCTATAGGATGTACTGGGCAAAGCTACGGGACGCTGGAATTACATGGGGAAAGCAAGAAGACTGGCGGGGGACAGAGAATCTTGGAGTAACATTATTATTTATAAATCCGATTTGTATTTTGTTTATTTACAAATAGCAATCATTTATATATTCTTAAAAAAATCCATTTAGAGCAGTGTTTTTTTAACCGGGGGCCACCCTAAATATAATGAACTTAAATTTATATTAAAGTCAAATAGAATACTGTAGAAGGTGATAGCTTTTCAATTATAATGAACCTTCCTTTAGTGTTTTTGTTCATTAAGCATACCGTAATGTACCATACTAGTTACCATCAGCTTTCAGATAAATTGATACTTTAAGTATTCCTCTGGCATACATTAATAAAATAATTACAACGTAGAAGTAACGTATTTGTAAAACATGAAATAACAATAATACGTTGCAGTAGAAATCATGTTTTTATATATTTTTTTTCCAATGATATTTAGGGATACCATAATAACTGCATCGAAAAAAGTGTTGACAAAATTCTTTTGACTATCTTGTCCACGGGTTTATTTCATCACCACATGATGTTATGAAACTCGTGTGCTTAATATGTTTGGCTTCACCAATGACAGAATTCGTCCGTGCAGGTTATTATCCAAAGAAAACCCATTTGAATAATTCAAAAAGCTTTAAGAAGTTTCCACAGCAAAGAAAATAAGATTAATTTATTCAGTGAAAAATTAAACACTGGCTTAATTAATCGTTTCTTACGATTTTTTAAAATAATTGCAAAAACTAGAAAGGCGCCTTATATTTCCGGATTTTTGATTTTGCAATTTCATGAGTTATGAATCAGAGTGAAAATGCAATTATTCAGATAATTCTTTTGAGCAATCCCGTTTATTAGCAAGGCGTATGTAATGAATTGGTAGATGCTTCAGAAAAACAAGTAATTGAACATTTTGCATTTCAAATCGACTAACCTAAAACGATGCGTCCGATTTTTAATGACGAAAGAAATCGTAAAGATAATTCAGTGCTCTTTTCTCATACTAAAGGTGAAAAGATTAAACAGAAAATTAAGATTTTTATACATAAATGATATACTGCTTCAATGGTTGAAAGTATTGAAGTTTTAATTTTATAAATAATCGTGTACTATTTTTTTGCATTCTCTGCGAGATTCATCGTCAACGTTTGGTTGCAAAAATGAGACCTTTACGCAAAACCCTTAATATTTTAATAAAAGCATTAAACTTCATAGAATCTAATTCACTTCAAGAATATCTTTTTTGAAAAATAAGTGAAGCAAATGATGAAGATTTAGTATATGTATATTGTGTTCTTAAAAACATGCCACATAAAATTACATGTAAAATCTATTTATATTTTTTCTTCGGCAACTCTATGAATTCAACAGCTTGCTTTTTTGTTGCTTTGTAAATTACGAGAATCCCTTTGATAGTCCACACCGGCCTTCCCTATGAAATATATATAAATTGTATGGACTTCTAACTAATATTTCTACCATCATAAATAGCCTGCATAAGAGCAGAAAATTCTGCATATTAATCAGTGACGGAATGGTTTGGGATATCAACCGTGGTCAGATAGGGCTCCGCTCATTTCCTCTCCTTTATAATCCTGAATTCATTCTTAGTAAATTCTATCTGACCGAGATGCGATCGTTCCTTCTGACCTAAAGAATGCCGACTGCGCTCATATTTTACAAATCTGTCGAGGGTATTCAGGAGACAAAATGCAAGTTGCAGAGAAACTTGTATCGCTTTGGTCTTAAAGTCTCCTCTCTTTGAAATTATCGTCGGTCCGCCAAACCACCCGCCAATATTGATCTTTTGGCAGCTACGATGGGTTGCCAATACGTCAACAAGAGGCTTGCTTAATCTCAAATCAATTCTCGGTGTTCTATGGAAGGGGTAATTTTTTTATCACTCCTATTCAATTATATGCAATACTTAAATAATCAATCGATTGATACTTAATACACTTTTATTATGTAACAATATGCAATTTTCCGTAAAGTTATCAATGTAAATGACTAAAAATGTACTACTGTGTATACTGAAGCTGTCGTAGATAATATATAAGTCAGATATTGCAGTTATATATACTAATTTGATCTGAGAATATTTTTTTTTCTTAAATTAACAAGGGGCTCGCGCGAGCCCTTCCGAGCCCCTTCCAGCCCACCCCTGCAGCTACGCATAAATCAGCTCGATGCAAATACCAGAACGCAATACTACATACCAAAACTAATCATTGGAAAAGCTTTGTCTCTTCGCTGAGTGGCTGGTGTCCTTAGGAATGGTGCTAATTTTTTGATTTATTTTCTGTGTAGTGATTTATCTTTGTAGGCTCAAATCTCAAATAGTACATGCTTACATCAGGCTATATCTCCTAACATCAGTGACATAGCACTACAGTGTAATATAACATATAACGGCTCTACCGAACCGGTTCCTAAAATACTAAAATAATTTACAATTTCTTAAATCATGTCTCAGAAGTCGTTGACAGCATATGATAGACGAATAAGACCCGTCACGGTTATTAGTATATCAGTAAATTCCTGTCATTTTGGATCCGAAAATTTTTGGAAGAGCTAAAAAAACGTCCCGCGCTGGAAATTACTAGGTTTTTGAAATCGACATCAAATTTTTTGAAAATCCCAAAATCGCCGACCAAGGTGCGAGCCGATTGATAAATTTTTAGCAGCACACCACAGCATATAACGCAATATACCGTGTAAGAATTTAATATATATATGATACTAATGTATCCACGTGAGTTATTAAAGACAAAGAGAGGCTTCTTTAGAGACCTGGATTTTTTTCAAACCGTGTTTACACGGCGATGACCACTCGACTTCTAACTGTGCACTTAATATCATCAATCATATTATATTTATATCTGACTTGATTTATTTGTCTATCAGAAACGTATTTTTCTCTCTCTGTCTTCGCATCAAGCGTTATGACCGAATGTTGACAGGTGGCACTGCCATCTAGTAATAATTTCTTGTATTTATATTATGATGTAGTGTAACACAACTGTTTTGTATTTTTATAAGGATTCGGCAGTTATTTTATGGTAAGCAATTCATGTTTAAATTTAAAATTGATTGATTTGTAAATAAAACTTTATATAATATCATAACTTACGCGTGTTTCACATCTTTTAAAATTGTTTGCAGACTAAAGGAAAAGTAAAAATATATCTTATTTGTATTTAACATAAATTTAAAACAATAGAAACAAAATAAGAAGAGAGGTATATTTTTTGTTTGTAATATTATCTAATAAAGTTGTCTGTTATCAACGATTTTGGAATATTAATAAAAAGATATTTTGCAACGTTCAGCATATTTTTTTTCAGATTGAAATCATATACATCGTCGATTACTGAAAATACATTGTAAAAGTATGAATACAACATCGCACATAATAATATTATATTTTATACATCAGTATGGATGTCAGTGGCGATTGGTGAATCGAGCACATGGGAGACCCCAGGCGCAATATAATTTAGAGTCCAGTTTTTCGGATAACAAAAAATGTCATAGATGTTTTTCGATATTTTTGTAGGATGTTTTTAAATACAACAATTTCTTTCTGTTTTCGACGACGGCTAAATATATCTTTACTAATGCGACAACGTTTTCCAAGCCTACATTGAAAATAAAATAATTTCTGAAATATTATTACAATTCCATGTAGCTATGTAAAATTGAGTTAAATTTTGAAAACTGAATTCAAAGTATTTTTCTTGTACAATATTTATTATGTACATACAAGTTATATGTAATATGATTCTGAGAGCGTGTTACGTACGATTATAGGGTAATTCGCCACCGATCATGGTCTACTTAACGTTAATTCGAAAATACATGTTTCGAGTTAAGCATATAAAATTGAGTAAGTTTATTTCGAATATTGTAAAAATTGCTGAAAAATAAACTCACATGATTTATTAAAATTTTGCACTAAAGTTGCACAGTTCTGATATTGATGCATTTTATGAAAGTTTCAATTTCCAAGAATTTAACAATTATGAATAGTTCAAAACACACATTCTAGAAAAAAGAACGAAGACGGTATCTACAGAGAAATAAAAATAAGTTAGTACTTACCAATGCATAGCAGCTGATATATGGCAAGCTTTCGTAGACCTCTACAACGTGGCCACGACGACGCAATCGATGCAATCAAGCTATATGGCTAAACATGAAACCTTTTGATTTATATTTTGTATCACTGAAACTAAAATTTTATTAATCAAATATTCGACGCACTTAAAATAGTATCGATTTTAATTGGGAAAGTTTAACTATCATGCAGTGTTATAATGTAAAGGTGGTAAAATATCAACTCAACATTCATTTCAAAACAAACGTGATTTCTTCAAGACGCAAATAAAAAGTTCAGACAACTTGTGTCAACAACACAAAAAAAATATTTCTTTTGAATACCGGTTGTCTTGTGAGTACTTCAATCCCCTTTAGTTTTTTTCTTATAATTTGTTTTATAGTAAATCAATACAACATATACATATATGTATAAAACGACATGAACGCCAGACATGCGGTCACAAGACTTACGAATAAACTAAAAAATATATTCCAATTCTTCAGTTATAAATTACAAAATAAAAGTCGCGCTTTTTTCCTTTTCTACTACTATCAATATATTAATAACCGATAATGTTGGTTGTTTGTTAGTTTGATATCGCGTTGTAGCTAGATTCAAGCCCGGCAATTGTTTTTATTTTATGGGGTGCCGACCTAAAATATAGTTTTTAGGGAAACCTAACAAGAATTAGGCTTCACATTGTTGATTTTGAATGAAAAATATTATTTATAAATCTCAATCATATATTACATATAATCAAAAACTTTTTCTAATTGGAGAATTAATCGAGCTTATTATTTCTCGATTGAATACACATAACAGGTAGTGGTGGGATAATCAACAAGATTTTTACTTCTGGTTTGTTTTATAAGTAAGTACACATTTGATTGTTTACGCCAGTAGATTTCTGACAGTGCAAAAAAAATAATACCTCCTTCTGAGGGCAATGAGCTTACAGCTAGTAATACAAACTGAAATTAATTACCTATATTAGGTACGGTAAGTCCTAATGGAAATAAGTTCAACAATGGTAAGCCGCTTTATTAAAATTATTAAATTAAATTATTTTTTTATTAAAATTGTTTTTATATATTTTGGAGGCCCTTTTCCAATATATGAAATCAGGCCCGCTTTAGCAGTAACAAACAGCTTACTTTTATTCAATTTAAAAGATAAGTTAGAATATAAAAAAACGTACGATGTCTTAAAAGCATTATTTTTCAATACAAAAAAATGCTGAAACACTCCATTTGGGAAATAATAAAAGGCTAAGAACGAATAGCTTGGAGGTTTCCAGAATTAATAAAGTCATTTATAGAAATGAAAAAATAGTACATAAAAAATAAAAATGAATAGGCTGCTCACCATTGTTGAATTTATTTTCATTACGATTTACCGTACCTTATGCAAGTTATTCATTTTTAATTAGAACTATCAACAGTTTTTTTTTTAATTTTACCTCCTCCTTCGGCTTTTATTTAGTAATTTATAACATTAGAACTATAATCAATTTTCAGTTTATTCACAAACCTTACAACGTTCTGTCTGGTGATGCTATTAGTGAATTTGATAAATAAGCAATATGGCTGCCTAGGCTTTCATTTCACTTCTTTTATGAAAGTCATTTATTTCATCGGCTTTGTTTTTTTCAAATATATTAAAAATTATTACGATCGGCTTACTGCACACTGAACTATTCGAACACACTTAGTGCAAAGTGGTAAATATGGGGGGAAATTATAGATTAAATAAGAGGAATAAACTTAATAAAAAAAAACAATATTCCTTTGTACTTTATTCTACTTTATTTAAAAGGTCAGGACCGGTTTCGCTTATTGCGAGAATTGTCAACTGAGTCAACATCAGTTGTCACAAAGTACATAGGAATATTGTGGTTTTATTAATATAATGTTTTTCCACCAAGTATTGACAGTGACAGTGAAAGTGAGGAATAAATTTAAATGATTTTTTTAGGTTAAATAAGTTATACCCATGAAAGCGTGCTTACTATTCACACTTCTCTAGCGGTGCTGAAAAAATACTTCCGATACATTGCTGGCCCTTTAGAAACCCTTTAGGACAGTGCTTCCCAACCTTTTTCATGCCACGGATCCCTAATTCTGAAAACAATAATCTGCAGACCCCCGATTTTTTTATTTTACATGTTCATATTTTATCACAAAGAATGTTGAAAGAATGAAAATTTTCGCGGATCCCTTCGAAAAACCTGCGGACCCCAGGTTGGGAAGCACTGCTTTAGGAAGTGATAAATATGCTTTTTTTTAATATATGTTCGTTCTAGGTTTTTACCGTCCTTCAAAGGATGGTAAGTGTTAAATTTAGCATGTTTTTTCACTTGGTTCTTTAAGGGCCAGCAGCACATTGGAAGTATTTTTTAGCACCGTGGGGGAAGTGTTAAACAAAAACTTATGTTAATTTAAAGATTTGAAAGAAGGGAAACTTCTTTAAAGAAATATTGGTCAATACGCAAACCGTTCTTCAATTATCGATAGTTATTTGTCAGTAAAATATGTAAGCTAGTGGTAAATTTCCAATGCTTTTAAAATATCAAACAAGTGGTTAGGATACGGTTCATGTGATCCGTAGAATAAGTGATCGTATATTTCTGGGCTAAAAATCAACCGGGAAAGAAGATGAAGATGCTGAAGATGCAAAAAGAGAAGAAGAAGGTAGCAACAGCATCAGTCACATCACGATACATGACACCTCATGTTGACATGTCATTGTTGTACATACGCCAACTCGAATATTACGATCTGAAGTTCATAGGAAAATTTGAATTGAAAAATTGTTCCTATCAATAAAACTCAATCACAGATTTTTATGCCCATAGCACGGACTGTGCGGCACGAACGGAAGTGCGGCAAAATAATTGCCTGCTATAGAAATGTATTATATTATCTAAAAACGAAACAAAAAACCCCTATCTATCTATCTGTAACCCGGATAATCGAGAGTTTATTTTAATAATATGCTTAGGCACAGTTGGGAGTGCATCACGGTATGCGCCGCCGGTATCTACTTAGTAGATCAAGAAAAAGGCTTAGTTTCTGTGATAGTGACATATTAATAAGAAAAACAACATTAATTTATTAATCCCAATAAAGCTCCGTTAAACAGAAGCTAGTAAATTTACAATGAATGTGTTAAAGCATATATATTTTTCAAAAAGTGATGGAAACTTTAAAGAGCTTTTTTATATTCAATACCTTTAGTGTTTTCCAAATAAAATATTTCATTTCAGTTATGAAGATAAAAATTATAGAAAAGGGTCTCATTTTAATAATGATACTGTCACCTTGTCGGTTCTAAATATAACCTATACGGTTAAGAAAATAACAGTGTAGGGTTAAAAAAACATATTTTTTTCTCATTAATTAATAAATCTCGCTGTCACAATAACGATAGTTTTTCCTTTACCGTCCAGAGAAACAATTCAAAAATTCACGCATGGGAAATAATCTAATACCTTTAAGTATCAAATAATTGTTAAGAATAAATATTAATGATATGTATTAAAGTAAACTGCCATGAATTTACCGACATTCCTTTTTTAATATCAAAATATAATATTACCATGAAGTTTTCGAATTTCAAAATTATTTTTTTCTGTCGACGTTTTCTCGAAAAAGGCCTAAAAAAATATATGTAAAAGCCTACAGACGCATTAATAAATAAGCACTGTGGAGTAAATTAGTGATTATTTTTAAATGGCGATAGTCGCAATATTTTAATTAATTATGTGTTATTATCAAATTTGGCGATAGTTGATTAATTACGTTTTATATTGTTTACTTGGTGATTATTAATGTTTCACAACTTGCAAGCATTATAGTAAGAACGCACGATTGGATTGATAAGCTTCGTTAGACTAAAGAAGGATGTTTGGTGGCGCGACAGTGCTGATTGTTTGTAGAGATTGTCATTTGACGAATTTGTGATGTAATTTAAATCAATGGGACGGATTAGTATGTGCAATAACATTATATTGCATATAAGCTTTAAAATTATGGAAATTAATTAGTCATCATCATTCAATTCAGTTCAAACATATATCGCACAAAAAAATAAGGCCAGTGATGTAGACCAATGTTTCTTAACCGGTGGTCTATGAAGATTTTTGGGTGGGCCGCAAAAATTGTATGCAGTTCAAAAATTGTTAGTACCTTTTCATTTTTAAAAGTTTATATTGATGGTCTGCAAAACATTTTTTGATTTTTTTTGTGGTCCGCGGATGTAAAGGTTAAGAAACATTGCTGTAATTCATGGCAGCGGTGGGCTGCCAATATCTTAACAAGGGGCTCGGTAAATGTTATCCATTTTTTTATCCATGTCCGCTCCCTATGTCGAGTATATGGCCTCCTAATGAAGGTATCTCAACGAAAGTTATTTTTCTACGAAAATTGCTTGTTACTTATTCGCTTTACCTCTCTTTTCCAAAGAGAGTAGTAGGGATAAAATTATAAGCATAAGACAGAACTAGTGATTAACTAATAGTTGCGCCCAGTTGAATTGAAGAATCGGAAGAGTGGGAGGCAATCTTAAGACATCACAAACACCCATTCCTTCGAACAGAAAATAGATAAATCGATCGAAAAAACGTTTTTTCGTACTGGGACTCACGGACGCCCACAACACTAAATGAAAAAATGAAACGACAACTAATTTTCAAATTTATTCATCTACAGAAATTGCAGTTATGTGATGATCTGATATAAGACGAATGATTTTCTCATCTTAACAAGGGGCTCGCCGGCCGCGCAAAAATTTTACAAGGGGCTCGCGCGATCCCCCCGAGCCCACTCCAGCCCATCCCTGATTCATGGTAATATGCCAGCGGTCATTTTAAAAGTCCGACAGTTCGTTTTATGAAGACAGCAAGTCATGAAAAAAAAACTATTCAATTAATAACGATGAGGTGAAGTAGTATGAAGACAACATCCGTGACACTGGCGCCCTCTCGAAACGGACAACTTAAAATACTCGATCTATACATTATTACATCACTACGAATATGTCGTTTTATATCAGTGTTTTTTTTTACTCTTGTTAATAAAATAAGTAAAATTATTTAAATGAAAATTTATGTAGATACAACCAAGAAGATAGACCAAAACATTATAAATAAGTGCATTTGAGTTTTTAAAAAGAATATGAAATGGTTTGAAATTTACACCAAAGTAGCGTTTTTTTCTGTCCTTACGCGTCACTTCAATAAACACAATTAAAACATAAACACTTTCTTTCTTCGAGTGGCATTGCAACACTTGCCGGGTACCGGCTAGTATTTAATAATTTCGAGAAGTATGAAAATGGACCGGAATCACACTTTTTAATCGTCTCTCGATGTCATTCACTTAAGCCATTTATAAACTGGTCAAATACAAAAATGCAATAGTGTTTAAATTTATTTTATTTTAGTCATTTCTTTACTTTAAAGACAGACCTTAATAATATAATATAGTACAAAAACTCAAGATTTGGCAATTCAAACACATCACTTCCTCAATCATTTAAAAGTTGTTACTTTATAGTTTTTATAGTATATAGTTTTAAGCTTGTGACTGTATATCACTCACGTCGTGCACATTACTAACAGAACACTTTAGATCGTATAAAATAACCAATTAAAAAAACAACTAATCAGGGATAGCATTAGCATTCAATTTTCGCATAATATTTTCAAATTCTCTACATACTAACACCATTTAAGAATACAGCGCTTGACTACTTATTACGTACATAAATTGAATAGCCTCTATGTCTAATACAATATATGCAGGGATCAATTTAAAAATGAACTAAATAGTTATGCGGAGACATTTACATGAAGCAAGTCAAGCAAATATTTAGCCGAAGTGGATTAGTATGGATTAGAGTGGAGTGTGGAGAAACTTGAGTATGAACAAGTGACTGTGAAATATAGATACAACTTTAAACGAAAAAATACATAGTAAAGAACGTCGTTTTTGGAGGCTTCCAGGCCTCAGGAACCCGCGATTTGTCGCACTCCTAATGATAATGATTTTTTATACGAGAGAGTCATTACAAAAAGACGCACATTATTGCTTATTGTCATGGAGATTTTGTGGTGCTTTTTTTTATTCAATTACAACATAGGTACCAATTATAATGATACTCGCTTTTTTGGGCTCTGCGCAAAAATCTCTCGCAATTACTAAAAATGTAGCGTTGAAAACGATATTACAGCTTTAGAAAACATTCATAAAAAAATACACAACACAATTGTTAAATTTATGTTTGCAATTCGTGTGTAATGCAGAAGGGTCACAAAGTAGAGCGAGATTTATCGAGTTTCAATAAAAACGAGACCAGCGAATTATATAGAATATGTAACAAAGTGTTAAATACATTTACGAATAATCAAAAAACGTTAAAGAGTGGCTAAAATGCAGCGGTGGGCTGCCAATACCTTAACAACGGGCTCGGTAAATGTTATCCATTTTTTATCCATGTCCGCTCCCTATAGAGCTCGATCATATGGTCTCTAATGAAGGTATCTCAATGAAAGTTATTTTTCTACGAGAACTGCTTGTTACTTAGTCGCTCTACCTCTCTTTTCAAAAGAGAATAGTAGGGATAAAATGATAAGCATAAGAGAGGACTAGTGATTAACTAATAGTAGCGCCCAGTTGAATTGAAGGATCGGAAGAGTGGGAGGCAAACTTAGGACATCACAAATACCCATGCCTTCAAACAGAAAATAGATAAATCGATCAACAAAAAAAATTTGTTTCGTACTGGGACTCAGGGACGCCCACAACGCTGAATGAAAAAATGAAGGGACAACTAATTTTCAAATTTATCAAACTACAGAAATTACAGCTATGTGATGATTTGATCTAAGACGAATGATTTTCTTATCTTAACAAGGGGCTCGCCGGCCGCGCCGAAATTTAACAAGAGGCTCGCGCGAGCCTCTCCGAGCCCCCACCAGCCCATCCCTGCTAAAATGTGATTCAAATGAAACGGAGGATATAATATGAATGGTGCGAGCTTAATTTTCACTTTTAGTCAATCAAAAGTGGAAGATGATAATGTTGCAAATAATGATGAATTTACCAATAGCAGATGGCAAAGTATGATTAATTTATGTGGCAATTTTTAATAATGATCAAGTATTTTACTAATATCTAGTTAACAAAGTTCTCAGCTAACAGCTATTGTTAGTGGAGGAAGACTTATTGAGGTGGCCACGGGTCACCCCAGACTGTAGCGCTAGAAAATAAGAAATATATTTAAAAATCATTGAAAGATTGTCACAATGTCACATGTTTTGTTTATATGTATGTGCCACTGAATTGAAAAAATCACACTTGTTTTGACGTACCATTGATTGTTTTTAATTTATTCTTGATTTCATATTATCGTTATCTACGCAACTTTTCTCTACAGCGGTATGTTGGTTAAACCTATTGTAAGAACATTACACAACATTTAGTACTTTTTCATGTATTAAAAGGTATTTAGGAAGTACAATATTAGTTATAACAAAACGAAACAATACAAAATTTGAATCGTTCAAACTATGTACATTCTCACAGATTTTGTCACTAACGACCCGGGTTTCGCCTTTCGGCATCTTCAGGCGTTCAAGTGCACGGATGAACTTGAACTAACGCTTAGTAAATGAATGTTTCGTGTTTATATAATAAATAAATGTGTCATTGAGTTTAGAGCCATTGCTGGCGAAAAGGATAAGCTTATGGGAATGCCCACAGATTTGACTAGTAAGTAGTTTCAAGAATTATATTTATTTGTTTGTCGGCAAAGGTTTTATGGTTATATTTATATAGGGTATAGAAGTGGAGATCCCGGTAGGTTTAATATTTCATTTAAAATCGGAAGGCTATGCAATTGTGCTCTATTTATTTCTAAAATTTCCTGGAAAAAGAGCTTATGACTGTCCGTATTTGGGTGTAACATTTTTATCCCTTGTTTCTGACAACAATACAAACAATACAATTTTGCACTTTAAATGCTTTGATAACTCTTTTCTTAAGATTAGAAGTGCTTTGGCGATCAAGATTTTCTAGATTGCATACTTTCATCTTATCATATCATACAACCATATTATCTTCCATCATAGCAGTATCGGTGATCGGTATCTATCGTCTCCATCATTAGTTCCGATGATTTGGATTTTATTACGTATTTGAATTTTAGTTCCCAGATGTCACTAAAAAGATCATTCCATCCATTCTAAGATACTTTTATGTTCTGGTTATAATTTTATATCAGATTTATAGTAGCGTGCATACAAGGGAACCTTTTTGATATTTTTTCTTTGAACATCCATTGATGGTAAGTGTAACACGTCAATATAGATACCAATTCATGTTCATTGCCATTAGAGCAAGGATTTCTTGATGATACGTTCATCGTATGTTAGAATCGTAAACAAACAGTGCTTATACATACCTACTACACATGCGTCACCCGCGAACGAACGAATCAAATCGACATAATCTTGATAGTAAATGAGACCCACTCGTTCGTTTCCATTCAATAATTATCATATCGAGTCACTTGCGTTTTTTGCTAAAACAGGCAGAGTGATAAAACAAACGATTTACGTAAAATCCAATGAAGAATCTAAGCGACTCGATTATGTTGAATTGATTCCGCAAAAAAATACTGCAATTGTTTTCTTATTTGCAACTTTATTAATTGCAAGCAGCGCGTGAAATTCAATTTGACTCGAATCGCGATGCACTTGTTTTCGTTACTCAGCGTTACGACTCGAATGAATGTATCGAGCGGGGCAATTTTATTTAGTATCTAGATTCCAATGACTAGTATCAACTACTCAATTTATTGCAATATTCGTTCAAACACACATCAGAAACAGTATTTAAAAAGAATCGTTCCTTTCTATTAAGAATAACATTTTTTTGAAATCCATGTCTGCTCCTAATGTGAAGCAAATGACTTCCTAATGGAGTTATTTCAACAGAAATTTGTCTAAGAGAACTGCTTGTTACACAGTTTCTCAGCCTCTATTTTATTTTAACGAGAGTAGGTATATAGAAGATAGGGCGAGGACAGAACTAGTGGTTGGCTTATCACTCTCGCTACACCCCATTATGTTTAGATTTTAATGGTTGGAGGGGGAGAATTTTTAAACATCATATACACTCATGTCTTCAAACACAATCAATAAATCGATTGAAAAATGCTGTTCGTATTGGGATTCGAGCCCGTGAGGTCCAGCATGGAAGCCAACAACGTCAACCACTGTGCCATGGACCCGACATTTTTATTGCTATTATATTATATATACTGTTTAGATATAATAATAAAAATAGCCGTTTTGGACAAAAAAAAAATTGAGATAAAAGAGCTTTGGGAAACGATTGTAGCTTATTAAAATACATACATTCAAATATTTGTAGCAGCATAACCTGCGTATGGAATTTACTCTTGTTTTGATTCTAAATACCTGCATATGCATTCACTTTTTCAGTTTAATATGTGGTAAAAAGTTTATAAATTGAAAATCTTTGATTTTCAAAAAGTGGCCCTTTCAATCAATTAAAGCTTTTTAGATATCGTTTGGTAATATATACATTTTGTTAATATACATATTGTATATTTTATGGATACTAAAGAAGATTATTACGAATATAATCTGAGATGTTCTAGATTATTCGAATCGAAATCCCAGTGCAGTCCTTGCACTTAAGTGGTTCAGTCGGCAAGTAGATGTCTTGCTAGGGACAGTCGGGATGAAAGGACCTCACTTAAGTTATTACTGTCAGTCGACCCAATCATTCCATTCCGCCATGGATGAACTGATTACCAACTAACTCATTCACTTTCCTTTTAACAACAAACAACACTGTTGCGTAGTAACATTTCACATTTTCATACTTGAATAATTATTGGATAATATGTTTCTAATTTATAGATTCTTGAATAAAATTCCCGAAAGATGGTTAAAAAATATATACTACAAATCATATATGGTTTTGTTCGTTCATAAGAAAGTTGGCTTCGCCGGCAATCAAATTTCCCATTATATTTTCCACCGCTCTTATTCTCGGATGTATGTGTCCAGACATTATTAGAGTCCAGTCACTAATGCACAACGCCTTCACGACGAACGTCATATTACTTCTTAGAGTAGATCTTAATAAAAATTGGTTGCGATTACTTTCACTGATGTTATTAATCAATCTATCAAGCGTCAGCAATGTTGGTAGTTTTTTAAACTCCTTTTTTACGAATTTCTTAATGTTTTTTTTATATTATACTATATAAAAAAAAGTTCGCCGTGAAGGTGTTTTTCGTACTCGTGATCGGGGTATATAGGTGTCCGGACACTAATAAACCTGAGAACGTTTGACTCAACTCAGGAAGAGAAGTCAAGCACGTTAAATCTTTGGGGAATATGGCCGCAATCCTTGGCGGAGTATTTTTAATAACAAAATATATTATTTCTTTAACCCAGAGCTGTGGATTCTTGTAAAAAAAGACAACTCCGACTCCAGCTTTAATTAAAATTAAAAACGACTCTGACTCCGAGATTTTTTTTTCAATAAATTCATTTTAACTTATATTTATTCTAACAGAACATCTTTAGTCAGCCAAGCATGCGATGTGTTCCAACACTTTGGACTATTTTGTTTGAATACGCATCATTAAATATATTTTTGAAAAAAATTCGAGCCGCTCATTTTTCACGACTCCGACTCTAGCCAAAATACCGCGACTCCACAGCCCTGCTTTAAACATACATAGGTATTAAGTACGTCCATTTCCAGCATTTTTTGCACGACGGACATGTATGACTTTTTTCTATTTCATATTGTCATATGCCATGTATGCATTTCGTGAAGCAGAATTGCACGGTGGCTTAGTGCAGTGGTTCTCAACTGGGGGCCACATCATGTGTCAATGGGGCCAAATAGGAAATATCAATTTTGGGGAGCCACAGCACCGGGGGGCCTATTCTAAAATATTGGTAATTTAATACGATTGTATGATTTGCATACAAATGTACAGTTTTTTACTGTTGTTTAACTTCGCCAGAAAGTGACACTAAAGGTAAAACTATTTACCAAGAAACTAAGATAACCTGCTTCAATGATTGAAAGATATCGAGAATTTACAACTTTTCTAAAAGATTATAAATCATTTGTTTATCATTCTCTGCGCGATTTTTAAATCTAAAATTTCATCCATTTCAAAATTGTCTTTTTCGGCAACTATAATTTAAAAAAATATTATTTTTTACGTTATTTTTCTTAATATAGGATATATAATAACTTAGATTACTCCACGTATTGTGCTACAAACTGTGACACGTGTTACGCATCTTTCAGAGGCATCCTCGGACAGACTACTTTCACAAATGCTTGCTTAAGTACAAATGAGTTCTTTTTCTTGATCGCAATTTTCACAGGCCCTTCTTTCTTTTTCAAACTTAAAAGGCAAATTTACATTTAAATTCGGCATTTTCAGCTTACATCCTTTTGATAGAACGTGTATCTAGTTGTTTTTATACATTGTGATTATCGAAAAAAAGCTGTTTTGAAAAAACTGTGGGTTACGTCCTTTTTCCTTTCCACAGTCGATATATAAATGTAACTCAAGATTGAGGAGATTTTATCTTCGGTATAACACAAATAAAAAAGTTTACAGAATAAAAAAAAACACAGTGATCGGTGTCTTTTTGTTAATCCTCTTTTTCGTGGTTTTTAAAAAGTGAGTAGTAGGGAAAGAAGGATAAGCTAGAACTAGTGGTTAACTAATCGCTATTGCTACACCCAGTTATTAAAAGATCAGAAGGATGGGAGGAGAGGATATAATGTGAATTGACATCACAAGCACCCAGTCTTCGATCACAACTTTGAATTGAATAATTCTCAAATTCACTGTGATCTTACCGGGAATCGAACCCAGACTTGCGTGATCGGTAGAACAAGCTATTATCAACTGGGCCACAGCAGGCAACATGATACTTTACAGGCAAGTTGGTACTTTACGAAATTTAATTTGAACTTTGTGAAAATTTAGATTTGTAGAGGCCAGAATTGTGAATTTAAAAATTATTTCCTCTCTATTCAATGTTTTTTCTGCTTAATAATTTAAATAAATATTTTAATATAAAAAATTAATAAACCTCCATATTAGCGATTTCATTATGGAGATTAAAATTTACCTGATATCTTTGGAATCTGAAAATTTTTTGTGAATATTCGATATAGAAATAAATTTAAGCTTCACCTCTTTCACTCAAATTTATATATCTAATATTCCATAACAGATTACCTGGGGCCTAAATCTTCCCATACCTACCTAGTATTTTTTTATAATTTTACAGCTCCATTGAAATACACATTCATTTCAAGTGTAAACAAATACTCCTCATTTGAAAACGTGTTCGGGTTTGGTTGCTGTTGCGATATTAAATAAAAGATTTCCATGTCAAATATTTTTTTTAAATGGTATATTTCACTTTTTAGAAATGCCATCAGAAAGATAGACTAACAACGAGTTTTCGCTGCTCCGTCAAAACCTTTTTATTATGTCGAACAAGTGATAAGATATATTGACCTAATTAATATTACATATTACATACTCTTAAAAAACCCACCACGTGATAAGACTGACAGGTAATCCTCTTATAATGTGAATGTAATTTTACATTAAATTCTACTTAACTCTTTTTACATCATAATTTTAGAAAAGCTCTTGGAGAGATAGAGTAACAACAAGTCATCATCGGTCCGTCAAAATCTTTTTGCAAAAATGTCCACGTGATGGACTGTCAGGTAGTCCTGTTGAAATCTCAAAATAATCTAAAACTCCTAGTATATTCTTAGATAAAATATAATCTGAAAAAAGCTTTCATAGTTGTACACTAATAACAAGTTTTTATTTTACATAGTATGCTCTTAACTTAAGTAAGTTGTATATGTCATACAATGTATATCGTCTGTCACAGGCGTTGCGGCGAGTCTTGCGGGCCGCACCACGATGCCTCGCGGGCCGCTGGTTGCCGACACCTGCTCTTAATTGCTGGCCATGTACTAGTAAAGCCATTCTTCATATATTTCACTCTTTAGTATAAACACCCTATAGAAATATACTAACATTCCTCGTTGGTCCGTCGGAATCTTTTGATATTGTCGAACAAGTGATTGTAAGTAAATGAAATAATTTTATTTTACATACTGTTAAAAAACTGACATTTTATGTTGTGCATCCCAACCTACCTGTTCTGAATCTGGATAATTAATAATAAAATTTGCTGGAGAGTGGGGGTTGATACTAAAATTTATAGAATAAATTAATAAATTTTTGGATGAATCTCAAATAATAGTAAAAATGTTATATTTTAAAAATTACTTAAAAGTAAAACTTATATTATTTTTCGTGGAACAATCTAAAAAATGGTGAAAACCAAAATCCTGGACCACCATTGTGGATAAATAGCAGTATTTCTCATATATTTTCTAAGCCATGTCCGTTTCAAATGTGGAGCATATGGACTCCTAAAGGAGTTTATCTAGATCAGAGGTCGTCAACCTTTTATGCCTTCCGCTCACTTTTCCTTTCTTTTTCATAGTGAAAATTCCTTACCGCCCACCAACATCGCTATATTTCAATTCAGTAAAAAAGAATAAGTGAAAAAGTTTTTATAACCAATATTTTATTGCAACAAAAAAAGAGTGCGTATACATATATTAAAAAAAACAAGAAATTTTAAAAATCCTGTAGACGTCGACCAAAAATATATGAAAATGTCGCTTCTGAGCGACAGAAAGAAGACGATAAATTTCAAAACAGCGTGTCAGAAAAAAGCGTGTCCCCCTAACATTCTTGTAATAAAATGGGCTTTTTAAAACGAATTTTTCATATATACATTGATGTCATTAATGTCACTTAGCGAAGGACAAAATTATAAACCTCTTCTTCAGGCTTGCGTCTTTTTGAATGCTTTTCTAAAAGGTGAAAAGATTGTTCATATGCGAAATATAAAAAATATATAAATATTTTTTACCAAGCAAGTTCTCGTGTGTATTTTATTGCTTGGATTCGGCGGTATCTTTGTAGAAGTTTGATTATCAATTATAATAGAAACTGTAATCATTAGTTTACTGAAATGTAACCAAGTTCAAAAAAGAACTGTAAATACTATTTACTGGGGTAAACTGCAAACGAATGATAAGATTGTTTATTTCAGAGACAAGTCTTGAAATATATCTAAATTGTACCAGACCACTTACAACCTACTTTTTATACAATAAACAACTAAGGGAAACTTTTATTAAATAGTTAAAATAAGATGAATCATTTTCTTAGAGCGGCATCTATCGCCTAATCTGTCAAGATTGCCAAACTGTTTGTGTTGGGCAGATATGTAGAAATTTTTATGTAAGAATTAAATAGCACGTGAAATGTCTAAAAAACAATAATTGTTCAGAGTTTGCGAATCATATTATAGACAATGATCACAATTTTGAAAAACTCTATAAAATAAATAATAAATGGCTAAGAATGAATGGCTTGGAGTTTTTGGAAATTAATAAAGTCATCAATAGAAAGGAAACATTAGTAAATAAGATAGGCAGATTTTTTTTCCATTGGGATTGACTGTACCTAATGTAAGTAATTAATTTATGATTAATACTATCAAAGTTTGTATCTTACCCCCTCCTTGTGTCCACTAGAAAAGGACAAACCTAGACTTCATTTTTTAAATTTATAACTTAAGAATAAGAATCAATTTTTAGTTTGTTCATAAATCTTGCGATGTTATGTCTGATGATGCGTCCAAAGGCGAAAAATGTGTCATATTTTGTAATATTACAAGTGGAATGGTAAAGTTATCAAATTTAATTTTATAATAATTAATTATTTGTTTGTATTTACAGATTATTTATCCCTGCTCGACAGGATCCAAACAAAATAAAGTTTGTAACATAGGTCATCCTGCAGTGACAGTGTGTGACATTTTTTTAATAATAAAAAAATAATGTACAGTCTGCGCAAGAATGTTTCCCGTACCGTACGAAAATTCAGTTTTCTATTTTAAAATGTCTTTAACCCTCCAGAGACAAGAGCTTTTTTTCGATAAAAAAAATATTTTTTAAGCCATATTGAAGTCACAGATAACTTTTATTCCTAACAAAATTAAAAAAAAAAAAAAACGCAGTCGTTGCATAGAAACCCCGCATAACTATATGGTCATGCTCATTCTTTTATTACCGTGTAATATTGTGTATGGACAGTAGTAAGGACAAAAGTGACCGTATGGACACGAAAACATTCAGGGCTAAACGTGAATTTTTTAAAAATATTTACAATTTGACCTCTTTAGATCAACATAATTCCAATACAAATATATTAGCAAAAGAACTGTAAATAATTTGATGTTTGATAAAAAATAACCAACAGTTTCAAAATGTCCATTAAAAAAAATTAAAATCTTTCAAGAAAATATGGATTTTTTTTCAATGCATTTTAATATTCCCTGGATGGTAAAAGTTATCAATAATTAACAATTAATAAAAAAAATAATCGTATATTTTAATTTAAAAATATTTAATGAATACAGTGAAACCCCGTTCTACCGTTCTCGCATTGTCCGTTTTCCCGCATGGTTCGTTTATTTTTCATAGTTCCGGCCAAACACCTATAAGAACAATGTAAAAAAATTCCACATTAACCGTTTTCCTCGATCTATCGTTCAAATATTTTGGTCCCGTCAAAAATATTAACCCGATTGACCGTTTTCGTTGAATATTTCTCATAAATAATCTTACCTCGCATTTCGTTTCGCATTTTTTTCAGTGGAACCTCGATCTTCCGTTCTCACTATCTCCGTCTTTATGCATTTATCGTTTATTTTTTACTCGACCAAGACCCCACCCCGTAATAGCAATGTTTAGTAATTTTACGTTAATCATTTCTCGATTTACCGATTTCTTCGATCTATCATCTAAATATTATCGTCCCGTCCCAGTTACTATCTATCCCGATTGACCATTTTTGTAGAATATTTTTTTCACTCATAAATAATCTTACATTTCACCTCACTCAAAAGTCAAAACTAAAATACCTAAATGAAGAAAACTACAACTCTAGTTGAGAAACTGAAAATAATTAAAGACATTGGAAAAAATTTAGGAGAAAAACGAGTCGACATAGCAAAAAGGAGTTAGTTGACTTATAAACGTACGCGATTTTGAAGAGTGTTTGTTGAAATTTAAGTGTCAAACTGCAAATAGGCTAATTAGTTTGTACTAAACAAGTTTAAATATATTTATTTGTTCTTTAATTAATAAAAAAAATGTAATGAATTAATGAGTTTTTTGAAAATTAAACAATTTTTTGGTGTTATGTGAAGATTTCCCGCATTATTCGTTCATTTATTACGGTCCCTTGAAAAACGTAGAATCGAGGTTCCACTGTACAAGAATTTGTTAATTCTACTACCTGGGCTATCATTAGTTCATTATTAGTTGTTAAAAAGTGTGTCAAAGGTAAAACTATTTATATTTGAGATGTGGATACATGCTTAGACATATTTGTAATGATATTTATGAAGATATAATTCATTTGTGTTCTTTAAAGACATTTTAAAATACAATACTGAATTTTCGTACAGTACGCGAAATATACGCAGACTGTACATAGATTGATTTCTCCTCATATTTAATTTTTTTATTCCACTGCATGTTTGGTATGTGTTATCGTCTATTAAAGTATATACGAAAAATATGTTTTCATCTCATATGTTGAAATAAAATATGAATATTATATTAATTACTAAATTAATAAAATAAAAAAATTCGCCTCTGCAAAAAAATAATACAATCGTTACCACCGTTAAAATATTTACCACATTATTACTATTAATTATTTTGTCAGCTTTTCTCAGTCAAATATCCCTCAAGACTTGGCAATGAGAGGTTTAAAAATCAAAAAAACACATAGTTTATTTAATTATTTATTTCAATGAAGGTGCAGATTTAATCACATACTAATAAAAAATACAAAGAAAATTCGACAAAAAGTCTGATATATTTCTCTTTCGGTGATCATTTAAATTTTCTGCCGATATATAATCCAGTTATAATTAGCTGGATCGCTGAAAAAATAATCAGGTGTTTCAACAACAAACATAAAATATCAATACGGGAACATAATCTCAGAATAGAGACTAATCCAAAATTTAATTAAAATCAAAACTCAATAGTAAAAGATTTTAGAGGATAAAGCCTGGAAGGACACCGCGGAAAAACCATCATTTGAATTTACACAATCCCAAAAACAATTTTAAAAAGACACATTTTTGAAAAGTGACTTGTATCTTATAACAAAATTTTTGAAGAAATTCAGGCAGATTATTTGAGATTTATTTTTTTCTATATATTATGTCTCATCTCAGTGCACCTTGATTACATGCCTCCAACATTTATTTTGTTGTTTTGCTCTACTTTGAGAGAAATACTGTGTAAGTTTCGTTCATCACGGATAGTGAGGAATCGGTGATTATTGAATCTTTGAAGATCTTTATTAACTTATTCAACTGTAATTATGCGACACACTATTTTTGTACAGTGATGGGAACAACATATAGCTGATTATGGAGAGGTGACACTAAGTGCCTCACAGAAATGATAGTGCAATACATTCTAACATTACATTCTAATAGAGCTACAATATCTTTTGAATTTAACGCCATTATTGGACTATTATACAAGAGTTAATATTCTCGAAAATACGACTGACGAAAACACGACGGTAAAAATGTTGAAATATAAGCCCTCCCCCGAAAATAAGCACTAGTTGAAATATTATAAAAAAAAAATAGGTTGTAAAGGGATTTTTTAATAAATAAATGCTCTAAGAAGATCGACAACAATATTTAAGCTGGAAGATAATGATGTTGTTGAACGTGCTCATGCATCTGAGTGTTTTGTTGATGGTATTGACTTTTCAAAATACAAACTGTCTAACATGAAGAATATTGACAACGATATGCAATCCTTGCAATGGATGAAACTGCAATATTTCTGGGCCAAGGATCTCAAGAACGATTGATCACTTTCCTTCCACTTGTTACGTAAGTACAGGTGTTACCCGTATTTTGGAAATTTGTATACATTGGAAGAAAATTTCACTTCTTAACATCGCAAAGGAAAAGAAATACGAAATTGAATGTGTTTCAGAAAAATGAAAAAGACTGGTCGATTGACTGAAAGTGGGTCGATTTTATGCTGGCACTTCTTTTGCGAGGTCGTCAAAGAGGTTTGCTCACTCGAGATTTAGCCAGTACTCACCGCGCAATGACATGAATAACTTACTCACCGAAAGGAAGATCGATTAAATAATGATTCCTGCAGAAATAACTGATTATCTCCAGACGCTTGTTTTTGCAATGAACAAGCCATTATCTATGCATGGAAATCAATTATATAAAAACATGAAAACACAATGAAGAGAAATAATCGCAAAATTTTTAAGAAGCCTTGCCTATTATACGTCGTAAAGTGGGAGAAGAATTCATGGGATAAAATAACTGACTGTTGTGTTTCCAATGGACTACAAGCAGAATACTTCGACAATAAACATTTTTTTAAAGATATTGCAAAACATGAAAGATTCGGACCAAAAAATATACAGAAAACTCAGGTCGGAATTCAGAATTTGATAGCTATGATGATGTTCATGAAGAGACATTATTGTTTTCAAACAAATATTATATTAATATATGGTTATGTAAATTAAAATTAATAAATGTATAATTCTTTTACATAAATTTTTATACCTGAGAAGTAAAACATCCCCGAAAATAAACAGTTACATATTTTGGACCAAAAAAGTGTCTTATTTTCGGAAAAAGATGGTATCATCGCTTACACTAGAAAACAATTAGAAGGCAATTACATTGAAACGAATCAAGTCTGTCGGTTGAAAAATACAAAAAGTGATATTTTAAATAGTATAACCTCAAATTTATGCAGGTAAGTTTGGTACTCAGCTTCAGGTTTCAACCTTTCTTCTCGATGAAATTAATAAACATCAACTGTTGTTCTGTCAGTGCGACTGTGGAAAATGTTTGAGAATTTATAACCGATTGACATTCTTTGAAATTAAGTATTTATTAACAAACTATTAAAATTGTTACTCGACAAATGGAATAATCAATTTAAATGGTATATTCAATAAATATATTTCGACAGAATAACACCTAAATCTATCAAAACTACACAGCGCCCGTTGAATTATCTACATACTGTAAATATGTCTGAACTAGGGATTCCATCTATTCGTCATCATCAACTATTCGAATATCGAATAGTAAAACTGAAACTATCCGGATATATTCGGATATCCGGATAGTTTTTTATACTAACGTAATACTTAAATTCAAATAATACATATAATGTATATACTAAAATAATACTTTAAATAGTACCTACATTAAAAATGAGCTCATTTTTAATAGAAGTCATTCATTCAAATTTGTTTTTAACTTGGTTCCAATTGTTCCTGCCGTTGAAAATACTCGTTTAGTAGTGGTTGACTTTGGCTTTATTGTTAGAAGTGTTTTAAACAATAAGTCCAACTTTTCTGTTCTTATAATTTAGAATTTTAACTGAAGGTGCTTGATGGAAATTCAACGTTAATTTAGAAATATTTTCATAATGTACACTTCCACAAAAATCTTATTAAATATTAAGATTTTTGTGGAAGTGTACATAATGAAAATAATTCTAAATTTTCTGTTTTTCTTTTAAATTGATCCAAATATTTGAAATCTTTTTTCAGACTATTTGTACAAATTTGTATTTGTGATTTCCACGAGAGATAAAATTGAGCTTTACATTTGGCGGTGCAATTCAGAAGTTGAAAAAGAAAGAGGTGTCACTTCCACATCAGAGTCCTGAGAAGAATTTAAAATTTCATCATTAGATAATAAACTTGGATGAATTTTCTCGATAATACTTTGTGCCAAATAAATAGCCTCATTTTTGGTTGAGTATTGAAAATGTTCAATAATTTCAATGTATAATAATTTAAAACTAAATATTTTTATTTATATATTTAATATTTCTGTAAAATCTTAGATAGAGACAATACATATAAATACACATTTCAAAACCGTAATTGTAATACAATATTTAAAATTTGCAGCTGCATCGAATTAGTCCAACAGTATTTCTTTAATGAGTGAAATTACAGCATTAAAGGTATTTTTTAGCCCCGAGTCCGAGCCAATTAGTCAAACTCAAGTATTATAAGATATTGATGACACCCGAGTTGGGTGAAGGCAAAAAAAAACCACTAACTATAGTATTCACAATTATTAATTAAATGTGGAGAAATTGTGATGTGATCTTTCGCAGATTTTGTAAAATTTTTCATTAAAAATTATTATGAATACTATAGAATTATCGAATACTTATAAAAAGGCCAAATATATTCAGATATCGAATATTCTAATATCCGAGTTGGAATCCCTAGTCTGAACTAATCATTTTAAAAAATTGTGATTTCTTCAAATAGTTCCAACGTTTTCTGTACTAAAATATACTAAGTAAGAAAGACTTGATCTATTTCGTTATCCTTCACACATATTCAATTTAAATAATAGAAACGCCACATAAGTGAAAACAAAAAATCGTAAATATTAAATAGTAACGATCGTTATGTACTAAGCCGTTCGAAGAATAATGTGTACACCGGAGTCAGTGTCGACGGGCATGCTGAGTTCACCGAGTTTCAGCGCGAAAGCGGCCTCTTCGAAGGGCCTCTGCATGGCACCGCGGGGAAACAGCCCGAGATCTCCTTCTCGCTTTGCAGATGAACAGTCGGAGTACTTCTGCGCCAACTCAGAGAAGGTGGATTTTCCAGACACGATATCTTCACGATAGGATTTGAGAATTTCCATAGCTTCGTCTTTGGTGCGAGTGATGTTCTCCTCTCGCCAAGAGGAAGGTCGACGGGACCCTTCATGCTTCACCAGCAAGTGACTACACTGGACTTGAGTCGGCCCTTCGATGTTGGCCGGCTCGGCCGGTTGATCGGGTTTGTCCCATTGCGATACTTTAGTGTACATATTCAAGTAATAATATTGTCCGGTGGACCGGCTGTGACGCTTCTCCCACCCCGCGGGCATTGAATCATCATCAGCCATTTCGCTCGAGATATCTGCAATGATAAAAAAAAATTATCACAACTGATATTATTTCTATTGCTGCCTTGATTGTTTTAAAATTAAATGAAAATTAATCAGACGACTTCTACGTCTTTAAACATATTTCAAAATCAGTTAAGTAAAATTGTGGAAGAATGTATACGGTGAATTTCTTAGACCCAATCTATATTTATTTAAATATTGCACAACATAGTCCTGTACCTCTGTTTAACTCATCTGAACTAATAGGTGTACCCGAAATTAATGTCACTTATTGCGTTATCCATTTTCAACAGTCTCTCCGACAGCGCTACCTGTCAGTAGTGTATTGTGTTAACCATATACCCAAACTTAATAGGAGTGGATTTTAGTTCATAAAATTCAAATTTCATTACCCAATTAGAAATGAATCAATTTGAATGGAGTGAAAAATTCATATGAAATTTGATGCTATATCATTTTTTGAAGAAAGAGACAGCAACAGTTGCCACTAAAAACATTTGTGATGTTCTGGGGGATGTTCTGGACATCCGTTAGTGTCAGAGATGGTTTTATAAATTTCCATTAGGAGATTTCGATTTGAAAAATAACCCTAGATGTGGAAGACCCACTAAAGTGGATGACGTCATACTGGCTACTGAAATTGAAAACAATCCAACTCATTCTATCGAAAAACTTGCGAACACACTCAGATATTCATGGTCAAGTGTTCAACAGAGTGTTAAAAAAATCAGCAAAGTGTGGAGACAGGACATATGCTTAGTGACCAACATTGGCAAATGTACACCAGTGTACAAATATTAATTTCTACGTGTTCTCTCGATAAATTGACGCACAAATGGAACTAGGGTCACCCATGTGTGATGAAACACGATCTCGACGCTTTTTTAAAATACGATCACATTTGCTTGTTTGATCAGTCTCCATCGGATTATATTCGTGTAAGCATTGTCCTCAAAATTTCTAATTTTATTTGTGTGTAGAATGTATTGGATTACCTGTGTTTTAAGTGCAAAGAAAATTATTGACTGAGTTGTTTGAGTTTTTAGTAGTATTACATTTTGTGATTTTTTTATCAGAGGTCAACGACTTCCGTAGGAGGGCAAAAGATCAAGTGGACGGAGGAGAGTGAATTAACTGCTTCAGTACCGTAAGGCCACTGGTGGCCGCTACATACGAACGGCGTGAATACCGTAAGGCCACTGAAGACCACGAATGTAACTTGAAAATATTAAACTATATATATCATTTTATAAGTAAACTTTTAATATTCATAAAAACAGCCAATTTTTTTAAAAATATTCAAAAATTGTTAAAAACATGCGGTAGGTATGCGAGTGAATGTTTTTTTAGCTTAAAACATCGCGGTACTGAAAAGGTTAAGAGGCCAAGGTTCACCTCGGACTGTAGCGCCAAAAAGAAGATTTTTCTTAATTATATTCAGGGCCGGCTTGTGGTGTGTGCAAAGTGTTCCATGCACAAAGGCGCTGCACTAAGATTTTAGTACTATACACTCATTTAGTTCTAGCTTTGTGAGGTGACTCGCGCACAGGAATAGAAATTCTACAGACGGCTCTACATATAAAAAGTATCAAATAAATGAGAAAAAAAGTTTTTAAATATAAAATATTTCACTTTTGAGCACTACAAAAAAATACTAATAAATTAGAGGTATTTGTTTTTTAAAAAAATCCTGGTATTGGAGTGAGAATCGATGCAAACCTCATTACACCCCATTATCTTTTTACGTGAATTTTTCTGGATGACATTGTTCCTTTATTTTACGTGATTTATTTATTCTTACGCGATTTTTTTCTTTGAATTTTTTTTTCACCCAGCATGAGTGCTATATTTTTATTGATAAAAACATACCATTGTAGTGTTTTCTTATCATTCATGATTGGAAAGGGTAATAAAATATGGCTCGTATTTAAACGGTCAGAATTTTAATTCAGTTTCGGTCAGAATTTTTAATACATCGGTCAGAATTTATATTACACTGGTCAGAATTTATAATAAATGGTCATAATGTATCGGTCAGAATTACAGAGGGCAGAATAAATAATTTATGGTCAGAATTTATATTAAGTGGTCAGAATAAATATTAAATGGTCAGAATTTATATTAAATGGTCAGAATATAAATGGGATCGGTCAGAATTTAAATGGAATCGGTCATATTTATTTTGACAGATGGTCTGATTTTTTTTGATGATATGATGTCATCGTATTGCGTTGCTATTGGTGCAAAGTGAAGTTGCTTACGGAAAATCGTCCAATGGGCGATTGGACGAGCTTTTCTACTATCGCCACGGTCATTGAATGAATCACTATTATTGCGCGCCCAAAGGAAGAATTGACAGTTTTCATAGACTAGCTTCCCACATCCAGGCATTTGTATGTTTCGTGTCAAAAAAAGTTTTTATTTAAAAAAATGTTCACGGTATTTCCGCCTAACCGATATTCTTTTGGTTATTAAATATTTTTAAATAATCTAAAAGTTGCAACTATTTTTTATTATTTGTACAATTCGATACATTGTGATCTGCTCTACTGAGAGTAAAGGAAAGGATAATATTTTTGGAAAGAACATTTAAATAAATAATTGCTATGGTACATTTCATAGCGACTGTGGAAAGGAAAAAGGACGTAACCCTCAATTTTCCAAAACAGCTTTTTTTTCGATAATCATAATGTATACAACTTGACACACATTCTATCAAAAGGATGGAAGCTGAAAATGCCGAATTAGTATCTAAATTTAACTTTTAAGTTTGAAAAAGATGACCTTGTAAAAAATTAAAACGAAGAAAAATACTGAAATAAAGGTTTTTCCTAGATAATTTCTTAATTAATATTAGATTATGTCAATTAAACACCAGTTTAGAAGTCTCCGTGCACTTCAAGGTTGTGTATAATTATTAATTTGCATATGGCCCAAAATCATCAAAACACGTTTTTGCGCCCTTTGTAAATAATGTGTGGGTTACGTCCTTTTTCCTTTATACAGTCGATATAATACACTTATTGTAAGGAAAACACTATTTTTTTTTTAATTGAAAGAGGTGAGTATTTTTTATTTGAATTTAAAAAAGTGAAAACTAACAACATTCATCATAAAGCCTTGGTTCCTCTTGGAATCCTACATCCACTGCACTTCGGTGGATCCCTACCTTTATATAAACAAACCGAGTGGTATGTAATCAGATGATGCGTTATTTGTAATAATAATGACTCATTATAAGAGTCTGCTTTTCCACACATAACATGAATGTTGAAAAAAAAGGATTATTAATTTCATTTTTTTTTTATTCTGACCGAAATATTTATAAAATTTGACCGTACAATAGACAATTTTATTCTGACCGTATATTAATTTTATTCTGACCGTATATTAATTTTATTCTGACCGTTTATTAATTTTATTCTGACCGTTTATTAATTTTATTCTGACCGTTTATTAATTTTATTCTGACCGTTTATTATTTTTATTCTGACCGTTAGTATTTTTATTCTGACCGTTAACATTTTTATTCTGACCAAAAATTGAATTTTATTATGACCAAAAGTTGATTTAAATTCTGACCAGAAATTGATTTAAATTCTGACCATTTATTTTGTTGCCATAAAATATTGCATAAGTTAAATGGCTTGAGTTCATAATTGCCGACATTTGCAAGGATAAAGAAATTAACATTATATTGATGCATGGCTTGTAAACAGAAAGTGTCAAGAAAATATCTTTTAAAAAATGTATATAAATAGGTAAGAGCTATTAACATCGACTATATCGAATGACGCGTATTCCGCATCGAGGTGTTAATATGTTAAAAAAAATCTTTTTTAGCGCAAATTTGAAGAGCAAATTTTAGTTTTTCATACGTTTTAATACTTTTTGGTGCGATATTTTGATTTTTGGAACCAATTTATCAATTTATATGAGATTAAGGAACCAATGGATCACATAAAAAAAGAATTGGGTGTATTTGCAAAGAATTTGTTGGTGTTTATGCATATGCACGTCGAAAAGGTTAATTAAGCTCACTTCAGTCTCATGATTTACAATTATAGCTGGAGAAATACAATCCATGGTCTTTTTTCATTTTTATATCAATGATAAATCTTAACCATCTCAAACATGGTTAAATTATGGCAAAATAAAGTTAATGATATATTTCCCTTAAAATATGTAAATTAATATCGAAATTATACATAATACTATAATCGGTAATCTATCCAGTCGAGTTATAACAGTTACAAATCACTAGCATTCTATTAGAATCATATCGGCATTAAAATAACACGAACTGTGTTTGGAGCAGTTTGATAGATGTAGCCAAAAATATTACAAGAAACACTGCCAGGAGTGTTGAAATAAAAAAATAACATACAATTCAATATAAGACACTGTAACGAAAAACCCGCCGAATCGTTTTGAAGAAAAACGACACTCACGTTGGGAAAAAGATTTTCATAAATACAACAATCATACAATGTGCCCTGGTGATATTTAAGAGATTATATTTCGACATTACTAGTGCGTGTTACTTTCTAAATGAGAATAATAACTCTTACCTTGATCGAATTCTTGTTATCAATATTTATACTACGTAGAGCACATGAACAGATTACCGCAAACACCGTCAAAACGCTGGGTCAATTCAATCTGACAGTTGTCTTCATAGACTAATATGTTGTCTTGTTTATGATTTATGTTGGCTGCTTGTCATTACTGTATCAGCTATAATTTTCATATGGCAACAAAATTGGTTATGTGATTGTTCGGAGTGATCTGCATACTCCAACGTTCCCTCTAAGCTGCGCGCGCGCGCGCGGCCAAGTAGCAGTTGGGAAGCCTCCGCGCACTCATTCCGGGTTGGCGCGCACTACAAGACAATTATTCAATTAATATTTGATCGGTCCACACAACCTTCAAATTTCCGCGCAGCTAACCTCCTATCTTAGAGGGAGCATTGCTTATGACCAGGGCTGTGGAGTCGTGTAAAAAAAGACAACTCCGATTCCAGCTTTTAAATAAAAAACCACTCTGACTACGACACGAAGATTTTTTTCTCAATATTTTCATTTGTATTTAATTACCACCTAACTAATTAGATTTCATTTACATAATACATGTATACAGGATTTAATTGTAACGCGGTAGAATGCTTTTCCAGCACCTTTTTTCTTGACATTTTTAGTTTTTAAAATCAATATTTGCAAAATTTTATTTTTAGTTTGCTTTGAAAAAAAAATTTTTTTTTCCCAATCTTATGTCCCTTTTAAAAGTAATGTATCGAGTACCAAGTAACACTAATAAATTAATGTCATAATATAAAACAATACTGTGTCCATACACTTATTCTATGGAAAGAATCAAAGCAATTTAATATAAAATATCGGCGTTTTTAAATATTAATTTAGAATTATTTTCATTATGTACACTTCCACAAAAATCTTGATCAAACATGACCCGGGTTTCGCCTCTCGGTATCTTCCGGTACTACTCAGTGCGCGAATGCACTCGAACTGACTTTTTAAACATTTCTATACAATAGATAACAAACGGCTAGGACATAGGTTCCCAACCTTTTTCAGGTGGTGGCCTTTTTTATAAAGCTATGTGACCCACGGCCCCAATGCAATTGAAAAAAGTATTTTTTTTCAATAAGGTAATTATGGTTGACTGTAGTTTTAATTTTTTTGTTCAAATCAAAAATCGAAAAAAGTTGGTGACTCCCAGAAAACCCGTCGCGACCCAGGTCGGGAACCCGTGGGCTAGGGTCTCTTTTATTATGCACGTGAAATAAATGTTTTTTCCAAAAAAAATGGCAATAAAATCCAATGTTTCATAATACAATTTAATAATTTACAGAAATTGCAGTTAGGCACGACGTCTAAGTATTTAATACGCATGTGACTCACGTGTGAGACGTTGGCAGCTAAAGGGTTAACTTTATAAAGGGCCTCACATTCAATAAAAAAAGATCCTCATCTCATCGCTCAACTATGAAGAACATATTAACTATTAACCGTAACTGCGTCTCCGGTGTAAGGCATGCTAATATACATAATATACAGGGCATGTGTGCCGGAGCGATCCGCTTATTAATACAACGGCTTAAATAAGTAACTGGCTAATTTACAAGAACCAACAGCTTAAATTTTGAATAAATTAATATACAAAATTAACTAGTCCTTAGTTTTTAGTGTTTGGCATTTTAAAATGTTATGTTTGCTAAAATTTAAAATATATTGAATCGCTTAAAGGTCTTAAATTAGTAACGAAAATCATTTTCTCTCACAATTTAGGACTGATTAGTGAGAGTAAATTTTAAAAAACCTGAGAAATCTTATATGTGTATAATAATTTTTAAAAAAGTAAAGGATTTTTTTGATTACTTGTTAAAATCGCTTATATTTTTTTAATTTAATAATTTTAGTTAAAAAAAATGTCAAGGCAGAAACAATTGTGTTGATCTTTTCAATTAAATACTTTTTCACTTTCACTTTACTTTTACCATTGTAATAAGGGTCATATTTTTTTTGTGGTGAATGAATCTACTACTATTCCTACCTACAGACGATACTTTAATTTATAACTCAAATATTCATTTTGAACAGGAAATATTGAATTAATCATAAAATGTTCGATTATAATTGAATATAGTTGTAAAATAAAAATAACAAAAAAAAGTATTATAAATTTACATGGCTGATATATTTTGTACTATGGTGCATTGCGCAAAGATAGAGGAGCGACGTCACGGACTGAAAACATCACATACGTCAGAGGTTTTAGCTTAATATTTTTCTATAGCTTGGTTTGGCAACCTACGATTGCACTATTTCGTAGATTGCTGACCTTTTAAATTTTTAGTGTTATCATTTTTAATTGTTTCAATGTACTACATTTGTTTGTAGCCGTCTGCTTAAAGTTTAATAAGAATTAATTTGGTGATGGACTCCGAAGATGAAACAAATGATGTCGATTCAGGCAATGAATCCAGCGGAGACGATGTTGACTTTGCGATGGAAGTCGAATCGCATAACACAAGGGATCATCAAATGGAAATGGAAGATTATCCTTACGAAGTATTGTCGACAGAGGAAATTGTGCAACACATGGTTGATTCAATCAAGGAAGTCAACACAGTCGTCGAGGTCAGTGAAATTTGTTGTTTTTGCCAAGCAGTCTGGTCATCTTCACGTATTTCAATATGTATTAGTTGTGTTGAAAATAATGTCAATTTAATATTTGATAATTCTACTGCTCGTTGCTTAATTTGAATAAATTTTGCCGATCCAAATACACCAAATGTGTCACTCCATTGTTTGTCAAATAGGTAGGTACGTGTTGTCTACAAAGTGCAATTCAAATATTTAGATCCGAAAAATCATGATTGGGGCCTACCTGTCAAAAATAAGTTATAAATAACATAATGGAGAATCACAATAACAAAAAAAAAATCACTAGCTATAATTCCATTTGGTATTTTTTTTTGTCATGTAGCATTAAAGTAAATATACCTTGGTTAGGTAATTGCGTGTTAAAGCTAGTCATGGATTATTTCGGCGAAAAACTTCACAAACTAAGCTAAAAACAACGCCTCAATTTAAAATCTTTATTGAAGCTTTGATAATTGCGTTAAAATCATACATTATTAAGAATTGTCTATGCAGGGTTTCCCAAACTATGTTCCGCGGAACACTGGTGTTCTGTGGAGTCCAATTAGGTGTTTCACGGGGCCAGACTAGGCGTTCTGCAAAAAATGGAATGGTTTTATACGCTGCAACACATTTAAACATTTTCAACTTCATATTGAAAAACGAGCAATGGTCTATCTCTACACAAGTTATGACATCAAGTATCTAAGTACAGGCGGAGATTTTTAATAGAAATTAGATACGGCAGTAAAAATTGCGCCAAATTTCTATCGCCGAGGGTGAAGGAATATCTTTTTACTCTCATGAAAATGACAATGTTTTTGCCTGCAATTGAGCGCCAATTGCCAAGATTAACAGAACAGTTAGCCACTCTTATAAATATTTTTCATTAATCTGATAAAAAGAGCTTGAAAATACGTGTTAAATATTCAGCAAATGATTGCATAAATTCTGGAGGAAAAAATCTGCAAGAATTTTCATAAGTAAGGTCTTTGTTGTTTTTTTTAACTATTAAATTTGATGGACTTTAAATTTTTTTTTTGTGAACACTATAAGTGGGCTCTGCTAATAACTAACTGGTTCGTGCAGCGGGCGAAAATTAGCCGCAGGTGAAAAAAAAACAAATTTTGCAATAATCGCTCTATCTTCCAAACCAGTGGATATTTTTTAATGAAATTTTGAATGCATACTTACCACATGTAGCTGCATACTTCTGCATTTGTTTTTCAACGAATAATTTAAGGTTTAATCTTCACCGGAATATTCAGATAAATTATCGGCGAATATTTCGTCATCACTTTCATAATTTTCTGAAGCCATTGGGTTTAAAAAATATGTAAATAAAACACAAACGAATTATAGAGAGGTATTTCAAAACTAAATTGAAATGTGGGTGGTTTCAAATTCGATGCACACATGTTATGTTTTTTCTACATGCACATGTGAAACGGGCTATGCATAATACAAATGCATACGCTTTAAATGCATTTTGATGGTTTACCAAGTCTCGCTTTATTGTTCACTTGACAAAAGGGTAACCTAGTGTTAGAAGAAAGCAAGTGTATTTTTGGTATCGTCATATGAATTAATATTTACATTCCTAAAACAAACGACCAAATATGTTTTAAAGACTTCATTACAATAGCTGAGATGTCGTCTTTTCTGCTCGCACCAAAAGAAATTTAAATACATGAAGAAGACAGACATATTTTAACACATTAACAGTCCCTTTAACATCAGTAAATATCAAAACCTACAACACAACACACAAAATCTTATAAAAAAATTGCAAGAGTATATGTATGTGATTCATATAATATGAAGTGTTGGTATGTAAAGGAAATGAAGTATTTTTTTTTTTTTTGTTGATGTATGTGTAAGCTGTTAATGTCCTCAAGAGATTGGTATATAATAATCATATGAAATAGTCGAATAGATATACCTAATCCAGCTTTAAAGCGGATCCGGCGCAAAAGGTAGAACTACCTTTCCCGCTTTAAGTGTGTTAATTAATCACACAATATTAGGTCTTTCTCTCTTTGTATGCGAATTTAATTTTTTAATTTTTTTTAAAATGTGGGAATGTAATGCTGAGAATTCATAAAATACATTCATTGAATTAAAAAATAAAAATTGTTTCGACATGAATGAAAAGATGTCACTGTTTACTTAATATTTTTAATCTTATTGCATATCGTTTCTAAAAATTCTTAAAAAATAAAGGTTTTTTTTTTATAGAATTTCACCTGGCAGCCGGGCAATTTTGCGAAAAATTCGCAAAAATTGTAATTTTACTAAATTCACTAAAATTTGTAAACCAATTGATCTAGATATCTTTACCAAATTTAATTTTCTTAGCTTCCAGAACTTCGCCTATAAGCATATATGAGTCTGCCGGTCATTAAGCTGTGTTTAAATTGAAGCCGTATTGTATAAAGCGTGTTGTGTGAAAAATTTGTCACAATTTAAACAACCGCGTTGTATAAAACCGCGTTATACGAGGCCCAAGTGTATATGAAAATAAAAAAATGTCACTCTTAACACTTCCCCTACAGTGCTAAAAAATACTTCCGATATGTTGCAAGCCCTTTAAAAATTGAGTGAAAAACATGTTTTTTAAAAATATACATCTTGAGTTTTTACCGTCCATCAAAGGGCGGGCGGGCATGTTAGAACATGATTTTTCACTTGGTTCTTTAACCAGTTAAACGCTAACGACGCATACCTACTGACCCCACACGCTATTGTCCCACCGGTGTGTTCTCATTATTACGGCGTCAATAAATATTTTTTTCAGTTCGTGTCATTGAATAAGGGTCCGACATCTCTTAAGGACTCGCAAAATGAATATAAAGTTTTCGTTTTGACAGTTTTCGTAAAAGAAATTCAACAAAAAGTGAATAGAGGTCGTAAGGGCTGTCACAACTTTTGATAAATAATCATAACATATGCATAAATATTATTTTGCATGTGTATAGGTTTCAAAACAATTGAATAAATATAAATTATTCTTAAATTCTTAAGAAAAAATCGACAAAAATCGTACAGGTGGCAGGGGTTGTCGAATTGCTGATGTCTTTGTGCAAATACGTTAATATTTCTTCATGGTAAAACAGTCGACGGTAGAAAATCATCTAGCTAAGCGGCGTTTTGAACATACATTGACAACATTGATTTATATGACTAATCCTACAATCTCCGCCCCCTGCAGGGGCGGTAGTCTGAGATGCAAGCATCACAAAAAAAAATGGTAGGTAACATGATACTTTTTTGCCGTTTTCTGTAAAGGTTAAATCGGGTCAGGGCACACATGTGTTTTTTTGATGTTATATTATGAGAAACCTTATTTACATGTAGTTAATGCTTTCAACATGTTTCGATATTTATCCCAATATTCAAAATGCATTTTTATAACATTTACCCTCAGTTATAAAAAAACAATCACTCGTAAGCGTAAGTCTGTCGCATTACATTCCCGTATTGGAGCAAACACACACTTTATGGATTTTTTGCCCACTTCCACCTCTGAGCTATCTACTTTTGCTAGAAATATAAATAGAAAGCGTTGTGTGGTATGTGCTGTTTGAAAAAAAAGAACATCTACAAAATTCTTTTGTAAACAATATGATGTGTCCTTATGTGCAGTGCCGTGTTTTGAAACATACCACACAAAAAATATTTTTTAATATATCTCGTACGTTATATGAACACCATAAAACACTTTTGTGAACATATTTTTATTTATCATGTCAATAATTTTATAAAATTCTTTTTTGTGACAACCCTAGCATCATTTAATTTCTAATTGTGTGAACTATTCGAGACTTGTGGGATATAATATCTTATTTTTTGCATTAAACTTTATTGTTCTAAAATTAATTCTAAAACGGTATATTATTATAAATTGTGTGTGACAACCCTAATTGAGGAATCGTTTATACGCGCTACAAGCCTTGTGGTATGGTTAATTACATGGGATTACTTTTATTCGGGACGGAGAACATCTAAAGCCATAAATCACGTGAATAGTTCCAATGTGTTGCCCTTTTTTAGTTTTTAGAAAATTGCTAGCGTACAGGACAAAAAAAACATATTTTTTCGTAGCTGTTAACGGGTTAAGGGCCAGCAGGATATCGGAAGTATTTTTTTTAGCACCGTAAGGGAAGGCGTGCTACAAGTGGTGAGAGTGAATTTCCTGAATGGTTACTGGAATAGCGTAGTGGAATTTTTCCAAGTCTAAGGCTGTGTTAAATTTTCGATATTACTTCCCCCTAATACAGGCCATTCTTTGTCCAAAATATATAGATTCCCACAAAATTAATGAGAAAGATTTAGATATATTAGAGGGTTCATTAACATATTCGTTACAGTTACGTTCAATCTTTTGGATACCCTCCCAACCTCACTAGCGAGTCTTTTCACATGCCACACTTTGGTATTGAAATACTAACACAATAAATGGCATAACAAATGTTTGACATGTCAATAAAAAGATAAAATATTTCGAAAATTTTGAAGAATTAAGTGAAAACTGTATGTTAAGATAGCAAAGGATAACTTTTCACTCGACAAAGAGATTCTATTACCTATACCATATCGGAAAGACTTGGATTTCGTGTCTGTAAATGTGATTGTAATTTTTTTAAATATGCACCCTAAATAGAATAGTGTGTGAATAGAAAACAGAGTACATAGTATATTATATTGTTTAAACTTGTTTTTCAGAATAGGCGTAAGCTTATAAAATACCACTATGGGTCCATAATGGGGAGTAAATGGGTATTACTTTATATACTTTATTTACTATATAATGATATATTAGATACTTATGAAGATTTAATGTTTTTCAATATTATTATTTAAACTTATGAGCATTCAAATTTTTTCATAAAGAATTATTTGTTTTACTGGTTATTGATATATATAGTCTGGTATTGCAATCCCTAGATGGGAGGTAATTTTTTTTTAATAAATATTGGCATTACAGCAAATGCCAATTGACATCCCTCGAACACAAATCCATAAATCACTTAAAAATAAATTTATGGAACTGTCCATACTCGGATTCAAACCCAAGAACTACGCAACTGAAGACAGCGACATTGACCACTCGGCAACAAGTCGGCAAATTAAATTATCGATAATTACAATAAAAATTACCGTTTACTTGTAATGTAAAAGTGACTGCATTCCAAAGTGCACACTTGTCGTTAATTATATCTAGTATGTATTATAATTTTGACCCGATTGATTGCATAAATTTGAGACTTGAAGTTATTTTGATTGTTTTTTTCTGGATAATTCTGTTTATTGTTGAATGTGTTACCAATAGTGTAATTTTATACTAAGATTTTTTCTCATGCCGCTATAAATGTGGAGCATATGGAAACCCCTAATGGAGCTTATCTAAACAGACATTTTTCAAGGAAAACGACTTGTTACCCAGTTGATCAACCTCTGCTTCGATGAGAGTAGGAATATAAGGATAGAGCTTAGACAAGATGGACTCGCTCAGCTTGTTATTAGAGTCGGAGAGTCGGATGGGTAGTAAGGAATTTTAGACATCACAGAAATCCATGCCTTTGAACAAAAAATTATAATCGATTAAAAATTTATGATAGTGTCTGTACCGGAATTTGATCCCGTGAAAGCCGCAATCGAACCGCTAATAACGTCGACCACCGTCCCAGTTTATATATATTGTATATCCTCTTTATCTGTTAGCCAAGCCACTAAAAATGGGATCAAAATTCTAAAAAAAATAGTATGGGTACATTATGACTTATTTTAAATATATTCACACCGAACTCTGCACTTCACAAAGATTTATCACAAAATTAAAGTTTGAATGAGTCGGGAAACAAAATTTTAAGTGGTGGTTGGTGACTATTGCATGTGTTTTTATTTATTTAAGTTTTTTTCAAATTTATATTTAACAAGGACGACCTGTGTATATTTTATCAATGGAATGTTTTTTTTCTCTCATCAGATACCTGCCACAACTACCCGCATTCTTCTAAATCACTTCAAATGGGACAAAGAAAAACTGATGGAGCGGTTATACGATGGGGATCAAGAGCAGCTGTTTGCGGAAGCCAGAGTTATTAATCCCTTTAGAATACCTATCATCACTCCCCCGAGAGTAAGTGTAATTGTATTTATTATTTTAATAATTAATATAAATAAAGTAGAACATCCATATAAAAAACAAAATATAAATTAAACATGAAAATTATTGAAAAACCATAATGTTAACCCTTTGAGTAGTATTGCCGTACTGGTGCAACGAAGTATTTCGTAATCTATTATCAATTGCCATTGTCATATTTTTTATTGAATTATTGTTATTTATTCATCTATCAGTGATTTTTAGCAGCAATATTTTTTTGCAAATGTACAAAATTTTTAAAAATGTTGATATTTGTCAGTAGGCGCTCTACTTCCACATGAAAGTAATAGAAAATTTAGGCACGAATTCGAATAGAATTCGTAATAGCTTCTATAAAATTATTTCAAAGTAATTATGAATTAGTTTTTAACCATGCATGTTATAATTCAAAAAAAATATTTACTTCTTGAAATAATAATTAATATTCTTACCATATTGTGTGTAGCAATAATGCAAATAATCGAAATATACATTAAAAAACTCATGTATTCTGCTTGTAGACTGAACATACCGATGATGTTTGCAATGCTGGTTGCTGATTCACACAACTGCATAGCAGCTTAATTTACAATGCAAATGGATGGTTTTATTGCTCCATTCAATGAGTTTAAATTGTTAATTATATCAATTACATTAGTGGCTAAAAAAACTTATTTAGATAACCTTCTTGTCTTTTATATAATGGTCTTTTAGCTGTAACGAACACCCCCTCACCGGCATTTGTCTGTTACTATGAGGTTCTACTGTAAACTGTTTTTTTTTTAAATTTTTTTTCTTATCCTGTCATCAATTTCTCTTTAAATTAACAATTGATTTAAATAGTGCTATATAATTAAAATCTATAAATTAGTGGTTATATAAAATTTTTATAAGTTTATTCTATTTTTTTTTTTGCTATTTCAGTTACCCAGACGAACCACTGCACCAGACAAAGAAAAGTGTGAAATTTGTTTTTTGATTTTGCCGGCAATGGTAAGTGTGTATCTTGCTTTTTATGATTTTATCACATTTTTTGTAACCTAAATAACATGGAATAAAAATCTATTTCAAGTTTGTGGCACATCAACACTATATCGAGTCGTGTGTATACGTATATATTTTTTTTCCAAATGATATAGAAAAACATACAAAGTGTTGACATGAAATTTACATCATATAAAAAAATAATGATCACCAAATCTCGATTTTATATTTTAGTTTTCCAATATAATGCGAAAGAATATATTGAGAATGTTAGTTCCAAAATTGATGTTGAGACTATTTGCATCCATGAATTTGTTATTTAAAATTAAATAATATTTTCACACAAGTACAATCTGCGCAAGAATGTTTCGCGTACTTTACGAATATTCAGTTTCATATTTTAAAATATCTTTAAAGGACACAAACGAATTATATCTTTATAAATATCATTAAAAATAAATCAAAGCATGTATCCACATCTCAAATATAAATGGTTTCACCTTTAACACTGCACTCTCACTAGATTTACTCAATACCAATAGACTACTCTGGGTGCAGATTTTACTCATATTACCAGCAAATTGAATATGGTTTTGAACAAAAAGTCAAAAGTATTTTTGAGACAGTCTGTGAAGCTCCAATGGTGACCATAATAACGCGTATCATAATTAAATTCCACTATTTTGAAGATAAAATGGTTCACATAATGGTTCCACTAATGGTTAAAAAAAAAAAAAAAATTTGAGCTAAAATATTCACTTAGCTATCACGGATTGTAAATAAACCATTCTTGTAGTATTTAAGGCATAGGTTCCCAACCTTTTTCGGGTGGCGACTCCTTTTTATAAAAGCCATGTGACTAGGGACCCCCCCGAGGAATTTGAAATCCTTGATTTGCTATACTTTTTCCCCGGATTATCTCCGAAACTCCTTTTGTTTAGCTCACCGAGGAATTTGAAAACCTCGATTTGCTATATTGTTCAAATCTCCAAAATCGAAGAAGTTGGCGACCCTCCAGGAAACCCTTCGCGACCTTTTTTCAAACTTTAAAACTAAATTTAGAGACTAATTTGACATTTTCAGCTTACATGCTTTTGAGAGAATGTGTATCAAGTTGTATATATTGTGATTATCGAAAAAACCTGTTTTGGAAAAACTGTGGGTTATATCCTTTTTCCTTTACACAGTCGATATCATCACTGTCCTGGCAGAAGTTGTCAAGTAACCGATCAGAATTGATAGTTCCGAGTGAGCAGCAAATGAAATCTTGAACATTTAAGATACATTAATAAAAACACAATATTCTTTTATACTTTATTCCACTTTATTTAAAAGGTCAGGACCGGTTTCGCTTATTGCGAGCATTGTCAACTGATGAAAAGGTGTGTCAATTTATTTTTGTATAACTAGCACTGTTACATAATATTTCTTATCAGTTGACAATGCTCGCAATGAGCGAAACTGGTTCTAACCTATTAAATAAAGTGGAATAAAGTACAAAGGAATATTGTGTTTTTATTAATATAATGCCTTTCCTTCAAATATTGACAGTGAACACTAAAAGTGAGTTTATGTTGCATAGATAATTATGATATCAAAATATAAATGGATTTATGAATTGATATCCAAGAATCTGACTGTGTACTTGTTTTTATTTTTGTCAACTCTGTTACTCACCAACCCCTGTCAATACTGTGATGATATTACATTATGCCTACATTGGGAGCAGACGTGGTAAAAAAATAAAAATTACTGAAAAATGGTGAACAATGTGTTTAATGTTTCCTTCTCGTTGCAGATGATGACAGGTCTAGAGTGCGGTCATAGGTTCTGTACGCTCTGCTGGGGTGAATATCTGACTACAAAGATTATGGTAGAGGGTTTGGTGAGTGTCCGTACATTTTATTTTGCCGGCTAAAATCGATTGTCATGAACATTTTTTTTTGTCAAGCAGGGAATTCTTTATTTTCAGTTAGCTAATCAAAATAGTGACGTAAAGCTAAGCACGATGGGGCCCTCAAAAAATCGATAAATGCAAATTTATTTAACTCTGTTTTTATTTGCTGGGATTTAAAAGAAACGATAAATGCGAGAACTGCGGACCGATGTTTAACTGTAATACAAATTGAGCAATGTGGCAACTGAAGCGCAGTTGATTTTTTTATTCTTCTGATATGGAAAATCTTCTCACGTAAAGCATTCTGTGGAGACTAATATTTTCTTCCCAAAGCCTACTCCCAATATCCACAATTACAGAAAAAATATGTTATAGCACATAGCAAATTGTTATTACTTTTTAATGAGAATTCAATTCACACCTTTGTTGCTACAAAAATTTTTTTTGTTCACCTTGTCATATTATATGCTACCGTGACATAATAATTTATAGCTGATTCAGTAATAAATATTTTACCAACCACCTGTTGCCGGTTTCTGAGTAAGTGATTTTGCTATGTCCAATATGATTTCTGTTCTTCAACGACCGGACGGGAGTCAAACAGTTTGATTGAATCTTTTCCAGTGTGAAATCAAACTGGGTCACATTAAATCTGCGGGTTGCAGTCAAAGCTATATAAACGTTATAGACGATTGGAATTTTATTGGACTTTTGCCATTGAAGAGAATATATTTTGTATACTGTATTTGTGTGGAGTACTTTTTCCAGTATAAAATTGATTGTTTTTTGTAAATATTCTCTTCTCTTCAGTGCATAATTTGGATATTTCATTTTGTAGGGTCAAACAATTGCGTGCGCTGCTCATGGCTGTGAAATTCTCGTTGATGATGCTAGCGTTATGAAATTGGCACGGGATCCCAAAGTCATAAGAAAATATCAACACCTTATCACCAATAGCTACGTAGAAGTGAGTTTTGACTTTGATGTTTATTTGATTGTAATTATAATGAAGATGAAGACGTGAGTTGAAAAACACTGTTTAAATGATAAATAATTATTTAGTTTTGAAATATAGTGGAAACCGATTACACAATGTAGTTTGTTTAGTTTCTATGATGCATCCTATTACACAAGTGACATAATAAAGATATATAGTTTTTTATTTCAATCAGGTTTATCATAAAAATTGTTTTTATACAGTGCCGTTTTCTGACTAAAAACTAAACTGTTTGTTAAGTAATGGCATTAACCCTGAGCTATTTTTTACTAAATTTGATAAGGAATAGGAAAATGCCATAATATCATTATGTAAAAGTCATCATAATATTATTGTTTATTGTTTATGTCAAATGCAATTTCTCATTTTTCGTAATTTTTGATTATTTTTACTATTACTACACATTAAATATATATTTATATTTTATTAGTAAAAACACAATATTCCTTTGTACTTCATTCCACTTTATTTAATATGTCAGGACCGGTTTCGCTCATTACGAGCATCGTCAACTGATAAGAAATATAATTTAACAATGCTATTTATACAAAAATGAACAGTTATAAACAACAATTGGCATTGAAAAGAAAATATCAATTACATTAAAAGTGATTCTAAAATAGCACAAAATTAAAATGTTTAACATATCTAACATATAATTAAAAAGTCATCTCAGGTTAATAAATTTAGAATGGGGATTGAAAGTAATTACAAACATAATTAAAATTTGGGAATTCTTTGACAAAGTGATACAATGAAAATAATGACATTAATAGAGTGAATAGGCTTAATGATAGTTTCCTATTTTTCCCCGCTTCCAAGTAGTTGGTGAGTGTACATGGTCAGTTGAAACCGGTCCTGACATATTAAATAAAGTGGAATGAAGTACAAAGGAATATTGTGTTTTTACTAATATAATGCCTTTCCACCAAGTATTGACAGTGAACACCTTAAAAGTGATATTTATATTTTTTTATGGGTCAATCTGGGGAGAATATTACTTATTATTTCACCAAGTAAATATTTTTTTTGAATTTTAAAATGCCTACTTACAAGTGTATTCATGGTAACTTTTAAATAAAATTATCTAGTAGTGATTACTTCCAATTCGAGTTTGCTTTCATTTGTGGGCATGTATGTGGTGGGGTACTAACTCGATTCCATGAAGGGAATATAGTCAAAATGGAATTAACGCTTATTATATGGCTTCTGATTTTTTACAAATATAAGCCAGATGAATATTAGAAAGAATGCCTCAGTGTCTTTGATCCGTCAGTAATGATATTGATGTCGAAATGTTTCAGTGTAACAGACTACTCCGGTGGTGTCCGTCCCCGGATTGCAACAATGCGGTGAAAGTGCAGTACGTAGAATCTCAACCCGTTAAATGCAAGTGCATGCACACCTTCTGTTTCTCCTGTGGAGAAAATTGGCACGACCCTGTCAGGTGCAACCTGCTTAGAAAATGGATCAAGGTATTGAATGGTTTACAATATTTTTTCCAAAGTGTGACTGATATGGATTTATGTAAAAATTTGGATACATCGTTAAATTGATCGAAAAATAAAACATTCTTTTGTATTAATTCCACATTTATTTATTAGGATCAGGAACAGTTTCGCTCATCATGAAAATATTCAACTGATTAAAAAATATATATCAATACAGGGTTATTTATACTAAACCATGTAAGACTGATGAGAGTATAAAAAAACACGCCTTATATAGAATATCGTCGGGAATTTCCCAAAACCGAGTATCTCAAAAAGTACAAGTTTTCAGGAGACGCATAACCGCTTTCTATCACTATAAAACAACAATGGTTTTGTTCTCATCTGAAAGCAAAGACGTTTCCATTCATGTTCTCCTTCATGTCAAACATGGCACATGACCAAACTATTTACCAAATGGTTTTGTATTAGATTAAATAAAGCATGAAATAAAATATATGTATACGGATACGAATTAAAGGAATATGTGTGTATTGAAATTCTGAATTCATTACATCAAAAAACAAAAACTGACAAAAAATTGAGATAAGCATTTGTTAGATTAACGACAATATGGACACTTCATAGAGTTTACCTGTCTACTCAGTTGCCCGATCATTCTTTTTTTTATTGATAGGCTGATCAGGACCAGTTGTTAGCTGATGGTTTCCACTACGCCTAACTGGCTGGCAAACTTTAAATATTTAAACTGGCACTATTATTTTTATATTATTAAAATAACAAAAGTTCATTTGATTATTATTTATGTTTGCCCCTGCAGAAATGCGATGATGACTCAGAAACGTCCAACTGGATAGCGGCAAACACTAAAGAGTGTCCTAAATGTAATGTGACTATAGAAAAAGATGGCGGCTGCAACCACATGGTGTGTAAAAATCAAAGTTGCAAAGCCGACTTCTGTTGGGTGTGCTTAGGTCCGTGGGAACCGCACGGTAGCTCCTGGTATAATTGCAATAGGTTTGTTTTACTTCTCTATCTATATTTCTGCTATTTTATCAAAAAGATGCAATCGACTGTAAGCATTGCAGCTACTTAACTATTTACACTCAATAGACTGAAGACATTTTTTATTTTAATTCTTATTTATTCAATTTCACTAAATTGAAAAAAAAAACTGACTGCATTAAAACTATCACAATATATCAGTGTATATGTAACGACAAATTGTCTAATTGTGATGAAAAAAATAAAATTAACGATTATGATTTCATCTTTGTTTGGTTCAATGATTGATATTAAAGATGTATGCAGTACAAAAAATCTGTACATTCGTACCTCAGCCTTCCTCTTCTTATCCAAAATTTCAGTCTAGACATCTTATTTTGTTGTCGACATCTCTTGTCATTTTGGAAATCCTTCTTGACCAATGGTTTATGATTTTTATGTCACTACTATTTCCATGTTAACACATGAAATATGGAAAGGTTATTTTTGCTGATTTTGTAGTTTGGTTATTATTGACGGGTAAGGTATCATTACTCGTCCTGTTTTGTTGAATATTCCGCATTAACTATGTTATGATGGCAATTGTATTCCAGATACGACGAAGACGAAGCGAAAGCAGCACGAGACGCTCAAGAGAAATCACGTAGCGCTCTTCAGAGATATTTGTTCTATTGCAATCGTTATATGAATCATATGCAGAGTCTCAGATTCGAGTCTAAATTGTATGCCTCCGTCAAGGACAAAATGGAAGAGATGCAACAGCACAACATGAGTTGGATCGAGGTATATGTTAAAAAACTTCTCCATACTTCTTTAAGTGAATATAAGCCTGTATTTTCTGGGTCATCCTTCCTGTCAAAGCCTCCTGTGTTTGGTGTTTTTTTTATTCTGGAATTTTAAGATTTTATAAATTCAATCCCAGAACTATAATATAATAAAATATAATGATGTCAATATATTGATATATATCGCTACGTGAATTATCACTACTATCACTTTTTGCATGGGAACCAGCACAAATTGGTTGCACAACTCTTCATATGTTAGACTCTCAAGATTTTAAAAGTAAAAGTGAGAAAACTCGGCTCACTAACCGTTCTAACTACAGGTAGTCCCCGACTTATGGGGCACCATTGCACACAGCTGACTTAGTAAAAAAGATATATATTGTGTCCTCGATTCTTCTTCAAGATTGCTGTGTTTTTCCGGAGATGTTTTATGGCAGACGTTGCTCCGAGGCCCAGGAAATTGGTGTTTTCTCACATATGTGCAGGACTCACTATTTTCTGACTACATAAAGAATTTGTATGCATCACTTTTGATTTGTGTGAAAATCTTATTCCTATAGACCAGTGTCTGCCAAACTATTTTACTTCACAGCACACATATGAATGGGATTTTTTCGCGGCACACCAAATAAAAATGCACTAAAAAATTAAATGTACCTTATTAATATGAATATATAAATTTTTGGTGAAGTTAACATTTTTAAAAATATTTTATCAACATTATGTCCATAGGTGGCAATAATTTTACAAGTGAGAAGAATGAAATCGATTTTAGAAAGAATTTTGTCAAAATGCTAATCTAAATTAGGTAAACAAACACTCTTTATCTGTAAACGCTCTCGTTGTTTTTTTATTTAAATTTCCACGTGTGCTGAAAAACCAAATTCGCCAAGGTACGCCGATCCAAACGGTAAAAGAGATTTAATTGCTGTTGTAGCTAATCGAAGATATTGACTCCATAGCGATATCCAAACTGCTGACAACTAACTCTACTATAGAAAATGAGGCTTTGTACACAGAGCCATTATTTTAGATCTATTAAATTTCCTACTCTGTTGGTGTCAGGTGTGTACTGTCGAACCTTAGGAATGGTTGATGACCCACTGGTTCATTTGATAATCAAGTGATGGAAAAGAAGACTATGGACGAACGTGACAAATATTTATTTGAATATGTAGGTGTTAAATTTATTTAAAATCGAAGACAATTTCAATGAATAAGCTTCATTTAAAATTATCAGTTTTGAGGTTTCTTCCTTCGTGGCACATCTGAGACTTCTTGCGGCACACAGTTTGGCAGACACTGCCATAGACTATGCTTGACGTGGGTGTCTGTGATGTCAATTTACCTCGAGTTTACCTCGAGTGACTTACAATAAAATTTTCATCGAGTTTTTCTCGTATGATCTTTCAACTTTAAAATATGCGCTGTAATGCGCAAATATTAAAAAAAAGACGTGCACAAGGCGGGAGCAATTTCAACTACATTATGAGAAATCATAGCTGTAAAATATGAATCACATACCCTGTACATGTGCAGTAAGATCACATGGTTCATATTTAAATGTTTTTTTTTAACGATGGCACATAGTTTGTTTTCTATCTTATTTATTATGTTGTACTATTACATGGTTCATACTTTAGAAGGCTGAGAAAAAAATAGAAAAAACTATATTTATATTCATTTTCGTAAAATTATCACATATACCATATTTGATGTGCAGCTATGACATATTTTGTATGAAATTCGACATATACGACCAAAGCTCAGGAATGTATCTCGGTCGTAAGTCGGGGACTACCTATACTTGGCAAAGCCCATGGTCAATGTCTCTGAGGTAGTTCTTCACAAATATTATCCCAGTTTTTTGTCGTAATGCAACCTGGTTCTCTCCAGATCACTAGACCTCCCAATTTATCACCAAACACGATGCGGTAAATGCCTTGCACAAGCTTAAAATTAAACCCGATTCAAAATGCTCTTGTGACAGTAATCAAAATTCGTAACATATTCTTTGGAATTGTCCGATAATGTCCATTGAAAGAGATATTTTGTTTTTATCCTGTATAAATAACCACAATGGTGTATCGGACATCCAGATTTAGTTTTGTCTCTAGAATTTGTTTTCTTCCCTGCCCCATACCATTTAATTTTCAATTCAATATATTATTGAATGTTGTTTTATTACCACCATTAATTATTTTTTTATTATTTCCTAATTACTTTGTTAATTATAGTTATTCCAATTTTATTTCATTTAGCTTTGCTTTTAAATTTCTTATTCATTGTTGCTAATCAAGTTGCTATAAAAAAATGTCAGTGACAGGATCTCGGGATATCGATCCCTAATAGACCTCATTGTGTTCATATGTCATATTTATTACGACAGATAAGAAATGTACTGTATTTAATTTTTCAACACTACCAAATATATTTTCAGGTGCAATTTCTCAAGAAGGCCGTTGACATCCTGTGTCAATGCAGACAAACTTTAATGTACACATATGTGTTTGCGTATTACTTGCGTAAGAACAATCAGTCGGTCATATTCGAGGACAACCAGCGGGACTTGGAAAACGCCACCGAGACTCTCTCTGAATATCTGGAAAGAGACATCACATCTGAAAACTTAGCTGATATCAAACAAAAAGTTCAAGATAAATATAGGTATGTGTGATGCCATCAGCGTTATCATTGTAAATATTTACAAAATTCTCCAGTGGCTGTAGGTACAGTAATTTTTGTCGAAGATTTCTTGTTTCACGTTATTGACTGATTTGTTTGGAAAAAGGCACCATTAATTTTTTTCAACTTGGTTAAAAAATGCAGACGATCTCATCTTTCTCCTGACACATTGTTATTGTAATTGTTAAAAAACTCCTTGGTATTTTTCGCACATATTTTAGTCAATCTCTCAGTAAGCAAAGGGTTGAATCACGCTGCTTAATCTTAAATGTTAATGTTTAAAAATATGTCATTAAAACATAGAGGCATCGATTGAAAATCAATTTTGATATTTAATTTTACACCCCTGGAGCCCCGTGGATCGGGGGTAGGATATTTGAATATTATTCATTGTCTATCTCTAGAAATTAATTCAATTTTTCCTATCCTATCCGATCAATCACATTTTTTCATTCTTGTGTTCAATAGTGGTTTTTTACAGCGCGCCGTACACATAATCTTAATTTAATTAATAGATATTGAAAGTTTCTTATTAAAATCTCTTTAGCACTTTTTAATGGACTTTATTCTGACTTTGGAATCTAAAAACATCTCATAAAAGCTAAGAGTGCAAAATTAGATATTAACTGAAATGAAATAAAAATCTTTAAAGAAAACATGGATTTTTTATCGATGTACTTTAATATTCTCTGGATGTTAAAAGTTATCAATAATTAACAATTGGTAAAAAAATAATCGCAAATTTAAATTAAAAAATATTTAACGAATACAACAAATTGTTAATTCTAATACCCTGGTTATCATAATCTTATTATTAGCTGTTCCAAATGCTAAAAACGGCAAAAACACTTATATTTAAGAAGTGGGTACATGCTTAGACAAATTTGCAATGATATTTATAAAGATAAATTTAATCTGTACTCTTAAACGAAATTTTAAAATACAAAACTGAATTCTCGCAAGGTGCGCAAAACATTCTTGGGCAGACTGTATATGGATAAACTAAACTAAAAATACCCTTCATAAAATGGAAATTATTTGATGTTGAAATCAATTAATGTGAAACCTGAGCCTGTCTGCTTTTGCGGATTTCAAAAATATTAATACAGCTACTCTTAATTTGTAAGTGTTTCTGGTTTTATAGTTTTCATATTAGTTATTGTTGAGAAACCGAGCTGACACAAATATTATGTTGAAATCTGTAACGAGATTTTCAGTAGTGCCCTTATGCAAAGAGCTGGGTATTTGCCATGGACAGAAATCTAAAATTCCTCCATAGTTACGTCAGAAAATTTAAGTTTTAGATCTGTTGACAAGGTGACTATTTCTTCTCATATCCAGATATTATTATTATTATTATCCAGATTAAAATAGATTTTGTATCCAGTCATAATTTTCTATATTTAACCGTTTGAATACTGAGCACTGGTTAAGAACCACTGATCTAAATACTTGCATGCGAAGCGGGTTATATTTTAAAACTATTTCCTTTGTATACCTATTTCTAGTTTCTGAATGTACTACAGTTAAAAGGTGTTAAAAGTGTGGAAAATAATACATTTCTCATGTGAATTGCAGATACTGTGACAACCGTCGTAAGGTTCTCCTGGAGCACGTATATGAAGGCTACGAAAAAGAATGTTGGGACTACACCGAGTAAAGCATGACGCCGTCGCTGCAAAATCAATCCTATGCGATTTCAACAATTCTCATGTATAGAAATTTATACGCACGCGTAATAATACTTGTATAATATTGCATGCGGTCGGGAGAATCCCCACCCGTCACTCGCCGGTAGCGGTAGACGACATGACAGAAACATCGACTGTTCTGTATATATATACATATATCTCTCAATTATACTAAAATTTTGGTTATCTGCGACACAGGTGTCCTCGTCGGATACCAACTTTTGAACTCATGTTATTTTTTCAACCGTTTGTAGTTAAATTCGCTTGAAGAATTATTATGTGACACAGGGATCTCATTTTTATTTGATTCAACTCTACGTAAATTATATATCAGCTTTTTTTTACTGCGTCGGGTGTTTTCTGTATAAACTAACTTTTTAACATTTTTTTTTTGTGACGTATTACAGAAATTGAATCGTATTGTAAATATAATCGCCTAATACATTTTATATCACATATAAACTGCGTACGGTGGCACAGTGCGGTTGCCACGTGAGGCGGGTCAATACACAAGAGGAGGTTCTTTATTCTGCCGAGTGTAATGTTTGCACAACGAAAGACATCCAAAAACGTTAAGCATCCAAATCACTCGAGTGTTTGCCTACTTCGATTACGTATATATTGAAATCAAATTTAATCGCTCTAAGCGAACGCTTATTTTATTTAATTTGAGGAAGTCGCGCTGGTTCGATGGAAATCAATTCTATCAATTTTTTTCCAATTCAAAAAGAATATATGTATTGATTTTTAAAACAAATTATTTCTGTATGTTTTTATCATCGTGCCGTTAGATAGTTTAATTGCGAGTAAAATTCAAACGCAATCGTACAGACGAGTTCTTTTTTATGCAGTAAATATGTTCCACAGAAAATTCACACTAAAAAGACTAAACGGGGACATGTTAAATTATTATATCTATCTGCATAGAGTCAAATTCACGAGCAGACGCAAACCTAAAATTGCGTTTAAAAAAATCATAGGGTTTTAAGAAAATGACAATGATTAAATAAATTCTTGAAAAATACTATTGATAGCAATCATCAAAACTATTCATTCATATTTATTTATAAAAATATAACATTTTAGCAGCGAGAACTACAAATGCTCACTTATTGTTTAAAACAGTGACCAGTTAAAAAAATAATTTAAAGACACCAGGTTACCTATTGTATTTTGAACTGCATATTAACTACTACATATATATTGTAAATAAAACTGGAATTGCTTGACGCATAAAAATAGACATCCGTATTAGGAATTCAAGTTAGACATAGTTGAAATGGAAATTACAATATTCATGACACGAAGAAAAGCATACTTACCACATATTTATACAACGGTAAAATGGCGGTTCCCTTTGGTGAATGTTTATCATGAAACCTATAAGGTAAAAGAATTCTGCCAATTTGTAAATTTTGTATAATTTAAGTCTCATGTTACATTTGGTTATTGTCAATGCGCCGTTACATCAAATATTACAGCTGCGTCATTTATTTCAGGTTGATATGCTTTTTTATAAAGAGACATAATAAGGCTATTTATTGTAATATTGAATCATCTTTTGAGAGCAGATACGCGGACCACGCACTTTAGGTAGGGTGATTTATGACTGTACGTTAGTGTAACAAAAAATGGTTCACAATCGTTTTATTTCTAGTTGAAAAACATTAATGTTTTTTATGTTTTTCTATCTGTGATACGGTGACGGTAGGAGTCGGGCGTCACCGGAGCAAACCATAATACGTTTTTTATCTCTGGAAATATGCATTTTTTTCAATTTTAGAAAAAAATTACACCATGATAATGAATTTTATTTTTAAAAATTGATCCGTATCGACTGACTGAAGTTTCACTGTGTGCTTTCGGAGAAAAGTATTGAAAGGCTAGGCTATGTTAAGTTATTCGCGTCGTCGTTAGTGTATTTATATTTTTCATTTAAAACCATCTTCCATTTCTAAAAACTTACAGGTCGTCATTTTAAAGATTCTTTTTAAAACCGGTGAAAAGTGAAAGCCATATTTGAAAAAAATGTATGGCGTTCGTTCTAAACAAATACGACTCGAAGTATAACGATAATCAGTGAATTAACACATTTAATAAATCAAATGTTGCCTGTAATTTTTTCCACTAAAAACCGCATGTTCAAAAAAAAGATAGTTTTTTTTAAGTAGCCAGTAACCGCTTGCTGCATTTTCACAAAAATACATTTTTTAATAAGAATATATTTTTCTCACCAAAATTACAATTTTACATATATTTCACGCGGATCTCACGCTCGCATACGGGACTTAAAATTGGCAGATGAGTATGAAGAAGCATTTTAAAATGAATTCAAAATCTGAACAGAACTAATGCACAGCAAACCAGAACTGAGTCTTTAGTTTTTCTAAAATCAATTTGTGCACTAAGAAAGCATTCATTGGCAAACCTGAGAAAATGTTAACTTCAGGGAAATGTAAAGCTTAAGTGAGGCTTATCCTGTAAGCTCTGGAGCTTAAATAATTTCAGCAGTATTTCTAGAATAATATTTGGCGATACTGCTGAAATTCATTTTCCAAGGATTCAAGGTAGTCCAGTAATCTCTTCGGATTCTGACTAGGTTCACTCTGTCTGCCGCAGCGCAGAGTTTTCAAAACACTCGTGTTCAGGATTTAATTTTTGATCTGAGTTTTGCAAATTTCAAACGCGCCGAGGAGCTACTCGTAATTATTTGACAGTAAAATTGAATTGTTCAAATTATGTACATTCACACAAGTTTTGTCTTGTGCACTTGAATGACTGAAGATGCTGAAAGGTGAAACCTAACAACCCAGGTGACAAAACTTGTGTGAATGTACATAATTTGAATGATTCAAATATAATATTGAAATTCCACCGAGCGCCTTTAGTCACAATCTTAAATTATTTGACAGTGTTTAAAAATATGTCATTAAAACATAGAGGCATCGATTGAAAATTAATTTTGATATTTAATTTTACACCCCTGGAGCCCTGTGGATCGGGGGTAGGATATTTGAATATTATTCATTGTCTATCTCTAGAAATTAATTCAAGTTGTTGTTTTCCATTATCCTATCCTATCTGATCAATCACATTTTTTCATTCTTGTGTTCAATAGTGGTTTTTTACAGCGCGCCGTGCACATAATCTTAATTTAATTAATAGATATTGAATGTTTCTTATTAAAATCTCTTTAGCACTTTTTAATGGACTTTATTCTGACTTTGGAATCTAAAAACATCTCATAAAAGCTAAGAGTGCGAAATTAGATATTAACTGAAATGAAATAAAAATCTCTAAAGAAAACATGGATTTTTTATCGATGTACTTTAATATTCTCTGGATGTTAAAAGTTGTCAATAATTAACAATTGGTAAAAAAATAATCGCAAATTTAAATTAAAAAATATTTAACGAATACAACAAATTGTTAATTCTAATACCCTGGTTATCATAATCTTATTATTAGCTGTTCCAAATGCTAAAAACGGCAAAAACACTTATATTTAAGAAGTGGGTACATGCTTAGACAAATTTGCAATGATATTTATAAAGATAAATTTAATCTGTACTCTTAAACGAAATTTTAAAATTCAAAACTGAATTCTCGCAAGGTGCGCAAAACATTCTTGGGCAGACTGTATATGGATAAACTAAACTAAAAATACCCTTCATAAAATGGAAATTATTTGATGTTGAAATCAATTAATGTGAAACCTGAGCCTGTCTGCTTTTGCGGATTTCAAAAATATTAATACAGCTACTCTTAATTTGTAAGTGTTTCTGGTTTTATAGTTTTCATATTAGTTATTGTTGAGAAACCGAGCTGACACAAATATTATGTTGAAATCTGTAACGAGATTTTCAGTAGTGCCCTTATGCAAAGAGCTGGGTATTTGCCATGGACAGAAATCTAAAATTCCTCCATAGTTACGTCAGAAAATTTAAGTTTTAGATCTGTTGACAAGGTGACTATTTCTTCTCATATCCACTTATTATTATTATTATTGTCCAGATTAAAATAGATTTTGTATCCAGTCATAATTTTCTATATTTAACCGTTTGAATACTGGGCAAATAAATCATTTATATGTCCCAGAGATACTGCGTGTTTTTGAGAAAAATAATTTTGCCTAATATACACTTGAATTCGATATTTTAAAAACTTATATTGACTCAGTATAGATAGCGCTACACATATTCATCAAAATATTGCCTATATTCTAGTAGAATACCAAGTATTTGATTTTTTAAATGTCTCGGACATCCGTGTTCGCTTGCATATGTTTCGGACACCTGTGTCCGCTTGGTATTCAAGTGGTTAAGGAAGGAAAGTAAAATACAATCTTTTCTTTCAATAAATTTAACTTCTAATGGTCGACGCGAGGCAATACATGCGATCGATTAGGCAAAATCTATTCATCGGCTTTCATTGCATTTTTCGGTTTTCACCATTTTGTGGATTTTTTTAGCTTTTACCTTTTCTTCCACGGTGCACTGGTTAAGAACCACTGATCTAAATAGTTGCATGCGAAGCGGGTTATATTTTAAAACTATTTCAGGATTCATTAAATTTAGTGATATTGGTCAAGTGTTAAATTGTGAATTGGCCTGTTATCGAGACGGCTCATGCAATTAACTCTTTGGAATGAAAAGGGATGATTTTATTGGTACTGGTAAAAATCAGGAGAGCTAGAAACGCTTACAAACTGAAGTCATTTCATTAAAAATCGACACAGTTAATACAGTCTCGGTGTATTGCTGCTTTATTTTTAATTAGATAACATTCTTCGTATGCGACGTGCCCGCGTTTGATCTGTCTGTTATTAACTTATTTAGAATTTAAAAGTATTCCTTTTCGCAATTTGTATAGTTTAATAAAGACCAGACAGCGATTGACAGTAAGCTGTTTTCATTGACGGCGCATAGAGTGATGGTGAAATTATACATATTTTCTTACCTATATCAATACACTTTTCTAATATGTCAATTATTATTCGCTAAATATTGGAAGACCATGATTTTTCCCCAGCGTAACTCGATCAATCTGATTTATTATACATCTGAATATAGTATAAAAATAACCAGTAATTTTGGCAGTCAAGAATGAAGAAATATAAATATATTAAAAATAGTGTTAAAAACATAACTTGAATTAATATTTGATTCATTTTAGCTTGTTAGGTTTGCATAAGTTTTGTCATTTTACGCAGTCACGAAGCGTTGACGCATATGAACTTTTTTTCTGAAACTTATGAAAACGTTTGTTGAAATGATTCAATTATTAAACTGAATCTTATCACGCCCTTTACTCGATAGCATTAATTTTGAGTGAATTATAACATCGTATAGATATAAAAGTTCTTGCCTTTTTTTCAAATCAGTGATCGGATAACATTTGAATGGATGAATGTCTGATGTTGTACATATTGCGGACTCACTGCCGAAACGATGAAACGGGAACTATTCACTGTGTGGGATAATTTAATTCGCAACGTGTTTTATATTATGCTGTGTAATATTTTCAAGAGTATTTATGAATAATCCATTAGTCTGATGAATGTGTTTAATCGTCCGCCGAGGCCCCGAGCTCTTCATCCGGATGAAGAGATTTTAAATACCCAGTTTGTTTCTTTAGTTGTTCAAATGTCTATAGTGTAAGAAAAGCGAATTAATATAGTTTTTAAATAAAAACACATTTGAAAAATGAAAATGATTTTATTTAATTGACCGCTTGCTACCCGATCCTTACTGCTATGAATATAACATACACACAATTAAATTAAAAAGACAAGTCTCCAACATGTATTAAAATAGTTTGAGTAAAATCCAACCATCACAAAATATGCAATTGCAGGGTGACAGACTTAATCCCAACAGTCCCTACAGTCGACTTATCGCCATAACTTCCTGATACATAGTCCAATTTTGCATTGCGAAAATCGATATTTGAAAACTTTTCAAAACATTGGACAAAATATGACAAATTTTAAGAAAAATTATTGCTGAAGAAGGTAACCATTTATTGATTGATTTTCAAGCGAATGATGGGTTGAAGATGATATTTAAAAATGTTTTTATTTTACAATAAATTAGAAGAATTCAATTATTAAAAACTAAAAAAAAATACTAGGAAACTAATATCAATTTTTGGTAGCACATATTTACCAAAATACATAAAATCGACCACGTATAACTGATTTGCCTTGCAAAAAAAATTCTTGCAAGTTGGAAACTCAAAATTAAAACCAAATTTAAAAGAAATAAATTCATCCAAACAGTTGCATACTTTGTACTAAATACAATTTACCAGGGCTGTGGAGTGCAGTTTACTAGTCCGATGCCGCTGAGATCAAGTTACGTTTACGACACTAGTTAAATGTCTAAGTACCTAATTGGTGTTTTCGCCGAAAACATTGAAAAAGTATAACGCATATGGTGAAATTGCAGGTACAAAATCTAATGAGTAATGCTGATAACGAGCGAATTCAGTAGGGCCCATCTTCCTCGTAATAACCAAGTTCGACTGTATATAAGATTGAGTCTTTTTTTTACACGACTCCACCGCCCTGGTTTTAATTATAACTCAATAAATGAAATACATCCATACAATATGTAAAACTATACAAAAAAATAAAATTCAATAATTGGAATGCCTTTATTATTACTTTCTTCCTTTTTTATTGAATGTAAAGTTATACTTTATGACACTTATAAATTATAATACTACATTTGTTTACATTATAATTGTTATGTAAGCACGTATAAATTAATATTCTGATAGGATTCCAATGAGAATTTATTTGTCATATTAAGTTTTTAAAAAGTTCAATTCGGTCCGTTTCTCAAAAAGTTTGGTGACCCCTGCTCTAATTATTCAATTGAAAATGCAGCTCGATTTTATTGAATCAAAAGCCAGTGTCCATCTGAATGAAAAACACCCATGAATACAACCCACTACTACCACAAAAAAACAAAAATAAAAAAATCAGACCGCCCTTCCGCTCATGCCCCAGTATTAAAGAGGGAGCAAGAAAAACATCACACATACCCCAGACGAAAGGGAAATTGGAGCATGGCTTCACCATCCCCATAAAAGTATGGAAGACACCATCATCTTTAAGTAACCTAAACACCCTCATTACATTTTGGCGAGCTTGGTGTAAGTTTTTGTTTTTGTTTTCATTACTTAATTTTGATAGATACAGTCTTGTCGCCCTTTGGAAATGATTTCAAACAAACCTAAGAAATGATCTGGACGTCATGAAAAATGAAAGAGAATATTGATAACGGTCACTTTAATATGACTCTGAGGATTTACCACAATCAAATTTGTTTGAAATGTGCCGATTTGAAGACAAATGATTTACTAAAATTTCATCAGTACTTTTACTCATACAAAGGTAAGGTTTCAATGAGACGCTAATCTAATAACATGTAATAAAACGACGAACGACGTACAAAACAAATAACCTTTTTACTACAAAATACGTAGCTTAATGGTAAGAGCGTTCGGATTTCGCTCTTTTTTAACCTTTTCAGCAGAAAGTTTTCTCTTATTAAATTTGGTTTGGACACAAATTTTAATTATTTACAGTTCAGTGAAATCCTGTTTTCACGTGCCCGGAATTTTCCGCTATTTGCGTATTTTGTTTTGCAGTCCCGTGCAGTGTTTTGCAGTGTATTTTAGTTCTTTTAGAGAATTGGGTCGGTGGTCAAAGTTTTTTGGAGTTACCAGTTAGGCGGTCTGAGTGATAGTTTTATTGAAAAATTCTTGACAACCAGTCATGTAATACAGTGGTTGGTCTGAAGGCGAATTTGAAATCCTCAATTCCCTATACTTTTTCCCCAAAATATCTCCGAAACTGGTTTTTTTTTAGCTCACTGAGGAATTTGAAAATCTCAAAATAGTTGACGGGCGCATCGGAATCGGTCGGCGGGCGCCATGGAGCCCGCGGGCACAGGGTTGGTAACCCCTGCTGTAGACCAGTGTTCCCCAACTTAATTACACCTGCGGACCGGTATCTTGAAATTTGGCATACTGTTTGCGACCCGGCAGACCACCGGTTGGGGAACACTGCTGTAGACGATAGCGAATTAAAAATACCTTCAGAATATTCCTAAAAATATGTTGATGAAGCATTTTATGGATTTTTCCGGTGCTGTTGGATAGCTGGAATATCAGAATCAACCTAAAAGATTTTTTCCTAAAATACATATTCGACTGCTGTGACTTTAAATGGCAAATTGCGAATTACTTTATAACTGGATATAATGATGAGGATCGGGTAGTTGATGGAAATATTTATGATGATGGACCTCACCCAAAAAGACATTGTGTAAATCAAATACTCTTTGTGGATTTTGTGAAAAAGCAGCATTACACATATCAGTGATGAAAAATAAAGAACAGAATAATCGATCAAATGCAAACTTCTTGGTTATTTTTTTCTGGCCTTTGTATATTGTCCACAATGTGAATCATATCTTTGTTTTTCTAATGTTCTTAATTGCTATTTTTTAATTCACAAGTAATAATAAATTTTATTTAATTGTTTTTTTTTTATAAAAAAATCTATTTTTTATTTTATTTTTCATTTTGTATTACACACTTCAATTTTCAGTTCCATTTATTGTTGAGTAGTATGATAATCGATATTCACGAAAATATAATTATACTAAGGTTTTAAAATATGCCCCTTTTTTAATTGGTATCATAGGTGATGCCCAAGTATCATATTAACTTTCAAAATAACAAAGATCTCTTAGATAAAACCTTGGGTCCGAAGAGGTTATGATATTAACATCAACTTTACCCCTGTCTCCATGTTGATTTCAAATGCCTCCGTATTGAGAAGAAGGATTTAAAATTTCCAACACGCAGTGAATACATAACAAGATATTATTGTCGTGTTTAAATAATAAACAGATACAACAAAAATATTTTTTAATTTTTACATGTTTTGTTTTTTTCTTGTTCTGTTTTATCATATTCTGCTTACTCCGATTCCTGGTATGGGGTAGTCCAGGGAAGTAAAACAATAATAGGTTGTTTAGACAAGTTAAATTTTTAAGTTATAACATACAAGTGCCCAAAAAATACTTTATCTACTTTAAGATGCCATTTAGTAAAAAATTCACCTATGGCAGGAAAACAATCAAATTATTCCCTTCAACTGTAAGAATCCAAAGATGTCTATCAAAAAATTAAAAGTTTTCGCGGAACACAAATATTCTGCAGAACATACTTTCATTGAACTCTTTACTGCTCAAAAGGTTCTCCTTCCAAAATCGTTCCAAAATTGAGAGATAGATTCTGAATACCAGGCTTAAATGAAGTCTGCTGTCGTCGGCTGTGAATCCTATATACTACATATATTTTCATATGCTATTTACTAAATTTATTGTTTTTCAATAAATCATATATATTATGTAGATACCCTTTGAAAATTGCTTTCCCTGCAAATGCATTGTGCGTCTAAACTTTATCTGTTGCAGGGTTGCCAAATGTCAGGCACTACAAAAGTTTTCCAGCGCAGAACATAAAAATTCACAATTCGCGAGCTGAGTACTACAAGGTTCCAAGTGTCGACTTTTGGCCAAACTAAAGTAATAATGAGGCAGTCTTAAACGTAGCATTATCTACATGCTATATTAATATGAAGTCGAAATTTTGCTTAAATTTACAATATGCCGTAGTTCGGTGTGCGGGTCGCAAGATATCTCTCGTTTTAACTTGAAATCCTGAAGATGCCAAAAGGCGAAACCCGGGTCGTTAGTGACAAAACTTGTGTGAATGTACATAGGTTGAATAATATCTTTTATATTTTGATAATTTTATTCATTTTTTTTTTCTTTCTTCAATTATTTAATTTTTATTCTTCAACACAATGGTGTTATTTTTTACTATTATGATGTTTTGTAAAAAAAAAACTCCTTTTCCTATTTATCCTCCATTTTTTTATGTATTTTTTCCAATAATAATAATCACATTAGATATCTTCCATAGAATTCGTTTTATTTTAATATAAAAAGCGTAAGTCTGTTTTTTGAATCACCTGTGCTTTCATACAAATTTCAGTTAGAACCTTGTAGCAATGGCGGTTTGCATGAATTGCAGATGAACAAGGTTCTAATAGAAGTTTATATATTTCTAATTAACTATGAATAACTATTTTTAACAATATTTTATTAATAGTTATATCATGCCAGTACTATCATTGATATATACAATCAAAAAGAAACTTGGAAACATTTACAATTTTCAAAATACAAGCATTCAAAATTTCAAATGCCCATATCTTTTTTCCTGCAGCTGTCCACATAGAACCTTGTAGTACTCGGCTCGCGAATTATTAAAAAACAAGTTAAACAAAATCGTTGAAAAATGAAAACTGCAAACCATGGCTCGCTTTACATACCACCAGTCTCACATAAAATTGTTTGTGAGTCGACCTTTACCTAGATTAATGCCACGATTTTTCATGTTTATATATTTCTGCACAGCTTATTATGCTTCATAACTGTGAAGAACGAAATAAGTTTCAAAAGTATACATAATGCGGTGTCCATATTAGATTTCATTCGAGAGATTCCTAGATATGGAACTGATCTATGAAGAATTTAGCTCGCTCAAACATTCTGTTAACGTGATTGTGAAAAATTTAAAGATCTCGGCTGCATAAAAATTGCATCAGGTATTCAAGTTATCCCCGGAAAATCCCCAGCTCGCATCCCCACCACCTTGTGCGTTTTGGTCACGTGGCATATTGTTTACATAAACAGTAAACTGGTTATTTCTTCCGGTGATGAAATTGATCTGAACCAAGTTCCATAATAAACCATGCCGATTATTGTCGCTTAGTGATGATAGTTCTGATACATAGTGTACATAAATATGTATGATGACTGATAATAATTTGTACTAAATAAAATTTAATAAAGCTATTTAAACAGCTTAATGACCGCGGACGCGTATTTGAGTCTTTGAAAAACAAAGGCTGCTGGCCGGTGGACTCATATATGCATATAAGCGAAGTATCTGGAAGCTAAGAAAATTAAATTAGGTAAAGATATCTCAATTGGCTTACAAATTATAGTGAATATAGTAAAATTAAAATTTTTGCGAATTTTTCCCAAAATTCCCCGGCCGCCAGGTGAAATTCTATAAAAAAACGTGCGGTCGTTAAACTGTTAAGATAAATATTTTGTAGTTTTATTTTTGTATGTATATGAATTTTTTAATTTTTTTTTATGCGATTTTTGGTACATTCTTACACATTGATTTGAAGTTATGTGGTTTTCAAAAATAATGGAACCTATCCCTCAATTTTCTTTGTAGTTCAAGGCTTTTCTATATGCGATTCTCTGTGAAACATATCTACTACATAAGACTCGAGTGTATAAATATATTTATTTTTCTTGGAAATAGATTAACAAAAATGCTAATTAGGATAGTGTAGGAGAAAAATTAAAATTTAAGCCACTCTGCTAGAAAGTCAATAAAATCTGGTAACAAAAGGTTGCTTAGAATTATTATTTAGATAGCTTAAGAGTTTTGTAGTGTGTGTTGTCATTTATGTTTGACATTGTAGAAATATTATAAATAGAAGTCACAATTTGTTCAAAAAAAATCTGGCAACGCTGATCTTTTGCGGTCACAAAAAGGAGACAGTCCTGTCAGTGAGTGCTGGGAAGTAGAAAGGAGTATAATATTACGGAGTTCCGCAGTATCCATAATTTATCTTTAGGACTTTTTGGTTCATCCGCCCTTTTGATTCGATCACCTAATTGTGCTTGCGCCTGCTGGTTGGTGCTGGTGGTGTACTGTCACTCTGTGCGATGTGATGTGTATATAAAGTGTTTTATTTGTTATAAGCAGTGCTTTTTTTTTTAAAAAAAGGTGCCAGAACTCACTTCTTGTCAAGCTTTTTACTTTTCGTTTTTTTTAAACAATATATCAAGCATTAGACCTATGGTTCTGGTCACAGACTAAGTCTTTGGACCCGGTGTTGTGTTGAATTATGATAGTAATTTATGAGTGTTACGGTACCCGTCACATTACATTAAAAAAGAACCTATGATAAGAAAAAACAGTCAATGGCTTTTTTTGTAATTTTTTTTGCTAATATTGATTTGAAATATTAAAAATGCCTTGAAAAGGTGCCAGAATGCCGTTTCACTACATTGCATGGGAAAAAAGCCCTGGTTATAAGAGTATATACAATGATATAAAAAAGAGTCATGCTTTCTGAATTTATAAAAAACATTTGATATAATTTCATATTTAGGCAAATCAACTAAATGCACGTGCGTGTGTGTGTGCCTGGATATGCATGGATAAGAAGTTGCAACATTGGTTATCAGTAAAGTTGTCAGTACACTCATTTAACATTTAAATCGTGTAACATGTTTTGTTAAGAGGGGTGTGATGTGTCACGTGTCATATGGGCTTTCATAGGTACCAAAAAATTGTAAAAATAAAACACATTTTAAAGCAGTCAAGTTCTATATTTATCGTTACTTAGTTTATTTTGTACAAACTTCAACAATATGTATAATAATAATAGTAATTTAATTAAATACTCTATTATTCTGTAATATATTTTTTTAATAAAAGTGAACTCATAAGGCGCTGTCTGTTACGATTAAGTATCAGGTTTACCTTTTGAAAACATCTCCAAGTAAAAATTGTAATGGCAATAACCGATATATATATATATATATATATGTATATGTATACTTAAATAAAAAAACATCTTTCTTTTTGAAACAATTATTGTCTAAAAACAATAATCAATATATTTTGTGCAAAACATACTAAACATAATGTACGTTGAGACGACAAAAATCAAAAAGTAAACTTGTGACGAGTCTTATTGAAAAATTAAAAGTTTACAAGGGGAAGAATGAAACTTTTAATTTTTCCGACGTGATTTGTGATCGGTTGAAATTGTATCTCTCCTCATCGAACGGGTTATTGCGAATAACGTGCTTAATTTATCTTCAAGCTGACAGTAAAGTTATCTATCTACGTAAATCTTACGCGCCATCGTGAATAAAATCGATAAAACCGAAGTCGCAGCGTCGAGGATTCGATCGGGGAATATAATAGAATAAAAATTTTATACGAAAACGAAAACACAATCAGCGCAGGTCGATTCGTCTCGGATGACGTAATAATTATGATAATATTTCAACCATCACAAAAGCGAGCGATAAAGATTTTGTGAATAATGAAAAGGTATCGTGAATGAAACACTGTGCTGCCATCTTAACTATCGGAGTGTTAATTTAATTACTAGAATAGTTTTGCTCGGGCCGGGGAATGTCGATAATATTCTTTGAGTTTTGAACGCGAGCGGAAAGGGAACCCCCGGAGGGACGATATAAAACATTTAATTGATTGTCAAAAGCCTATCAAATATGATCGACATTCTTGCGATTGAAACGATCCTCGCGGCACGGAGCGCGACCCGACAATTTAAACATTATCTTAATCAGCGACGAGAAGTGTACGAGGAGTGGAACGTTTGGACATTTTTTATTCGGAATTGATAAATGGACATTTTCAAACTTCGCAGCTCGCTTTAGTTTGTTTCAGTTTGACAGACCCGAAAACAGGCGGCCGCAAGATTCCGATGGAAGGTTCGTAAAAGACGTCGTCTAGGTGAATTTTACTATCGGAAAGACGCAGTCGACGCAGTGACGCAGCCGAGATAATAAATGACAAACATTTAAATCCATCAATGGCAGGCGAGCTTTTTGTTTGCACATGAAGCATTATATATTATTACAAATGCGATTGTTTCATACTCATTACATAACCTACGTTGCATGTTCGAAAGATACTTTCATATAAAGAATTTCATATGTATACAGGTAAACATCGACGCGTGCGCCATCTAAATCTGAGGCAGTACGCCAAATCGAAAGGATCCAATCGAGCGGAATCCGATGGCCGAATTCAAAAGCCGCGAGCTCTCCGCTCTGTGCGTTTTCTCTCTTTACAAAAATATACTCGGCCGAAAGATTCGCAGTCCCTCGGAGTCCCCTCCGAGAACTCCGGTCGCCGAAAACGCACAAATAATTTAAAAAGTTTACAATTAAGTGTTTGCGTAATTTTTTTTTATATAAATATAAACACAGATCACAATTTGCTATCGCTGCACCGATTATGAGACACTAACGGAACGAAACAGAATTCATCACGCAAAAGCCGAACGTAATCGTGCGTCTCTTTGCCGTAATATCTACATATGTTGTTGTCCCTTTAATATATAATATATCATGCGCTCGCACCTCTATCATATTCGGGGGAAGCGAAACACGATTCGGTCAGAGTCAACGTAACGACGGGCGGCTTCGGACGCCTTTTTCCCGTCTGATCCCGTACGACTACTTTTAGAGGAGATTATTGCTGAACGAACTGAGGCGATCGATTGATCTGTGATCATTGAAAATGTCACGAATAACGAGATACTTTTTCGAAGGAGCGAGAGCGTCGACGCGCGGGAAAGAGATCGCGCCGACACTAGAGCGAATATAATTCTTCAAAATGAGTACTTTACGTGATAATAACAATATATAAAAATCGAAACACCTTTCATCCTGCGAGGGAATACAGAATTACACTAGTAGCACGTGCCCGAGCGGCACGCCACGGGAGTGACATTTATTGCAGTTTATGAGGTCCCACCGCAGGGTCAGAACAGAATACGCTCCGGATGTTATTCCGTCACTTCCGAAATCTGATTGTCAGTTTTGAGCCTGCGACCAAACCTCGGCTTTTTATTTGTAGTAAAAATATAAGAAAAAACTGGCACGCGCGCATGCGGCCCATCCTAAATGCGCGACTCGGGGAAGGCGGTAAGCGGCACTCAGGTCGTCGGGGGGTCAACGAATGAATCAACCGAAACGGACGGTCGCCCGCACTCGACTAGTTTTTTTCCGAATCTTCGAAGCCGTTTCACCGTCTCTCCTGGAGACACCGACGTCGTCTTCACTCATCACAATGCTAACTTTCAAAAGGGGAATTTTCGCTTTTCATCCCGCGATCCGGTCTGGATTAAAAAAAAATTGAAAATTCCACGAGACGGAAGCGAGCGGGCGACTTTTAAAAAATATTGTCATAGCGCGCATCAATGAACGTTACAAATTTTTACAGCTTCTTATTCCACTGGCAGTCTTCGCGGGGAGTTCTTGCAGCGCTCTGCGCGGAGTCGAAGTCTCCTCCGGAACTGGGACTGTCTTTTTGTATGTGGACCACAATTTTAATTGACTGCCGCCGGAGGTCTGTTTTTCATCATCCGTTCTCTCGGTAATACTTTTAGCCGTGTGATCCGAGAAGAAATTTTACATTCTCAGTCTGCTTTTCACGACGATCGCCCGAGAGAAGTTTTGAAACATCGGATGACCGCACCTCTGCGACTCTGACACGCGGCTCAATTGCTGCAGAGTGAACCCGCAGAGGGCAGTGAGAAAGGAGGCAGCAGAGCAAAACTCACGGCGGCGGGCGGGACGAGGGCGCATAGAGCGCTCGTGCGGTCAGCGCGGCGGCGGCGGCGATAGCGGAGGCGACCGGTGGCGGGTGGCGGGCTGCGGGGGAGAGGGGGGTGTCAGGGGACGGGGGCGGGGTCAGACGCGAGGGGGGTCGGTGGGCGAGGACGGCGGCGAGCGCTCGTGCAACACCACGCGGTGACCCGCGCCCGCTGCTAGCACCGCCGTCTCCCTCAGACCCCCTCCCCCCATTGCTCCTTCCCCCCCGTCCCCCCGGGCTTCCCCCTCCTCTCCTCCGTCTGCGGAACCGTCTCCGTCGTCTCCTCCGTCTCCCTCCCTTCTTTTGTGGCGTCGCCAGGCATGCTGGATGAGGCGGGCGCAGTACTCTTCCCGCTGCCGCCACAGTGTGGACGACACGGGCTCGTAGCCGACCTCGTCCGGGCGGGTGTTGACCTCAGCCAGCTCGCCCGTCTCCTCGATGGGACTGCCCTTGCGAGCGAAGAAGTCTTTAGTCAGGGCGTCCAAAATGTCCACGCAGAACATCATATCACCCTTGCATATGGGAATGTCCATAGAAACAATCTTGTACTTGTTGGGCTTGTGGATCTGAAGCGGGGGCTCCAACACTTCCAGGAAATCGGAAAGTTGGTCAAAGCGGATGTACTGGGTACCGTCAGGATCGAACTGTTGCCAAATCTCATAGTACATGTCGTAGTCGTCGTCCGTCAGTCCCTCCTGCACGTCTTCCGTAGCCTGCGAGTAGTTCTCTAAGATGACAGCAATGTACATGTTGATGACGATGAGGAAACTGATGACCAGATACGACAGTAGGTACGTGATGCCGATCGTCGCTGACCCACAGTCGCCTGCGAATCCTCGCTCGTTGTCAGGCGGAAGGCAGTTCTCTTCGTTGATGATGCCGTCTAGTACTCCGTCCCACCCAGCCGACGTCGACATCTAGAAAATATGAATGTTTTCAAATATCGAATGAAAATCATTTTTACAAACTTCCCCCAACATAATGATCAAATGGCAGCAGAATATTTATATATAAAATTATACATTTGGAAGAGTGAAATAATTTTATTAAAATAATAAAAAAAGTAATAATAACGTTGCTGATACTCACTTGAAACAGCAATATCATGCTCTGACCGAAAGTCTTAAAGTTGTAGACGTCGTCGAGGCCGCTCTTGTCTTTGACATGCATAAAAAAAGACATTCCGAAGATGGCGAAGATGAACATGACGAGAAAGAGCAGCAGGCAGATGTTGAAGAGCGCAGGAAGAGACATGGCCAATGCGAACAGTAATGTTCGTATTCCTTTAGCTCCCTTCACCAGCCGAAGGACTCGACCTACTTTCGCTACTCTCACTACCCTGAGCAATGTTGGTGATACAAAATATTTCTCTATCAAGTCGCTCAGCACCAGACCTATAAAATTAGTTTGCATCGTTAGTATAACACTATTAGAGCCACAAATTACACAATCATTGTTTACATACATACATATAACACATATGCTATTCGCCAATTCTTTTTAAAAAGCCTTTATTTTTTGCGCCCTGCCCTGATGGAAGCTTGCGAAATATTTACTTTGTTTGTTTTCAAACAGCAAAACAAAATCTCTCGACAACTAGAGCAGGGTTTTCCGGATTTCACATTTTTAATCGAAAAATGGTCCCCTACCGGCTTGGAACACGCGGATTGCTGACAGAATATCATGACAAAATTTATAATAATGAGAATTGGTTGTATGTCAGTCCCTCAACCTACCGCTTTGGATATGGTAAGGAAGGAAAATAGCAGCAGTCAGCTAATCACTCTATCTACATCCGTTTTTATGATTGTATTCTAGATGGTTGGGGAAGTATGAAAACATTACAGACATTGCAGACAGCCTTAACATTTTTTTAATTCATACAAATAATATTATTATATTATATTTTTTTTTTTTTTACCATGTCCATCTCCAATGAGTAGCATTTGGACTTCTAATCGAGTTTATCTCAACAGAAGTGTTTCTATGAGAACTGCTTGTTACTCAGTTGCTCTCTCATTTTTTCGAAAGAGAGCATGAATAGAAGGATAGGGTTAGGACAGGACTAGTGTTTAGCTAATCGCTCTTGCTACGAATAGTTTCTTCAAAGGTAGGACGGGTGGGAGGGGGAATTTGAGACATCACATACGCTCATGCCTTTGAACAGAAATTCATAAATCAATTTATAAAACTGTCTGTACTGGGATTCGAACCCGCGACCTCCGTAATCGAAGCCGACAACGTTGACCACTTCGGCTACGCAGCCGGCTTGCTATTATGACTACCAATTTATTACCAAAATAACTCAATTATTCATAGTGTTTTTTTTTTAAATTAATTAAATTCTCAGCTCAGAAAACATTGGTCTAGTATTTTGGTATAAAATATGCATCCCTGTGTGAAAGGAAGAAGAAATTAAATCTTAAACCGTTTAGTAGCGTATCAAGCTAGTTCCTTTTCCTTTCGTCACCAAAGATAAAAAAAGAATTATACAATTTGCTGTAACATATTAGGATTATGGTAAAAAACAAAATAATTTCAAAAAACACATTATTTTGTTATTTGGAGTGCATAATTTTTTTATTTTAATTAAACATAAAATGTAATCTGTTATTTTGTTAACTTGTTAGTCATCAATTGTGCAGTATGTCTAAAAGCATTAAGATATGTTAGCGGCATATATAAAATACTTAAAAGCTTCACTCTTGGCAAAAAATATGTCTGTCAAATGCAGCGTTATGATAGTACTCTGCTTTACCTCTAATTGGTGTTTCTATACTACCATAGGGCTGCTGTGTGATGTATAATCTCGGACTGGAATTTGTACAATTGATTTGCTGGTTTACTTAAATTGATTGATTGTTTGAAAAATGATTGGAGGCCGAGTTTCACCTCGATCGAGACATTTTAAAGGCACGTCGTAAATAAAAAGTAGTATTTTTTTTTTAGAACAACTAAACGATTTTTTTTTAAAACTTTTCAAACGAAATGTAATGTCGCAAGCGGAGAAATTAAAACAGCTCAATTTGAAGAACCCGCAGTTTGTCAGATAACCATCACAATAGACTTTTTAAAAGGAATAAGACCAATCGCGTGCTTTTCCACAAAAATAAGCAACGGCAATATGATAAAATTGAATCGATGAAAACAAAAGAAATATTTAAATCATATTTGATTCGCAACAAATATGTAGAAAAGTGACCTAATGTCCAGATTTAATAATGGCGGTGGTGTCACGGTAAAATAAAATGTCAAAGTTTGTCATTTTGCTGCCAACAGTTTCTCGCCGTTCCAACAGTTGAATTGAAATATTTCATTTTAGGCAAAAAAATCTATACTCTCTCTGCAGCGCTCACCTGACTGATTCCGCCAACAAAATTACATAAAAGAAATATTTCAATTTAATTAGCGGAATGATGGATGGGTATTTTACAACACTGATAACGTTGGATGACACCTTAGTCTTAGGCCGTCGTCGGTCAAAATAGAGTTGTGTATACTTTCTTGCTCTGTTTCAATTAATTTAATATTTCATTTGCTTATTTTTGCGATCACACATAATAGTGCCGTGTACATGTAGTCGTGCCGGAAAACAGGAGATACCCACATGTAGTATTTAGTTCTCAAATGTTAAAGTAAAGGTAAATTTAGAAGGCACACGTCCCATCATCTTCGAATACGGGGGTTCGATATCTAATTAAATTACGTTTCATTATTTTTTTAATAGCTGTCCTATTTCCATTATTTAGAACTTTTGTTGACTACGCTCACAATACACAAATAAAATGAAAGCTGACATTAAAGGGAAGCTACGATAAATTACAGACGCTCACTTCACACTGATGGAAACGACAGTAAAGCACGGAACAACATCAATTCACACAGAAGCTACGGTGGGAAAGCAAACTGAGCTCAATCTGACCGAGGAGAAAGTGATTTAATGATTTAATGAGCATGCATGTTAACTTAAAAATATTGTTATCAGATCAATTTCTCAATTCAACTGTTTGAAATGTATCTTTTAATGAGAGATGTTATTAGAAAAACAAAATATTTATCCACAAAATGACAATTAAAGTCATTAAAGTCGTTCAAGCGGAACACGTAGGCTGCCACGAGGTCATAGAGAAATATTTTTGTCTGGAAAGAATATATATTTTACAAACAAAACTTTTTTCTTCAGCAGACTTAATCGATTTTGCAAGACGACTACGGTTAAGCTTATTTCTGTTAATGATATTTGAGTTCTAAAAGTGTTGTCAAATGCTTTTTTGGTGAATTGAGTTACCTTTAATTCACAAGTTGAATTTTGGGAAAAAAAAAACATAATATATTCAGCAGTTACAGATTAAGCTCGATGGTTGCCACAGATGAGATATCTTGTAAAATTTTTCGTGCTCAAGACGCCAGAGACGAGTCGTCTCGCCAATAAATAATTAAATTAATAGTTGAAAATTATAGCCGGCGTGGTAGGTAATTACTATTAATTATCTACGGCAGCTATAAGGTTAATATTATTAACCTTTTGGCTGCTGTAGAAAAAAGTTCGTTTGTACCTAACACTTAATTAGCTATTGACGAGGTAACTCGAAGCTGGCGTGTTAAGCATGAAAAATTTGACGAGATATATCGTCTGTGGCAGCCATCCAGTTAAATTTCAATGATGTCTCACATTCGACCAATATTTGTGAAGAAAAACACAATGTTGCTGGATATTTTTATGTTTTTTTTCTGTGTAACGGTTTGTTATTTCAGATCGGCTCAGTTTGTATGTCGACCGTAATATTTAAATACTTACCCAAAATTGATAATATAACTACAACGAAATCGAATAAGTTCCACGGTTCGATAAAGTAGTGGTACCGCAACGCAAACACTTTCATCAAACATTCGGAACTAAATATCACAATGAATATCATGTTGAGGTTATCGAGCACCATGCTAAATGTCTCTTTCTGCTTGTAGTGATCGAGAGTCATGGTCAACATGTTGAAACCGATGAACAACATGATGATCATGTCGAACTTCTTGTTTGTCACTATTTCAAACACGATCGCTTGAGGACGCCACTGGAAAACAAACAATACAGAATATCAATTACGGGCTTAAATGGCAGAAATGGAAAAAAAATACATTATTCTTTTAATGCAAGATGACTGACAATTGAAAAGAAATCAAGGTTTGTGTGCATTTTTTTGACTGACCCCGGTTTTGATTAAAAAATAAAACACTGTTTTTGTACTAACTTCGCATTTTTCAATAAAAATTGGAAAATAACAGACCAGTTTCGCTTATCATGATCGGTTGGTTCTGACTTTATTAAAAAATGTGGGATTAGAACGAATAAAGTAATTTATTTTTTAATATAATGCCTTTACGTCAAGAAGTAAGCATATTAAGATTGAAGGTTTAGTTTATTGTTAAAATACCTTCAGTGAATTATTTTTTCATCCAATCTTTTCATTTCATCAAAATCAACATAAAAATTTTACACTTTCAATTAACATCAATTGCCAGTCAAAGTGTGTGGGATTTTTTTTCAATACAAATGTATATTTATGCCACAGGTGATTATCATAACGCTTGATATGTATTTCCGCTAGAAATGGTTTTTTCCACTGACCTAAAATATCCTTGTACGCTATAGTGTTTTCGTTTTAAACCAATTCTAGCGGAAAAAATCTAAGCCCACTTCACCTGAGTTAATTGAGTTTACTCAATAATCATTTTCAATGAAAATTCCATTTCACAAACCTGTCATTTAAACACTGCTAAATCTGAACGGATTAAACAGGAATGTTTATTTATTTATATCTAAGTGAATAATACTAATTATAACATTTTTTTATTGAGTAATAAAATACTGGGACTAAATATTTTGTGGTATAAATATATTCTTGTAAATAATATAATTAATTTTTAGTTATCTTGTGTACACTATCGTGTTATGTAAATCACTGCATAAAACACATTTTTCTTTACGTCTCACTCTATATCTGAATAACAACAAAAGAAATATTGTGGTAAATATTATAATTAGTTAACCATATAGTCATTATTATTATATTATTAGTTAACAAAATATTATAATTAGTTAACAAATAATAGGAAAACAAAAGTAAATCTAGTGTGAAAAATATTGTTTTTAATCTCTAATGGGGGTACCAGAAAAGTCGGATAATATGTGAATCAATTGTTGTATTTTTTTAATATCTCTGCGATGCATTTGTCTCCATCTATACTGTTTCAAATGATGATTATAATATAAAAATAACATTAATAAATAATAAAATTGTCGCCCGCTGTAGTCTAGTTGGTTAGAGCTTGCTCTACTAATCAAGTGGGTCTGGGTTTGATTCCCGGTAAGGTCAGTATCAAATTGGATTTTTTTCAATTTTAATTTGAGATCTAAGACGTGGGTGTTTCTGAGGTCAATTCTCCTTGAGTTAATCTCATTTGACTTTCAAAAATTCTCATCGAGTATATCTCGTATGATCTTTCAACTTCAAAAAAATTTGACGCATTGGCGTAAGTTGTAATGTCAAATATTTTTTAAAAAAATCTATTTTTTTTATTTTTTACATTAAATGATTTCACATATTTTGAGTATGCAAAATTAGGATAGGATGTTTTTTTAGAGGTTTATTTTTCGGATTAGCATCGCTTTTTCCAGCGACAGGCAATTTAAAAGCTGACAGCTGATTTGTGCTCAGTTTGATTAGCTATTTCAAGAATTGAAGCCTCTTGACCATCATGTCCATCGTACGTTTGGTGAATGACCCGAAAATGAATCATGTGTGTAGATTTTTATTTCTAGGTATTCTATTGATCTAAAAATCTAGCATATCTTAAACTGTTATGAATACATGTTATAATATAATATGATATACTATATTATTTCCACGATTGATTTATTTGTCCATATGTGCAAAAAAATGAATAGTTTTTCCATCTCTGGGTTAAAAACTTCTAAATAAAATCTCCGCCTAGAGTCGTTTGATAACAAGAATTGATCTCTGAAGAGCCGCGGTTTGCCGACCCCTGGTCTAGTGAAAGACAGTTGTAATTTCTCTGTAAGTTTGATTTTTTCCATTGGATTTGATCTTTACTCCTATAATCAGGATTGTATAGTACAAATATTACAATATTAGGAAACAGAGAAGTGACCTTATTTAGTAATAATATAAGATCCTGTTGATGTTTATCATAAAATAATAAACAGACTTACAGGTCCGCAGACTGGATTTAAAGGACTGAAATGAATTTTCTATTAGTAGCTGTTTCTAAATAATTTTCTATGCAGTAACGCCGTTAGCACACTGCCGCGAAGCGGAACGAAAGCAGACTGATATGAAACACTAGCGAATACAAAAACTCTATCTGCCATGTTTTTGAATGACGCAATTCACACATGGCGAGGAACGAAAGCAGGGCGAAATCATACCGCTGAGTGTCCGCATCAAGTTTGCGCGTGTCGAAAGAATTTCACGGTTCTGCGCGTGGTTTTAAATTAAAATCATTTCTAAAATGGACAATTTTACTGAAAATTTGATTTTAGCCGTAAGGGAAATACCATTTACCAACTGGTATCCAACTGATAAAATAATCGATTATCTCAAAACAAAAAAATCCAAGCCACATGAATCAACAAAAGTTGGATAATGTTGATCATCTTTTTTTAAGCTATGGTATCAGCATAGCTTAAAAAAGCTTAAAAGTTTTACCCCGAGACGATAAGCGGTATTAAAATTAGAATTAGATAAATTGTTCACTGTAGCCGAACTTCGCAATTTATATGAAAAAGGAAAAAAATCATAAGTACTCCTTCCACATATTCAATTGCCTCTTTTGATTCTACAGAACTATCGGACGAATAATCAATTTGTCTTTATCCAATTCTAACATGAATCCAAACACATCCTTAAGTATTTTATACACTATCAATGATGTGGATACAAATAATTATTTATTTAGTGAAGATGCCAACCGGTGAATGACTCAATATTTTTTTACTTTTTACACATTTTGTGTCAATAAATTGTAAAAACAAACTATGTACTTCAGAAAAATAACTAGTCTTTCTTTTGAGCTAATAGGTTCTCTCTAGTTTGTCTGTTGTTTTGTTATGTACGGTTCTAACAATCTATGTAGTTTTTCAAAAACATGAACACTCATACCAAAATATCCTCATTTCTTCTTCGATATCAGTATCACTTTCATTACTGGTTAAAGAAGTATATTCTTCAGTATCAGAACTACGGTCACTATACATATTGTGCTATTTTATATTATAAATCAGATAGGTTGTAGCTTATCGTGACAGTACAGCGAAGTGTCAGAAATAAAAATGGCGTTGATTCGGTTTGCATCCGTCTACCTGTTCACAATGGAGTACTGCGCAAAACCGTTACGAAACCGAGCCGTGTGGTACTGTCCACTTTCGGTCCGTTTCCACGACTCTGTGTGCTAACAGCATAAAGTAATATTTCTAAAAACCAAAGAAAATGATTTATTTACAATGAAAATATAAAACTATGACATGCCTGAGATAAGAGTAAATATGCTTTATTTCCAAAAATAATAATCAATTAACCTTTTAGCTGCCGTAGATAATTAATAGTAATTACCTAGCACGCCAGCTACTATTAATTTAATTAGTTATTGACGAGATAACTCGTCTCTGGCGTGTTGAGCACGAAAAATTTAAAAGTCTGTGGCAGCCATCAAGTTAAACAGTGTATATTTAATGAAAATAATTCATTAGTTTACACAATTGAATGCAATTTAAAATATTTTTATATGAGCTGTACACTTATTCCTATTATAAATGTATTTATCAAATACCAAATAATATATGGTGATGTAAAGAAAAATGTGTTTTCGATGATTTTTAAGTTTAACCTAATTTTGATAAATTTAAAAACGTGCAGTTCCAGAAAAATATATGTTATGTACAATAAAATTGAATCTATATTTTTTATTACGAAACATTCAATGTAGTTGGAAAATGTAAATTTCAAAAAATTTCTTCATGCAAAACATTAATCTTGGATATTAACATCAATAATACGGAATGCGTCCGTATGTAAATACGATAATAATATTTTTGTAGCCTACGTCGGCTAAAAAGTCAACTAGAATATTTACCCTAGGGCGGGGAATAGCTTTGAGCGGTTTCTTGGAGCCCATTTTCTTCATGGCATTGTAATACTTCTTCTGATCTTCCGTCATGAACATTTCGAGACTGCCGCCTGCTTTCTTCTTTTGCTCGTTGAAGTTGTCAATGATGACTCCGATGAACAGGTTGAGAGTGAAGAACGAGCCAAAGATGATGAAGAATACGAAGTAGAGATACATGTAAATGTTGGTTTCCCTGATTGGCTGCTTATCCATCTGGAAACAGCATTTAATATCGGTCAGTTTGATTCAAAGCTATGTCGCTCGGAATCGCTTCTCGGAATGTAGGACAGAAGCGTTTATGTTAAGCATTAAAACTATGTCACGACATACCTCTCTCGAATCTATGGCGTCATTCATGATAGGTATCCAACCTTTGAACGTTGCCACTTGGAAGAGACACAGATACGCTTTACCCACGTGATCAAAGTTCATGGGTGAGTTTTCCCAGGTCAAGTTTTCAGCGATGCAGGCGTTTTTGTCAGGGATGATTTCGTGACTCATCGTTGTCTTGTTGCTGTCAACGCACTGAAACATGAAGAAATACTAAATTAGATTTACGTTACTTAAATAAGTGACCGGAAGTAATTTATGAACGAGCATCATTTGTATCATTGTTGATATTCGGATAAAACAGCAAATATACGCATACGTATTAAGTAATAGCTAAAACCGTTTGACACAGTCAAGTTAGCTTTCACTTTTCCGTTTGCGTGCTCAAAAGCTCAAATCATGATTCATACATTAATTTTCAGGTGCCATTTTAGCGCGTAGTCTACTGCTATTTATTCACACTACCTAACCTAACCCAAGCTGAAGAAAATGAGAGGTTTTACAAATGATTTATTTCAATCACATTTGATGGAATGGGCTGGGATAGAATGATGAAATGATTTATTTTGAGAATCTTATGAGTGACACAAGTGTTAATCATAATAATAACACAGATGAAATTTAATTTGTTACCACAGCTTTTTTTGTCAAATTTTAATAAACAGTCTATTGTTGTGCAATTAAAACAAATGAATATATATCGGTAGATTGCAATTTAGGGGTAGATTTGGCGCTAAACTGTCATCTATGTGTATTCTATTATTGCATTCACACGCGAAGGGCGTAGATGTCTGTGATCTTTCCGTCTGATCCTGAAAATGGGTCAAGCAGCTCAAGTTAAGCTATACTAGTCTTTATCCAACCAAAACTTTATATGTTTATCTTCTTTGGAAAAGACAGATCAACTAGCAAACGTTTCAAGTCTTTTCTAGAGCTCGATTAGGAGTTTGGAAGCTCAACACGCGGAGCGAACCTGGCTTGATAAAATTTTGAAATTTTATTATACAATAATTATCACGAGCAGTAAAAAAAATATAGGATGAAATTATCATGTTAGTATTTTGTATGTCGTGTCCCACACGTATTTGATTAATCATGGTACATTTTAGTAAGAAAATATTTTTTTTACCTTGAAGTACTTTCCGGCGAATAATTGCACACCCATAATGGCGAAAATGAGCCAGAAGATGAGACACACCAATAGCACATTGAAGATAGACGGAATAGCTTGAACTAACGCGTTCACTACCACCTGGAATAAGGAGATAAGTTAGTTTATACGGTTACAGACATTGTTCAAATATTTAACTGATAAATTAAGTCGCACCATGTATCGGAATATGGTTAACAACTTTGGGAAAAATTATTAATTTGGAAAGACACTGCATTGAGATTATTTATAAATTCTTATTTTTCAATAGATTCTGCAGTAACTTTAGTCTAAAATTTATTTTTTGTATCAAATTAAAATAACTTGCAATATTGTGATGCAATATTTACAAAATGCAAAGTGCTGGTGGATGATGCAAAGTGGATGATGTGCACACTCCAGAGTTTTCTTTTTAAGTTGATCTTTCATTTTTCATCTTTTGTCTATCAGTTTGGATTACTTCAAATTATGATTCACCCATTCATAATTTATGTATTTTAGTCTGAAATTTTACAGCACCGCAGATCTTCCCAAAAAAATATTTTTATAAATACACACGGTGCAAGTCTAACTGTCTTTGGAATAACTTATCTCTACAGTGTCAATTAATAAATAGTTATTTGCTATGTAATTTCTCCATCGACTATTGCGTAACTATTATTCGATAAAGCCTACAGCGCTAACACGTTTTAATGTTATTTTATATAATGATTTTTTTTATAACATAGACTCAATTTTTAGAATAATTGTTAATTTAAATTTGTTTCTAATTTCTATAAATGAGTATACTTAGCTTTAATGTGATATTTCTGATATCATAATATATAGTAGAAAAAAAGAGAACACATACTGGGGGAATGATCAAACACATGCATCATTTGCAACAAATTACGCAATACATTGATACAAAAGCTTCAAAACTAAAGAAATGATTTATCTGAAATATTATTTGTATAAAGGAAGAGTGAATATGCTCTTAGTTTGAGACAATGACGTCTATTCCAGACAGTGACGGTGGGAAAAGAGAAATTGTTTTTAAACATTTTAACTAGTATTGTGAAATCGCCGAAGTCGATAAAGGCATTTAATAAAATAATTAATTCACTAACTATTTACTGTATAGTAGTGCGCTAAGGAAGTGGCCTATTTTTCAGTTTTTATTGGACATTTGTAGCTTAGTAAAATAAAAAATACCCACTGTCACATGAAACTTTGTTCAATTTAGGAAAAAAGGGACGGTGATTTTCAGTTTCTTTTCGTTACATATTAAATAATTAAATTCAACTTTTCAGTAGCAATGAGCAAACTATAAAAAAAAATAGGTCTCTTTAATAATAAACACGCCGCTGACCTATACAGTGAACCGTCTGCAATAGAATACCATTTTTAACTGAGCCCTTTTTAAAATTCAAGTTTGCGAAATTTTATTTATTACACTGTTATTGAAAAAATCATTTAAAAATTGTTCTCCTTAATAGACATCACTGTAACAATTTTCACTCACCTTTAATATTGATCACCTTTTCAATCCTCGATGGAGTACCGAAACATTTTGTTTTAAAAGAATACAATAAAATATTGCAAATAAAAGTCTGAAATGTCTTCGTGTCAAATCATTATATTGTTTATTAAAATATTTGGGTCTAAACACTATAATAAGCGTATTGTCTGTTTTGTTATTGTGTCATGAAATATCCATTAAAAAAATAAATGTTAAATTAGCTAGATTATTCAAAATCCACTATTCTTAAGTTAAATATTGGTTGTTATATTTCACACTATAGTGAATTATAGTTTCGTTAGGTTAGGTTAGGTTAGATCACAATTTATAAATATAAATTAAGAATAATAAGTTGCAATATAAATTACCAATATAAAATGAGCCCTCGAGAGGTGAAGTGAACCAAGTAGTAAAATGATAAAACTTTTTATTAAACATTTAAGTACAGCTACGTCTTAAAAAGTTTTTGTGGATTGAATATTTTTATTTTGGCGAGGTAACACTATTGTAGTGTGCATTTACTAAGCTTACATCATTTTATGATACTTAATGACATGTGGAATATTATAAAGCAGCCAACACATTTTTTCCTAAAATACTACTCGGCTCACTTCACCTCTCAAGAGCTCAAATGTAATCTGATTTATCTTATTTCACTGATCGTGTTATTAAATATGACAAGTGTTTCGCCTCTTTGAGAAGCGTCTTCAGACTAACTGCAAAGTTGTTTATTGATATTATAAAAAATGATTTTAAATCTCATCTCATAAATAACAAAATGGAGGTTAGGTTTTTTCTTCCGATATGACATAATTAATTACTCTAATTTTGATGTAATTATTTCTAATACAGGTTGTACTTAGACCCCTCCCTGCGTCCAGTAGAAAAAAAAACCACAAGCTCCATTTTGTAATATACAATTTGAGATTTAGAATCAATGATTTCTTCGTTAATAAATAACCTTACGATAGTTAGTCTGAAGAAGTTTCTCAAAGAGGCAAAAGCGTCATAATCAGCGGAGTCAAATTTGATTTGATATTAAAAATGAATTTATACAATGTTAATGATTTAAATGTTCACGATGAAAATGACAATCCCGTATGCAATAATTATTTGTGACATCAAACTACAATATTTATGAAATAACGAAATATAATATCCATTTAAACAAATATTTCAGAAGTATCAGAAAATTGCTCATGCTGGAAATCACATATTATTAAGTAATATAATAACAATTGAGGCATATTGTAGCAAAAACGGCAGCAGTTTCATCTACTTAAATTCATAAAGCAATTTGAACATTGTAACATTTTCTCCTTCTGATTTATTATTTTTTTATTCAAAATTCTATAGCTTATCTGCAAGCTTGCAGAATCTTTGTTGCATTTATTTTGCTCGAAAGAACACTGCCGTTTTTTTTGCAACGACCCTTACTTGTAAAAAATTATAAAGCAAAAAGGAATTTGTTACATAATATTAAATTTACATGCACCTAAAAATATATTATCTAGTTGTATGAAAATCAATACAGTTTATTTGCTGATGATAAGCAATTATAAAGGTTAGTCAAATAGATTTCATAAAACCATGAACAAAATGATTATTTTCCATGAGTCTAGGACAAAGCTCTATGAAAAAATGTACAATGGAGATATTTTACTGACGGTATTTTGATTGAATCTGTATTCTATGATAATGACTAGAAAAAATTATAAGAAAATTTAATAAGACGTATCAGCCATTTATGTGCAGTGTTTTTTGCAAAATAAAGCTTCTAATTTATCCACCTCACTAATTTTTTGTATAAAAACACGGATTAAGTGATATTATTAAACTATTCAAATTACAGAATGAGGGGATTCGCCGAGGGCAAGCTTAGTCTGTAAACCATGCTTAAATTATACTGTGGGAAAATGCATGCCGTGATTGATTATAGTCAATCGACGTTTCAACATTAATAGCCCTGAGATATTTTGTGATTACAAAAAAATTATACAGCGTTTTCCTAAATCAATATTTTAAATACAATTTTTTGTAGTCGAATTTAGATGTATTTACAAAGCAATAGAAATTCTCTTTTATTTCAATTTATAAGATACGTAACCTATCCCTCCATAAAAGCTAATTTATTAATTCTCCGATAGATTTAATCACACCATACTAATTCATAGTGTTAATGTAATATAACTTGTAAAAATATTTTATTCAAATTATACACTTCCCTTATATTTACTAGTGTTGAAAAAAAGTTAAATGTGTTTTTGCTTACAATTTCATAAAAATTGCTGACTCTCAATTGATTTCCTAATTTTAATCAGACACAGTCACTTGACTCTTTAGTCAATGTTGAAATTCATGCGACATTGGAATGGCTGGTGAAATACGTGTCACACCTAGCTCCGCAAGCAGCGGAATAATAAAGTTATTGAGTTTATTATCACATTTGGAAATGAATTTATATAATTGTTCTGCGGAATCTACTCAATTTATTATCTCAAACGACTCGTGAATTATTAAAGATTAAACAAGCCAAGCGTCAACAAAAATACAACACACAAAATGAAAACAAAGAAGCTTAGAATGGTGCCATTTAGATGATCAATCTGATTCTAAAATTATAGCATCTCCACTCATCACGAATCGCTTCGTAGAATTACTAAATCCAGTCCGAGCTCTATCGTCAGACTGAACGTTTGATCTCTACAGAGGTGCAAAAGCAGGTTCAATTGGCTAGAAAACATTCTTATCTAAAAAAACAAAAGTGTTTAAAATTTGATCTCGGTCGAGGTGAATAAACGATTTACAATTTTTTGTTTTTGAATTGTCAGAGATGAACATTTTCTAAGGATAAACTATTACATATACAGAGATTAAATAAGTTTTTGATACGTGTCATTAATTTATAGCCAATTTGTCAGCAGTTGATTGATCATTTTGAAAAAAATCACCTCTGACAAAACATATTTATATATCAATCACTAAGATATCGCAATATCTTTCTAAATATGAACTACTTGAAATTTTAACAGCTTTGCGAACCACCGGTAATCTATTGTGATGATCGTTTTTTTATTTAAAAAGTTTACGTATTTATTTTGTAACTGGTAAATTTGAATGCAAACACATAAATGTATTGTCGGATTCACTGATCTAATAAACTGTTCCACAGAGAAGAGCAAGTTTTGAGATGATAATTTGATGATGAAAGATTAAAAAAGAGTACGGTAATTAAATATACAAAGGCTTAATTAAATCAATAAAGATTCAGTGTTCAAATTTTTCTTAAAAACCGCGTAATTTATAAAGTACTTACGTGTTTAAATATACAATGACAATGACACAATTTTGTATTCTTTTGTTTCTACTTTAGTTGAAAAACAACAGACCTTTCATTTAATGAATGTATAGAAAAAGATGCATTCTTTTTGCTAGATTTGTATGGTAGTATAATAAAATGCATGTCATTCTCACAACACCATAGAAAATAATATCTATTCATCGTAATTGCAAAACTTATTATGAATCAAATTTGTGCGATAAAAAAAAATGCTGATGTTTCCGTAATTTTAAGCGACTCTCAATATTGCTAAAATTGACGGTTAAAAACATAGGTTCCCAAACTTATTGACCCATTACCCCCTTTTCAGAAAACAATATAAGAAGGCTTCCCTGAAAATTTACCTTACTTACAACAGAAAAATGTAGTATTTTTTTAAATGTATAGTGCTATAAATAAAATACTTAAATTGTTGAAATTAATAAAATTCTCCTAATGAGAAGGATGAACTATCAGTCACAGCATCAGGTAGTTCCACCGATTAATCAATGTTTTGCTGTTTGATATTTGCAATAAAAGTTCTTTATAAATATAAAACAACATCACAAAATGGTTGACAGTATTTGTTTTTAAGGTGATTTTATCAACAAATTAGATACGCAAACCGTATAATAAAAGGGCTTAGAATATTTTATTAGGATAAAAAATATTAGAAACTCATTGCCCCCTCATCTGCCTCCAGTCCCCCCCCCCGGGGGGGTGGGGGGGGGTTAATGGTTCCGTTTTGGGAACCTACGGCTTAAAGAATATTTTTGTTTAAATGTCAGCAGTTGAAAAATGTGGATCACGCATAGCACTAATTGCATTTATGTTAAGTGTATATAATAAAACATATTTTCTGTGGCTAATTGGTGGTCCGCAATGGTGTATCATTTCACAAGAGGTTATTTAAATGACAAGACTAATGATAATGTTTATTTGTGTAAAGGGCAGCCGAGAGCGGCTAGGGGTGTGATGCGGCAGCGGGCTCGGAGGTTACGTACCCTCATGCCCTGCATTCGGCTCATGGCCCTTAGAGGTCGCAGGGCACGGAGCGTCCTCATAGTTTTGAACGCTTGGATTCCTCCGGCTCCGCATAACGCGGCCACGAAGTTTACTAGCGACACCTGTCGGATTCACAAATCACACAAGCAAATAGAAAACATTTCGGCCGAAAGCTTTACCCGCCAATATCGAGGAATAGATCATCGAAACCTTTCTGGATTTTTCCTTTCGGAGGCATAGAAAGAAATCACACACAACACTCGAACGATAATATAAACCCTTTTTTCTACGGCTTATCTGCCGACTGGATTTTAGATTCCCATTCATACATTCTGGCACAGCGGAACCGCTATATTTGTCACTAACCTATTCCCAATTTTCCAATAAAGTTCAAAGTGAAACTTCACAAATACAGAATACGATTTTTCACTTGAGAAAAAACTAATATTGAATTGATTAATTCTCGAGCCGAAAAACTGCACCATAAATATATTTTTTTTTTATTTTAATACTTTATTTTTATTGTACTGAGTAGAGATGGCAGTAGAAGGATAAAAAGCAGAGAATTCTCAGCGTTGATAAGTAGAGTCACCATCAATCAATATACAGTAGCACACGATTAACAAAGAAAATGTGCAATGTTTCAGTTGACGTCTTAAAACATTCTTGAAGAAGTCATTCTCATTACCGTCTAATGCAAGCATATTTTAGTTGACTATGGCAAGCGAATATAGAGGTCCCGCTGTAGATTTATTATTAACCTGTCCTTTTAAAATAATAATTACAACAATTTGAAAACAAAAATAAAATTCCAATCAAAACTTATTTGAAACTTAATTTGTAGCTCAAAACTTCAAATATAATGGAAATAATTAAATATTTTTTGAAAATAAGACTTATACTTGTTTTATAATTACAGTGAGAAAATAAAAAATCAAAAATTGTTTTTTTGGCTATAATAAATAGGAAATGGAAAATTTGTAAATTTGTTTGAATTGCAGATTTGCCCCATGAAGTAATGATTTTTTTTTAGTTTTAGTAAATAATTATCTTGCCTGAATATTATTATGTGATTGAAAAATTATTTCCTTTTAAACCTACGTATATCCAAAAAAAATATTTCACTACAATACAGTAGAACCTCGATATAAAGGACGAATGTGGATGACGAGGTGTTCGTTAAGCTGAAAGTCCATTATATAAAAGGAGGTTTTCATTATCGCGTGCAGAACATTTCGTTACAACATTTACAATATTAAGGGAAATGTTTTTAAGAATTTTTACAGTTATTTAATATCCAATATTCCTGAAGTCAGTTGTATCGATGTTCTACTGTGTACCTATCTTTATCGATCTGGTCTGTAATGCGTGTTCTGATAATAGTTTGAATAAGGTATGTAAAAACTCAAACAAAAGGTACAGCCTTGCCTTATTTGCGAGCACATTAATACTTTATTATTTACTTTGACAACTTACAATTCTTTGTAATTTTTTGTTTGGCCGATCAAAAACCATTCAAAACATAAATATTGTAAAACTTTTTTTTGAAATAATAGTTATTTGCTCGAAAATCGAGTCATTAATTTTGTAAATGAATTAATTCTACAGTTATTTGGTTATCATTAATCAATTGATAGGTATTTTGTGGAGGAATAAATTAACCATGAAGAAACATTGAAATTTTTTTGGGTTCCAGTCGACCGCCGCTGCTGCCGTTAGCAGTAAGTTGTATCATTAATATAATATCGTCGTCGGTCTGCGCAGTTAAACCGTAGCAGATAAATGTTTAAAAAAAGGGACACCGAACGAAACGATAATAAAAAGAAAAAAAGACAACGACAGGACTAGTGCAACATTGAACATTTTTTATCACAACACCCTTAATTATATGCAAACCCTGGCTACAACGGAATCAGAAAAAATATTGCTCTACACGGTCTCAGTAAATTCTGTTATTTCAATATCAGATAAATACCGCACGTATACATATCGAGCAATTTGCTGGATTGTTTTGTTAGCATTTTTTGACTGATATATTCTGCCAAATTATCTGAAAGTCGAAATCGGCGGCGTTTACAGAACGGCCAGTCAATGTATAGTATTTTCAATGAAAACACAATAAAGTGAAATTATGATACAAAACCTACATATTTATGAGTGATAGAAGATCCCTGCAGGAATAAAGAAAAAACGTTAGTTCGCGGCGTACGATCGATTATGTTATTTCAATATTATTGAATATATTAATTTTTTAACATTCACACAGGCAGTAAGTAGATAGAGAGAACAGCTTTGGTTATAGTTATTAGGCAATAATCGAAGTGTCACAATATTGACATTAGCAGCTCACCGTAAAGACAATGTATATATGCTTCAAAGCTTGCATATCAAACTAAATGTTGTTTCAACGCTCTTACAAATTTGAAAGCTTTTTATAATCTAGTTAATCAACTATTAACTATAATATAATAAAATACAGTAAAACATTTTATAGTATTCATACAACAATGCGATGTAATAAATTCAGATCTCTTATAGTAATGCAAACTCACAATGTTAGTAAAGGATGTCTGACGACATTATGTCATTACTCATTTCATTAAAAATTGACATCTAGAGGTTTTGCATCTGCAAATGTTTAAAAGATTCTAATCGTATTAGGGTACTTTATGTTGATGATAAAATTTTATTTAAATTCATCCGGAGCTGAAACACATTCAGAGCGATGTGCAAGATTCAAGCGAATACCGCTCACGGAAGCATTTTCAAGGAATACATATTACACGTTGAATTATACACAGGCTGAAGAATGATTAGACGGGCTGAAGCTCGTTAGACACATTTGTAAGCGGTTAGTTATTTCCCACGGAAGTGTTCGGATTGACTCTCCGGAAGCCCGTCGTTACTCACTCTCATGCCTTCCCAGCGGGATACGGCTCGCAGAGGCCGCAGAGCTCTCAGAGTTCTCATTGAGCGGAAAGCGGAAATGTCATCGGCTCCTGCCCAAACTGCACCTAGATTTATCATGGACAACTACGCCAAAACACAGGCAATATTATTCAAAATTCAACTGGCCTTTGATCGCCGAAACTATTTTAAATGATGCTACTTAACATGGATTTATAAAGTTACTGTGCATTCATATAAAAGAAATAATTGTCATGTGTGTTACGACATACCTTATATTTTGAAGAAATAAGAAATTTTATTTGACAGCTTATTTTATATCTCTTACTATTATATTGTAACCATAAAATTTTGCATTTTATGATCCTTTTCTATAAAAGTGGTATCAATTCTCAGGTAATTTTTTTGATAACATTATTAAACAACAGAAAATAAGTACCTAAGCTTTAATCATATTTTTCAGAATCCCCCGTTTTATTTTTAGACTAATACTGTGGGCAGTTTATTGGAAATTAACATTATAAATTAAAACATTATAATAAATCTAATAATGGATAACAAACGGTAAGATCGTTCCATACCATGACAATGACGAAATCAAGCCAGCACCACGCATTTGTAAAGTACATTTTGAAGCCTAGAGCGAGCCACTTGATCAACATTTCAAGGAAGAAGATGACAGTGAATATCCGATCCATGTAATATAGGATATCTTGCAAGATTGGTCGTTGCGGTAAGTGAACGTCTTCCAGAGCCTGTAAAAATAAAAATAAATCTTAAGATTTCATCAAGTTTTGTTTAACCACTTCATGCTCGGGTTTTTTTTAAACAAAAAGTGAACTGAAAACACCAGGTTTTATTATTTTATTTTAGTTTGTGAATTGTTCAAAAAAACATAATTAAAAAAAAAACAATCAAGCAATAAAAAACTATAAAAACTGAATAAAATCTTTTCGCCTTTAATAATAAAATATTTTAATATATTTTTTTTTTTAAATATTTTTTTAATTTAAAGATCCACTGTCAGAATTATTCAAGTTCAAATCCTCCCATTCACTGTCATTCTCCATGATAATGGGATCTTGAATATCAAAATAATAATCAATATGAGTAAAAACTCAACGAGTGTTAAGAGACAACTGGTGAGCAGCATTCGTTTGTTTGTGCAAAATGGCACATGCGCCGCGCGAGAACACTGCTCATTCAAAAAAGTGGTTAATAACCTTTTGAACAATGTTCTGCAATATCTGTAATATATATATTTTTTTTTATGATAGTAGTAGCCAGATGGCAGAAATAGATTCTTACATCGCTACATCACCTCAAATTAAAAATTGATTATTCGTAGGCCCCGGCCCTAGTTCGTTCACCGCTCGGTTAGAGCTTTCAAACAGGATAAACCGGGTACCCAGCCATTATAAAAAGAACCGAAACGTGACATGTGCTTTCAATTTAGAGTTCTTAAAATTTCAGTATAACAAAATATTTTGGCAACTCTTTTTTAATTTGTCAGGTTTAGTCTATCTGCAACGTTCATTTTTAGCTTTGAACCTTTCATGCCATTAGAGAATTTCGTACGTAATCTCGGGTTATTCAATTTGGAGCGCAATGAAATATGAAATGTTAGAGGCGATGGCATTTGAAGGATACGATTTTTTAGGAAAACTATTATAGTTTTAATTATAGCCTTTAATTATTATCAATTCATTTATATCATCATAGAAGCCCATACATAAGTCATTTGTTATCCAATTTCAGCATCTCCAGGCATTCAAGTGTACGAATGAACTTGTGATAGTGCGTACTTTTTATAGTGTGCATAAGAATAATTACAAGGAAATATTACCACTAAGCCTAGAAGTTATTGATGGCAATCTGAATTAATCTGAATTAAACCAAGCAAACTTATCTAAGTCACCAATGCCATATCCTTTACATGTAAGTATTCTGCTTTTCTCATGTCCCAGGACACGAGACATAAAATTGCCGCGTCATATGCAGCGTCTTCTTATCATTTGCAATGTTTTTATGTAAAGTCCGCTATCGCAAAATATGACTATAATGTGTTGTAAATATTTGTATTGATTTTTATTACACATCATACAAGAGATTCGTTTGATTTTGCTGATGAAAATTTTCGAAAAATATTGGGTCAGTAATTTTATGGTAATTGTTTCAAACTAGCATCTGTCACACGTAAAGTACATTGGTTATATTTTATTTTATTTAATAAATGGAAGATTCTTACTGTTTTTTTATTTTATTCTGAAATTTACAAAGGTTCTCAATGGATAGAGATTCTCAAACTGTATTTATGTTGAATTAATACGATCTACTTTATAATTTTTTTATTAATATACAGTGGAACCTCCTAATAACGAGTTTTAATCGTTCCAGAATCTTACTCGTTATGTGAAACACTCGTTAAGCGAAACAATTTTTCCCATACAAAACAATGTAAAATAAAATAATGCGTTCCATGTCGAAAAAAAATCACTTTTTATATTTTTAACGTATGTATATTCAAATAAAATTACATACTTATAAATTTTTAAGGAGTGTAACAACCTGGAATGCGTTTAGATTTGCAAAAAACAACAAAAAATCGACTAGTTTATTATTTATGACAAATAAATAATTCTTTTTTACCAGAAAGCTGTCTAGAGACATTTGTTATTGCCGACGCTTCAAAATTTGGTGAAAATGTGACAGTATTATCATTGAATAAAATTGTAAAATGCATAGCCACCTCCTTATTAGAGTGATGCTTCTCAATGTACAATGCAACAGTTTCCCATGCTTTCAGCATTTCTCTTATTGCGCCAGGAGGTTATTGCTCTGCTACTTCCTCCTCCAACACTAACAAACTCTCCTCCATAACTCTTTGCTGTGAAAAACTCTTCGGAGGTCAGCTCTTGACTGTGCTCTTCCACAAGCTCATCAATATCGTTGTTATCCACCTCCAGTCCCATGATATTGGCCAAAGAAACAACATCGTTGACTGTAGACTCCACAGGTACTGTTTTAAACCCCTCAAAATCATATTCTACAACGCTCTCTAGCTAAAACTTTTTCCAAGCAGAAGTGAGGGTCCTCTTGGTAAACCCTTCCTACGCCTTTTCAATCATCTTTAAGCAAGTAACGATGTGAAAGTGATCTTTCCATAACTCTGCATCACTCTTTATGTGAAATTTCGCTCGATAAGGGAGCATTTCTTTTACAATCTGTTTTCCTCGTTATGAGAGGTTCCACTGTATTAGCAAGTCTCAAGTCTCGCGTCGCTTTATTCAAATGTCCTGAGAACCGAGATTGGCAAAAGGTGCCAATTTCCCGATAATTTATTCTCGGGTTGTCTGGACACAGTATCCATACTTACATGAAAGGAAATATCATCAACCATTATAGAATAATCATAAATTTATCCAGCAATCAAAATATTTAAATTCTTAAAATAATATGACATCTGATAAAACCCACACTTTTAAAATCAGTGTTATGTACATTCGAATAGCCTTTTAATGATGATCAATTCTAATGATCACATGCAATTTCAAAAACCTACAGAGTTTGTAATTGTTTATGCGATTACATTCCCAATTTACATTGAACGACATTAATATCAAAACAGTATTGAAATTAATTCACACCGCCATCAATTACTTCTAGACTTAGTGATTATATTTACTAACCGTCAGTTCATGTGTTCCGTGTTCTTGAATGCCTGAAGATGACAATAAGCGAATCCCGGGTTGTTAATGACAAAATGTATGGAAATGTACAAAATTGATTTTTTAAATATTGAAAATTAATATACTAATTTAGATGAGCCAAAACTGGGTAGCTGGTTTCTTAGCCAAAAATTACCCGAAAACGGGGTAATGAATTTGGCCAGATATTTGGAAAACATACTCTTGGCTACAGGAATAACAGAATTTAAGGTCAGCATAATTAAACAGGTCCCTCACCAGTGCCAGACTACTCAGGAGAATCATAGTAATGACAGCCGTCTCAAAGTATTTGTTCTCGATGAGCTGAAAGGTCTTGAGTCGGAGATTGGCCCAGCCTTGCCAGAACGGAGCGTCGTCGTCCCCGGCCAGAAACGGAAACCTGGCATAGCATTGGTCTGGACAGCAATCAGCTGGAGAGTCTTCGATCACTTCTTCGTCGGCGGCGGCTATCACTTGTGGCCGGATCCCATCTAGACCTCCGTCCTCAGCGCCCTCCTCCTCGAGATCTAGAAACAGTCATTTGAAAACATTTTGAAAACTATGATTTAACTAGAATTAACAATTATTTATTAAAAATTAAAAAAATATCAATTTTTTTATTATTTTATGTAAAATGTTTGTACACACATATGTATATATATTTTTAAATGTTTATTTACCTTAAGTAATTAAATATATAAATGATGTTTATCTTAAGTATTGAGATAAGCTCACCATCTTCTAGACCGAGATCTTCTTTACTAGCATCTCGTTTTTCTTCACCATCCATTGTCTCGGCGGATCCTTTGTGGCTCTCGTCTTTAAAAGGACGATTTTTATGGCTCCCATAAGATTTTTGACTTATTGTATCATCATCCTGGAAAGGAATAATTTTTGTATCAACCTATTTGTTGTATTTTTATTCCAGCTTTCTGAATATTTTTTAGTCAACTGTATTTTTTTTAGATCAGACGTCATAGACAATTACCAAGCCGATTCCTTTTTTGATTTTTTGTATTATGAAATATCAATATGAAGATAAAATTGAATGCAGAATGTCTTTGAAGAGTTCCTCAAAAAAACAAAGGATGCCGGAAAACAATGAATACCACATCAATAGATTGAGGTTTCACTGTAATTGAGGTACATCTGATATTAATCAGCTATACATATATTATGAAAAGAAAATATATAGAGAGTAAAAAATAAATAATTATAGAAAATGATTAAAACAAGTATGACATAATTGGGTGAGGTGACTAAAACCTGCCCACTTCTATCGTGAATCGAGAGGTCTGTAAGCTTTTACGATAGGCGAAAAAATTAATGACGGAAAATAAAATATGACGTCAGCCACAATCATAATTGTCGGGGGCATACAGTGTTATATTCATCAGAACTTTGAGGTTGAAAACTTCACTTAATAAAAGGATACACTGGCGCGAGGAAGCAAAATGCACGCATTTGTAGAAGACATCTACAGAGAATTATTCCTTACGACAACAGTCGTGAGGAAGGTACTTACATATTTTCAAGTTTAAGTAATGCAACGTCATAGGGTATTTAAATAGCGAGACCACTCAAGTATGAAGAACCAATAGAACATAAAGTGCGCAATAGATACGTGGATAACTTTTATGTTTTTAACTCTCAACTATCGATGGAAGAGCATTTAAAAGGTATATTATTAATTGGCGTCATTCCTATGATGAATCTAAAAAGTTTACTGGTATGTAAAACAGTAAATATCTCAACCTCGCCAACCTGTATCTGAAACAAAAAATTATTGTACGTATGTAACCTTTAAACATACCTGTAATGGAAGCCCTCTGTGATTCATTAACTCGTGTTCTAATCTATTATCTTGATGATTGCCACTGATAGAATTGATGTTGTTCATTAACATTTTTCCTTTTTTCATTTTTGTGTTGAGATCGCCTGAAATGAAAAAAATATTTTATATAATATACGCCTATAGCGTGAATGACAATGAATGTTTTCAAATAATGTGCACCGTTGCTTATATTCACTACTCAACCGGCAAACATTTTGCATTATATTGCATTCTAGTTGTGTATTTTTCAAAGTTTACATATTCAATGGATTTACCGATATTACAGGTCTTGCGGAAACAGAACTGACTATAGTGAACAATCAAAATTTCACTAAAAGATATAATTTAAGATTTGAAGATGCTTGGTGGAATTTCAATATTAAATTTGAATCATTTAAGTTTAACTAAAACATGTTTGTCTAAAAACGCTTTTGTATTGCCAGCCCATCGGTTGACATGGTATTTCAACCCTGCTGAATTTATTTCTTAACAACAATAATGAAATAAATTTGCAACACGGCAATTGCACACACAAAAAAAAATCTAAGGAAATGTCATAAAATTTAATTTGATTCCTTAGTTATTCCGTTTACAAGTATACAAAAAAATACTCATAAAACTTAATTTTATATTGAAAATGACTTCCAATCCAATAAAAAGGAATGTTTTCGCACCGTGAATGGTGAATTCCATTCCGTCGCCGATGGCCACTTCCAGCTGGTCTTTGTGCTTCTTGTCCCTGTAGATGATGGCGTCATCCATGTCGCCGCCCATCTCCAGCTCGTTGTCGACTCCTCTCTCTGAGGAAACACATCGCCCGCACAGCGCGGCCTTTAGACCTGGTCGCCCGCGCGGTCACAAAACGCCGCCGAAAACAAACGAAAGCACGCCACGTCGCCATTTTAGAATCGCACCCCGGCGGTGATTGCGTGCAGACGGGAATCCGCATCGACCGTTGATTTTTTTTACGACAGTATTACAACACACTCGCAGAATGAGGCGCGGACGTTTGCGCAAATTGTACGGTAAAAAATTACAATATCTCACGTAAGCATCGAGAGAACATTACTTCAGTTATTATTTCAATCATTTCATCATTTTATATTAACTGAATTGACTTAATTATTAATGTTTCATGCAATTTAATGCTGAATATAAAGTTTGTACAAAAATGAAAATATCTTCCACAGATATATAACAAATTATTTATAGTTGACTATTTGTATATGCAGCCAAATTAATCTTATATGATGACTATTAATGACAATAGACTTGAAAAAAAGCTCCGATTCTTTACTTTCAACCATTTTGTGGTTTTTAAGAGTATCCTCTTAAATAACAATATATTAAATTAATGTTAAATGTTTTGGTGTTTTGATTTTCTTGAGGCTAACTGCTCGTGTATAGAAATTACGTACGCATTAAAGTATTAAATAAATAAATAAATTTAGAGATGAAATGGAATCGTTTCGGTTTTACCATAAAATTTACGCACAACCTCTTTCATGACATTTATAACGTAAAATGACAACACCGACGATAACGAATAAACTAAACTAAAGTACATTACAGTACCACAAGAAACAACAGTCAAGGGAGACATCAAACGTGCAAATGGTTATACCAAAGAGGGTTTTTACAAATATGCACAATCACATCGAACAGGAGAAGGGGCGTGTTTTCACTTTGTACACAATTACAACATATAAAATATAAAAAAATCACAATCCATGTATGGCTTGACATATTAGACTTCTCGACTTCCATGTTTTCTATGTTTTCACTCATATTTTATTAGTTTTTTATTCATTGCTATTCAGCATCGATCGGTTTCTCGCGAACATTATTGAGTACAAAATATCGATGGCCGTTTCCGAAAAATGAACAAAATTCGTTGCTACAACTTAAAACAAATATTAAATCATTGAAAAATCCAACTAAAAATTATTAGGGTTTTTTTTTATAAAATTCACACATTCTCCTTGACAATGCAATTTTTCAAAGTCAATCAAATATATTTGCTCAGAGAAAGAAAACTGTCAAATTAAGTCAGCCGGTTCAAAAAGGATACTAAACAATTATTAATTTTATTTACAATAAAAATAAAGATGAATGAGTGACATCAAAGCTGACGCCGATGTACCGTGCACTTGACAAATTTAATTACATAATATTATAACTTAACTCAAAATAAAAAAATATGTCAAACAGACATACTCATGTAAATATTATATATCAATGAGCTTGTACTAATAATATACTGTAACTGATAAATAGAAATTTCAAAAGAGACACTGGCAAATATAATTAGTTTTGGAAATATTGTCCGCTGCACTTGAGTTAGATTTATGTTTGAGGTTCAAAAGATATTAAGGGTTCATTTTCTGACTATCAAGTATCAAATAAATTTGCTTTTTTCATATTTTTTTTGATTTTAAGTCCAATACATGGATGTTTGTGACATGCGTTTTTCTCGAGTCGGTATAGTGTATTTGTTTAATTTTTCTCAGGTGTATCTTGTGTGATATCAAACTCCATAAACATCTGGAGGCTAATTTACTGTAATGATAGAAATATTTATTAAGTTTATTTTAAATTTGAATCGTTCAAATTATGTATTTACCAATGTCATCAGACTCATCTACGTCTCTCAGAAATTCCAAATTATCAGATCTGCATAAGCATAAGGCTATTGGTATTCTTACTGCGTGTTTTAAAAATTTAGTTGAAATAATAAATAAATATTTCATCGGAAAAATAATAATGGGAACTTTTCTGTATTCATCCAAATGGTAGGTTTTTCCGAGACAATTTGTTGACTGAAAATTGCAATTGACTCTCGAGCTATATATTTATTTCTGGAAAAGAAATTACGATTGATAAAAAATACATACATGTAATTGATACATGATATTTCTATGTTTATGAAGACGAGAAACCTAATTTATCATACGTGAGTGGCGTTTGTACAATAAAAAAATAAAACATATATACAAATGTCATCTAGAAAGAAAAAAAGATTTATTACAGTTTAAGAAAAGATTAAATTCAGGAAAACATTCAAAATGTAAATTAAAAAGTAATAATTTTATTAAAATAATGGTATACCACTACTATCAAACGTAGATATTTGATGTCTCAATTCATAATCTATAAAGCGATGATGTTCAACTTGAGTCATCACCAAATATTAAAGATAATATAACTGCATTTTTTTTTCAAGAATTTAGACACTTTAAAAGACACCGAAAATCTAACACTCAAGTGCCCATAATTATTTATTGTGATTGACTATAAGTCATAAATAAAACCTTTACGACTCTCCCATTTCTTAAATGATTTAACACAAAGTTATTTATTTAATCGTAAGGATAATGGTAAGTCCTCTTAAACAATATTTTACTAAATAGTTATTGATCTCTAACTTTATGAGTGTGCAAAATTTTAATATTATTAGAAATTGTCAAAAATTTAACTATATTATACCTAACATTTATTATTTCTTTAAAGATGAATGTACCACTATTTTGCTTTTTCATTAAACTGAAAGTAACAAAAAAACATAAAAATAATAACATCATTCTGACATGCCAATAAATTGAATGTAAATGTCCTGAAGAGAGGTAAACTTTGAATATTTCATTTCAAATTTTCTTAAATGAATAAATACTTAATGATAGGTTTCACACAAATTGACAAAAACTAAATTAATTAAAAATTTCAAATGAATATGTAAATTGAATTCATAAAGATAAAGTGATACTTGAATGTTCTTTTAGTCGATCAAATATTCAAAGAAACACTTCTTGAGAATATTTATAAATAGTTATTACCACGATGATGATATCATCTTTTCAAATAACAACATACATACATATATATAAATATATATTATAAAATGTAACAGACATGTCATTAATAAAATAATTATTTTCAATAAAAATTGACTACGTAATGATAACATGAAAACAATGACGTGAATTAATCAATGAAAAATCAGCGGACCGCTCGAGTCATGTTTGTTTGATCTCTATTTAACTTAACTTATTCATTCTCTCATTACGTATAATTTTTAGGACAGCGTTAAGAAGCGTGCTTGCTGTGTTTTAACGTTACGTAAATAAACATCAGAAATAAAAGAATACTTTCTACGAGACGTGCAAAACAATCCATTTAAAAGCACAAAATGAATATAACGCATCAATGAAAATGTTTTTCATCACAAATGTACTCTTTCAAACTTTGATTTGATCCAAAAATGGGTTTTAATTTAAATTGTATAATATGACTCGTTTTGTTCATTCGTTTAGTTTTATAAGGATATATCTGCAGATAAATTTTACTTTTAAAAGTATTTTTTGGTTTATTTTAGCCATACCACCCAATGTGGTGCATATGGACTGCCAATTGAGTTCACATTAACAGTTTTACTACGAAAAGTACTTGTTGAGGAAAATTGTGGGGTTATAATGCAAAACGTACTATTTACAAAAATCAAACTTTTCAGTAGATGCAAAAAACTATAGCGAACAACACAAGCATAATATTATGATTGAATCAATTAAAAATCATATAATAAATTATTTTGAAATCATTTTGACCTGCTTTATAAACTTGGTAAAAAGTATTTTAAATTCGTCATTTTAATGTATTTTTTTTTCAAAACTCACTATTTCCTGGAATTATGTGTACTATGTGTACAGAAAATAAACTTATTTTCTTTTCTTTTTTTTAAGCAATGTAAGAAAATATATTTAGGGGAACAAAATAGTAAAAAATGGAAAAAAAAACACAAAAGAAATTATTTTATCTTAGGCAAAGAGACGATTTGCAACCAATGCGTCTGTGTAAGTATTTTTTTCGACTCAGTTCTAGCTGCGTGACTTATAATTGGGAAAACATCAAGTTTCATTGAAGAATTCACAAATCAATTGCAGTTCATCCTTGAACATTCAATTACAAGTCATCCTTAAACGCTCGCAGAAATATGTATGATGAATACGGCTGTCAAATTTCTCAAGTACGCTGAAAAACAAATCTCATTTCCGCGCATGTCCGATCGATTTTGATTCGGTCGTTAGTTTGATCCTCTTCCTGATTTGGTTTCTTGTCAGGAATAAATAAAAATATTATCCTTTCCTTTACTGTCTTCAGAGCAGATCACAATGCTTAAAGTATACAGTCGAATTTGACAACTCAATACAAATAGTGCGTTTTGCAAAAAAAAAATTGCTCTGATTAAATTACTATTGGAAATAGTGCACTTTGCAGTAACATGGAAATAGTGCGTTTTACATGAAAAAGTAGATGATTTCTCGTTGGAAATAGTACGTTTTGCAGAAAAATACGATTTTCAAGTTGAAAAACGACGGTGTTCTAAACATTTTATCGTAAAACTAATAATACCAGTCGATTCATTAGGCTTGAATTACCCTATCTGCATACCTAACTCAATATCGCTCATTTTGGAAATAGTACGTTTTGCATTATAGCCCCACAATTATCAACATCTCATTTTCAAAGAAAGTATGGATAGAAGGGTAGAAATAGAGCAGGACTACTGGTTAGCCAATTGCTCTTCATTTTAAGGATCAGATTAGTGGGGGGATTTTAAGTTATCACAGACGCTCATGTCTCCGAACGTAAATCTAAATATTGACTGAAAATAAATGTATGGCAGCGTTTGTATTGGGGGTGTTGAGCAAGAAAAGAATTACAAGATATCTTGTCTGTGGCAGCCATCGAGTTAAAAAAAAACTATGTCCGCCCCCGATGTGGAGCATATAGAATCTTAATGAAGCTTAGCTCAACAGAAGTTTTCTACGAGAAATAGTTGTTACTCAGTTGCTCGACCTCTCTTTTTGCTAGCGGTAAGCCGATTGCTCTTGCCACGCCATATCTTTTGGGATCTTATGTGTAGGAAGGAATTTCATTCATCGCAGACACATAAGGCATGGCCTTCGAAAAGAAGCACACAAATGGATTTAAATATCGATTAATAAAAACTGTCTGTACTGGGATTCGAACACTAGAGCCCCATAATCATAGCCAACGACGTTGACCTCTGAACTACGGACCCGACAAAACAGCTTTATTTATGAAAATTAAAACATAATTCGCAGTATCTATATAGAAAAACCTATTGCATTCATTGCTGGGTCGCTTCAGAGTTGATTTGTAATATTTTTACTTTTGTATGTATTTGTAGATATATCCTTCTAGGTCTATGTTTTCAAATAAGAATTGATTGAGTTATTTCAACTATAACATAAAAAAAAATGATATTACTTAAAAAATAAAATATACATTATGGGTAGTCGATAGATAGCGTCACTCAATTTATGGTTTTTTTCTCACAACTCCCTTCTTCCTTATTTTCACAGTTTCTCAATAAATCTGTCAATCTCTAAATTACATCACAAATGTCTCCTCCTTAACCCTTTTAGCCCCGCAGTGCCCATCTATCAGTGCACTTTGATGGTTCTGAAATAGCTCGCAGAACAGATCTATCAGCGCAAACTTTTACATCACGAGAAAAATAATAATATAGGTTTTCGATGTTTACTGAATAATTGCTCTGCTCTGTGAGATCAATCAGCCAGTAGCGTAGCGAGGGGGGTGTGGCAGGGGCGGACCGCCCCGGGCGACACATTTTTAGGGGCGGCATTTTCCAAAATAAGTACAATATTTTGCGAGAAATTATATTTATACATAAAAAAAAATTAAGCTACCTGTGGTAAAAACTCTACATTCATAGTTTATAAATAGTTGAAGTGATTTAAAAACAAAATTAGAGGCATTGGCGGATCCAATGGGGGGGGGGCTATGGGGGCCATGGCCCCCCCTGAGAAGATTTTTTTTACCATTTTTCTGTTTTATCAAAACTTTATTGTGAAATGGGCTCTTTAATTGTTTAGTTTACTATGTTTTATAGAATACATACTTAATTATGTATTGTCTATTTTTATGTAGATATATTATTTTAAAATCATCTATTTTTTAATGTATTATTTATGTATCATGTTTATTTTCAACTTGAATGGCCCCCTCCTGGGACAATTTCTGGATCCGCCAATGATTAGAGGACATGTTGGGGGCGGCAAATTCAAGGATCGCCCTGTGCGGCAGGACCCCTTCCTACTCCACTGCAATCAGCGCATTGTAAGCATACCGATGCATCGGTGCACTAGGGGCTTAAGGGTTAAAATAAGTTTTAGTAATACTTTTTTGGCATATTTTATTTTCTGATGGAAAGAGTGTTGATGTTATGATAAATCCCCTCTGTAACAAAATATCACATAATACTGGATCCCCTCCCCTTCTACACCGAGAGTGTGACACCCTATAGTGAAGGCCTCTTAGAGTGACTTTCATTTATTCACATTTCATAGAACAACATATCGTGCATTGAATATACAGCTTTAAAATTATATATTTGTGATTGATTTTATCTTTATATTAACTTTGATTAGTTGCTTAAGATATGCAGAAGAGAAGTAAAAATTAACCATTGACACCATTGAAGCAATATTAACAATATGATGAAAAATGAATTATCATTAAAAACTATTTTGCAATCATATTTACTCATGAGCTAAAATTTTCATAACATTCATTCAAGGCATAAGAATTTCTCAAAAATATTGCTCGTAAAAAACCTGTCTGAAATTTATTAAAAGAATATGAAAAATAAATGTTTCACAGAGATCGTTCATATTTAATAAACGTCCATCACTGATGAGAGCGGTAGTCCCGAAAGTTGTGGGGAATGCTGATGGAACCAAATTTGATAAAAATAGTTCAATAATTTACTGATTTCTTCATAGGATTAAAACAAGCAATACTTTTTGACGAATTTTGGCAACCCACAGAAAAATTTTGATCTCTTTCTCTTTTCATATTGGACACGGTAGAATATTTTTTTTTCATTTACCTTGCAGTAGAAAACTGTCACTAATTAAAAATAATGTTTTAAGTAGTAACATGGCAGAAAATACTGTACATGCTATTGATTAGAATACTGTGCTATCGAATTAGTTTAATTTTTATCATCACTGTAAGATGCGGCAAGTGAATGATTGATTAAATTTACCTATAAAATTCTCTACAGGAGTACTTAAAAAAGATGAACAGAATCGATGGCCTAGTTGCATAGAAGGATAAGTCAAAAATTTGATGTTTTGACCGATATTACTTATTATATTCGAATAACTCTTTTCTATAGCTCCACAAAAGTACTGCTAGAAAAAATTACTAGTTTTCTCTCAACGGACAGATGTTTGCATATGGAAATATAGTAATATAAACAATCTTTTCTTAGATCCATATAAATACAACCTAAATATAATTTTATGGTTTTGTTAACGTTTCAATAAATTTGCGATAAGATTCACTAAAAATATGAGACAAATAGTAATTATTACTTTTTACAACTCAGTTTAGATGAGTCAAAACTTTGGTCATCCGTATCTCAAAACTACCAATTTACAGTTATAGCACTATGGAACTAAACCATCGGTGTGAATAAATAATATTGGAATTTAATTATTGTTAATGTTAAGAACTATGTTTTTGATCGCTTTTGCAGTGTGATCAGAAATTAAAGCAGTTTTACTGATTTCTTTATGCACATACTACTTTCCGTGTATATAAATATTATATAATATCCCCTTAAAATCGATAAGTATGACAATTATCTTAACTGTGACTGTATTCTCCAAAGTTATAACCGTTTTTTAGAACTGACAGTAAAGCCGGATGTTTAAAGGTCTATATAGAAAGCTATATTTTGTATTTCATTGAAACGGGTGTCACTAAAACAAAATTTTATAATTGATGAATGATTTATACAAATGTGTATAGAAAAAATCATTCATAGAGTATTTAAGGAAACTCAACAGTATTTTCTGTTTCTTTACTTTCACACACATCAGCGCTATAAAACTTCTTCCTGAAAATAATCTATCCATTGCAATTTGATCATTAATCATTGTTCAACTATGATAACAACAGAAGAAAATAATAATGAAAAAGTGAAACGCCTCGTGTGGTTCAAATAAAAATGAAGCTATCTTCTATCTGTGTCCAAAATATGAACCTTGATTCCAACTGGCGTGTGCTCCCTCACCTGGTGCGTGGTCTGCGATCTGATTAGTGAGCTTGTTCCTGATGAATTTGAAGATGCCGGCAACGCTTCTCCTCACGAACGCCTTGAAGCGTGATATTCTGTTGAAGGCTTCCGCAATTTTGTTGGTCTCTTGGTCGGCTGTGGGCGCCGATAAACTTGACGAACCGAAGTTTGACAAGAGCAAGGCTAAGAAGAGATTGAGTACCTGTTTCGGAAGAAATATTTTTTTCACTTTTATTATTTAATGTAAATCACTGATGATCTGACATCGACGAAATACATCTGACACGATTGAACACTCATTTTTTAAATACTCCATTGTTATTAAGCTATCGGTACTTAGAGTCAGCGGTGGGCTGCCAAAATATTAACAAAGGGCTCGCTTAATGTCAAATATATTTTATGTGATCTGGGGAAGGGGTGATTTTTTATTACTCTTATACAATACGTCATAATATTACCAAAACACTTACATTGAATAACAATATGCAATGTAACGTAAGACGAAAATTAATATCAATAGATAAAAAATCTATTTACCTACATTATATTGGAAGAGTTTAAAGTAAGAGAGAGACAAATTTTCTATTTTCACTCTAATTCCGTGTTCCAAGCGATATACTAAAACCTTCGCAGATTAATATATATGTACTGCGTTCTTAAAAATAATTATAATGCATAAAATTAAATTATAATACTCATATATCTAAGAATATTGTTTTTCTTAAATTAACAAGGGGCTCGCCGGCCTGCGTCAAATTTAGCAAGGGGCTCGCGCGAGCCCCTGCGAGCCCCCTCCAGCCCACCCCTGCTTAGAGTGATCAAAAATGTAGAAGCGAGGAGTTTTAAAATCAAATTATGAAGAGGGGTCGAAAAGTTAAAGAACGGGAAACTTTCAACCCAATGAACATTTTCAATCATTCAAATTACATCAGTTTTGATGAAAGCATTATGTGAGCGCAGGCTCAACTCATATCTTGGTGATGTGAAATATTTTTAGTAAACAAACAAACCACTGAGTGCAAAATACTTTATACCGGTGGCCGGCGACCTTCCAGTTCGGACGGACAACCTGAACGATTTGCTCATTCCGAGGGGCCCTTTATCTTACATCTTCCGGATGAGGGTCGGGAACTCGGGTCGCCGACTGCCGCTCTACACGTTTCGTACGATGGCATCCGACAGATAACTCACCACCAAGTTTCCTATGACTACAGTCGCGAGGAAGAATGGTATACATGAGACGTCTCCGACCAGCATGCAGTCCCACATGGACTCAATCCATTCTCCGCACAGCACCCGGAAAACGATCATAAAGCTGTGCATGAAGTCTGTAAAGTTCCACCGCGGAAGCTCGCCGGCGGGAAATAGGTATGTATTATCTAGGAAAAAAATAAAAGTATTAGGTATATGTAAAATTTTCAATATATCAATATTTTTTTTAATAGTATGAATGAATCGAATACTATAAATATACCTTACAAGATTTTCATGAACTATTATATTATGTTTGAAATTATCAGCTAGCCCGGGAATAAATACCCAAATCAAAGCTTTTATTTTTTTTATTTCAAGTTTATTCAAGCACACATTCTTTTCCAAATTATATGTTTTTAGGTTTTCAATCACATCTTGGCAGGACACACCTTTTCTGCCGTCATAAACAATAAGACATCGATAGCCGAAGGCTTTGTGGTTTGTGTATAATAAGAATTTAAAATTTTCCTATATTTTTGAAAATCAAATATATTTGCATAGCAAAATTTCTCTTTTTAACAATTACTTAGAAAAATCAAATAAAATACAGAAAATGAAAGATTTAAATAGATTCTTAAAAGCTTTTATATGCAGGCTAGTGAAATATGAAATTTCTACTAAGTAATTTGTAAGAGTATTAAAAAAGTGATGTTCGCAACCGAGCGACAAGCTTCGATTCCGAAATTGGATTAATCAAACACCTTCAGATTGCATCGGTTGGAATTATTTCTACACTGTGAATAGCATTATGTGTACATATCATAATTATAATTTATCCTACGATGGGTAGTGTGACACAAAAATAATACACAAGAAATATTGAAATATCATTTATTATCATGTATTAGTATTCTCACGGAAAACTATGGAATACCCTCAATAAATGCGTGGAGCGCTGTAGATGCATGAATTATTTCTGATGGTAACTTAACTGTGCTGTCATTTCATCGCGAATTCGTTTTTTTCAAATTTTATTAAAAATTACAGAAATCGCTCGCCGCTATCTATCTGTCTACTTTAAATCAGCTTGCGGCTTATCTCTCAAGTGTCATCGGTATACGCAGTGGTTTTCAATTGCAAAAATTTGACAGAACTTTAGTATCATATATATTATAGCTCGTATATCGAAATGAACTTTTGTGTCACACTCAATTATAATTAGCTTGAAAAATTGTATCGGCAGAATACTCACCGATGTAGTTTTTCCCAAAGAGTTGCATACCCATTACGGCAAATATGAATATAATGATACACAAGACGAACGTCAGATTACCTAGGGCACCCATCGTTCTGCCCATAATGGATATAAGCAAGTTAAGCGTAGGCCAGGACTTCGCAAGTTTGAACACACGGAGCTGTAATAGCAAAGAAAAAGTATGTGCAGTCGCATAGGAAAAGATTTTTATTTGAAAGGCGTCGAGGACCGCTTCGATTAATCGACTAAATTAAATACTCGTGTAGTGTGTATACAAAAATAAGCGTAAAAATGTGTAGCTTTCCTAGAAATACCCTAGTTGTTTTTGTATCAATTATAAAGATATAAAATTACTTGTAAAGATAATAATTTATGGTGTTAGACAATGCCAATTTCGAGAGAAATTAAGGTGTGTCGATTTACCCTCCGCTTTATTTGCTCAAGAGAATATATTTCTTCAGGTGACTTTTAGAAACACTTATAATACAACAGAGTGATAAAGATGGCACAGTAATAAATAGAAAACCAAAGATTTTTTTTTTAAATGTTTGAAACAAATTTAAAATATCTGATGGATAATCACCGCATTGACAACTGACAATGGGTGCGGAAGGTCTATAGTTTTTGTTATTGTCATGATAATGAAATAATATAATTTAAATTGAAGTAGTATTGACATTGTCTGTGCTGAATAAATACAGTTCTGGTCAGTGGCGGATTAAGCACGTGAGAGGCCCCAGGCGCAATAACATTTTTAGACCCTGTTTTTCGGATAACATAAGAACTTAAGAAATTATAATAAAAATATATAAAATTTGAACAAAATGTACAAGGATTATATAATACAAGCCATTTTGAGACCCCTAAGAATGGGAGGTCCCAAGCGCAAGCCTCATTCGCTTGTAGGGTAATCCGCCACTGGTTCTGGTGCATGCAATATATTATTAAAAATGAAATTAACATAAATTTACAGCTTCATATTTCTGTTATCTTCCAGCGTATTTGCAACCGGCTCTGAAAACTTTTTAAGCTTTATAATTTAAGAGGAAAAAGGTGTGATTATTAATGGAATATAATATTTATAAAATATAGCGATTCATCATTGACATCGAAGATGATCATTCATCTTTAGGACGCAAATAGAACTGTCACGAAATAATACAAACTCGAAAAAATAGTCATAGATTGTGGTATCGAAAATATATCTCAAAGCATTTGATATTAAAAAAAATGACAGCTCTATCATGCCATCTGTCATGTTACACCGAGTAACAGAACTGGCCGAATAACAAAGATATCAATTTAAATTTATTTAATTTTGAAAATGTATACCCACAAAGTTACCGCCAAATCTGTCAAAAGTTTTTTTTTGACACAGCAAATATTATATAATATAAGTGTTTTCATCCACGCAGTCGAATGATCGGTCTCAGATGTCAAAGATTAAGGGCGGATCGAATAAATATAGCCTGATACACTCGAATACTGCTTGCCAGGTATGGCGATTTCTAAAATATGGTCCAATTATACAACTATACCTGGGAAACACTACAAAAAATTACTAAGCCAACTCGTTGAAATATATTATAAGAAAAAAACGAAACAGAATCAACCTCCCACGCCGCGTGTCCGTTCGGACCAACCTGTGTAATTCTTTCCGAATAACTGCATTCCCATCACGGCGAATATGAATATTATGATACAAAGCACAAAAGTGAGGTTGCCTAAGGCTCCCACCGTTCTACCCATTATGGAAATTAACAAGTTGAGCGTCGGCCACGACTTCGCCAACTTGAAAACGCGGAGCTGTAAAAACATCATTACGTTAACTGTAAAACTCCAATGCGGCTATCCATTCAAACTGAATAACTATTAAACTTGAAACGTCCAATAATTGATGTATTGAGATTATTGTCAATTGTCAACAACATCTTGTTGACAAATAGTGTAACAATTTTTCTTAGTTTATGAAGATAAGAAGTGATTTCACTTCGTTAAAAACATGCACTCACTCACACTGCACACTATAAACTCTGAGAAATAATTATTGTAATTTTTTTTTTGATAATCAAATAAATCTACAGCCGCGAATTGAATAACAATAATTATTGATCAACCATCATACCGTGGCCGCCGGCAAAATTTGAAACTAAAGTAATCAACGCAGTAGACTAGTAGCCATCAAAAACGAGTACACACATGAGTGATTCATTAGTAACACCGTAAAGATAAATACGTTAGGTTAATGATATCTCAAATGCTTCGAAAACAATTAGCGCCGACGCACAAAAATCTTGAAAAGAATTGACAATTCTAACCGCTGTCGCGTGGCAGCTATGGACAGGTAATGTAATATACGACAACTAACGTCATATGTAAAAGGCCAACGTATGATGTTCGATCAATGTATTGAACTTATATTGATAGTTAATATGACAACATTATTATTGAAACATTCTCATACCACCTTACAACCGATTTTATAAAAATGAATACAAAAAAATACAGAATTTTGTAATGGTCACAGAAATTGTAAAATTAGGAACAATAACTATTTAATATTTTTTAAAGTAATTATTGTGATTCGAAAACATATTCAGTGCTGTAGAAAGTGTATTAAGAGTAGTCTCTGAAAGTATTCATTAAAAAAATTGTTCCATTTTTGGAGGAAAACAAAAATAGTTATGTCATTGAAATAACGTTCAAATGTGTTCCTCATATTGACTATTATATTTCTGTCTGAATTTATTGGAGTTTTCAATAATTTAATGCCTAAAACCAAGAGAAGATAGATAATATTTTATTTTTATAAATTCATTAAGCTGTCAATTTTTGCAAAACGCATGCATTGGTGACATATCTTTTTTATTACTATTTTGATTTCAAAAAAATAGAGTACAAATTGGGTTTCATTATACATAATAACTGAACGTGTGCTCCTCGTTACGGTCGCACAGGCTTACGAGGAATGAAATCGAATTTAGCTGGAAAAGTTTTTTACGATGTGATGTAATCGAAACGCGGTCTTACCAATCTGAACGATCTCAAGACGGACAATCCTTGCACTCCTTCGAGACCCAACTCCAGCAGTGATAATGCCACAATGATAAAATCAAAGATGTTCCAGCCCTCTTGAAAATAGTATTTGGGACTCATGGCAATCAGTTTGAGCGTCGCTTCGATAGCAAATGTTGCAGTGAAAAACTGAAAGAGAAATAAGACTCTTTAACCTTTGATATAATAATATGAACAGACTTTTATGAATTGTATGTTAAATAAGAAATGAATGTATTTTTTCAATGAAACAAAAATTTTCAAGTCACTTTGGGATGTTTTTTTATTAAATTTATACGGGCATGTTCACTGCTAACTGACCTAGAAATATGTTAACACTGAAATGCACCAAAAAATCGACGAAGACTAATAGATCTGCTGAGACATTTTTTCTTAGCTGTTTTGTGTAACATCAACTTCTGCGGGCCAAATATGTGCTCCCGGCTCTCATTGACCATTGATGATTGTATGTCATTGAATTAATTAAGTGTTTGAATCGGTGTAAGGATTCCACTCAAAGTACGATCAATCAGCTACTTCTACAAAACTAAGAAAAATGAGAGTTAAAAGTGAGTCAACTTACATAGTTTCCGCTTTTCAGAGCCTTTTCCATATCCTTGTTCATATCGTGGTGATCGAGAGCCATGAAAAGGGTGTTAACGACGATACAGAGAGTGATGAAGAGCTCAACGAAGGGATCGAAGACCAGCAGGGCTACGTATTCCTGGAACTTAAGCCAAAACCAGCAGCAGTCCCACACGCAGAAGACGTCGATGCCTTTCATCAGAGCCTCCAGGGCTTTGTCTTTCAACGTAGGCCCGTCTTCATCATCCTCTGTCGGAGGGAAGTAGTATATGGAAACTGCCAATTCCGGTGTATTAATATTGGTTTCACACATACTTTACTATTTTTTAAGTGTATCTTATGCACCGCGGTCACATTTAGAGTGTAAATCGGTAGACAAAACTCAAAGACGAGGGGAAGAAACATGTATGATGTGTTTTTGTTTTAAATGAAAGCCTGCTTGCTAAGTAAGCTGAAAAGGTAGGTTATGTAGTACATTTTTTTGTTTGATACATGTTAAGTTTAGCGGGCGGCGTGTTTAACTGCTTTAGAAGAAAACGTTACTTAATAATAATGTAATCTGTGATGGATAAGACAAAAGTATGTAAGTTAATATATATATTTAAATAAAGCCACTCCAAACAGGACAAGAAAATCATATGTAAAAAATAGAAAAAAAATATATCTTCACCTACAATATATTATGACAGATTTCAGTAGAAAATATTTCCAATAAATGATCCCTCATTTTTAATTGATATTTGAATACATTAAACCCACCGTAAATAGCTTTCTCAGAGATCGAATTGATTAATAATTGAAATTGAAAATTAGGAATCTATTGTTTTTTTTACGTATGATAAAAAAAATTGAACTAAACTTCTACATAACAAACATTCCGCATATTTGTATTCTACAAGTTCTTAAAAATAAATATGAAACTCGAGCTTTCATTCCACAAATAAAACTCCTTGTTCATCATTGTGAAATAAAAAAAAAATATAATACAGAATGAATTTAAAAATTGACTATAGAAAGAATATTAAATTATTTTTATAAACTAGTCACGATAATAGATCCATTACAGAAATATTTAGACAGTAGAATAATCAGACAGTTACACTTTCATTCCCAAAATTGTGTGTCTTGAATATGATGTTATGTATTCTTGTGAGTTGTAATACAGTTGTAAATTTGATGAATCGTTGACAATCATAAATACTTTTGCTTTTTCGGATTTGTGACCAAATAAATATTTAGATACAGACATTTCTATCAGCATAACTAATGTTTACAATCAAATTTCCCTAATGAATTAATATTGATTTTCAAAACAACAAATGAAATGCTTATAATTTTGTACCTCTACATGCAAAATGTACCTTTTACAGTGCATATTATCTCGATCGATTACTTTCTATGCAGCGACATATTCATTTTGATAAAATTCCAAAAAAACACCTATGTGAATGTAGAAAAATAATTTTAAGTTCATTTTTCAAAGTGAAGACAACATAAAAACATTTCAAAATTACAGCTCAAAAACAATAATTACTTTCAGTGCGGTTTCTATTAATACTGTTTTGCGATGGATAACCCTTTGTTGTTCAGTCATATTCAATCACATACAATTTTATAATGCATATTATCAACATAATGTTTAATATGATCAATAGATTGGGGAATTAAAATTATTATTTTTTGAGTTCTCAGAGATAAAAATTAAATTAACTACATGACTGTAGAATTTAAAGAAAATATATTTTTTTTATATTCCATTTCTTTATTTCTAAAAATCTTTATTCATTACTGAGAAACATATTTCAGAAAGGTTACAAAGAAACACAGTTTCGTATTAAACTTTACATTCATATTTTTCTTGAATAAAATTACGATTTTTTTTTTCTACATAATGCCAATGCGTAAATATTTTAAAGTTGAAAGATCATACGAGAAAAACTCGATGAGAATTTTTGTATTGTAAGTCACTCAAGATAAACTCGAGGTAAATTGACATCTATATGAAATATCTGCAGAATGTTCAAAGGCAGATAAAAAAAATAATTAAAATCAATTAAAGATTTAGCTCATTATTGGAACAACAGTTCAAGTTTAAAGCAGCGTGTTTTACAGTGAGTATTCAACAATTTATAATTGCTTAAAATCAGTCAACTTTTTCATTAACAAATAAGCGTTGAAAAATGGATATTTGTAGGTATGTTTTTTTTTCATTATTTCCTTATAATATTAGTGTAGTATTCGGTGACAGAAGAATATTCAATATGTGGAAAGAATTCTCCATTATTTCTGGTGGTTCAATTTTGAAAATTAAATACTAAAAGAAGAATAAAAAAATGCATCCTTCGGAAGCCTCTTGGAATTTAATGCTGAAATTTTAGATAATACTTGTCAATCGATGTTTAAATATCAAAAACTACGATAACGTGCTAAACATTTTTCTGTGAAGCTGTAAGAAAAATGAAAATCTTTAAAGGAAACAGGTGCCTGAACGACTGTGCCAAGACATTTAAATAATAAAAAAATATACACAAAGATCGATAAACAATAGGTGATTTAAATATCATGCATATTATTAATGAAATAAATCTACTTAATGTCACACTACTTCAGTAAACTAAAATACCATCAAACATTATTCAAAGAATACAGTGATACAAGTAAATTCAAAGCATCTAGACCAGCGATACTCAACCTTTTTTTCGTCTGGGATGTCGGTTTTTGACAAATTACTTGGGTCGCAGTTTATTAATACTAATACGTAAATATGCAGCATACTATATATAATATAGTGACATAACATAAGAGTTCGCAAAAATGTATCCAAAATACTCATTCGTTTACGTATTTTTTTACAAACAATACCAGGTGTTTGTAAAACTAACTGGTGACAATGATTGTTTTGGGCCTTACATAAAATCTGAATGGGTCGCAGGTTGAGTATCGCTGATCTAGATATATTATAATGCAATCTCAGTTAAATTATCTCCAATGTTTTCTTTAGGTGTCGTAAACAATATCAAATTATTGTTATTTCAAATTCTTTATGAAATATTTTTTTATAAGTCAATCAACTTGATTGATGCCTTATTCAATTTCGCCTGACAAATTTATGTCAGTCACGATTTCAACGCATTTTGTCACTCGAGACAACACACTACAGCAGTGCTTCCCAAACTGAGGGCCGTTGCAGAACATGTTTTTTGTTCAGGGGGGCCGGGCTGATGATATTTTTTTCAGATTTAGGGTTCAAAAAAGTTTGGGAAGCACTGCACTACGGCATGCCGGTGACGGTGCTCAATTTACAGAATGAGGTTCAATTCATAAGCTCGTGATTATTAATTTGTAAAAATTTTCAGTGCCGAGAATTTCATGCTTAAAATATATATCGTGATAGTCAATATGAAGCAAAAAAATTCACAATGCCAAATTTAATGTCACCGTTGGTCGAGATTCTCATCTCGTATTCTCCCCAAATCTAATCATTTTGAAATTTATCAATTTTAGTAAAGTATTCTCTTTTAAACCAATACTAAACAATAGAATTGTGGCAATTATTATTATTCATGATAGTCGAGATGCTAAAATCTTCTCACGAAGCCCACGATGAAATGAAATGATAGTGATTTTAAAATTGTTATCTAGGTACATTCATTTTCACATAAAGAGGGGATAGGAGTGTTGCTAATATTGACGGACACAGTGAAACCTTAATCTTTATCAATTGTTTTCCTGCACTCCCAGATGATGATTTCGTATTTCATTTCATTGTCTAGAGTCAATCTTCCACTCACTACCTACTCCTACTCCGATATCACGTTTTATGAATGTGTGCACATGCTGAGAATTGTTGATCTGAGTCTTGACTAAAAAAAACTAGTCAATCTGCTGAAATTTGAACGATGCATATAAGTTGTCCGCAGCGGATTGGCTGTAATCCGGTATGGGTATAGATAAGCTAGTTACACATTGATGGTGTATGCTCCGTACGCCAAAAAGCGTAAAAGTTTCATAACGGTTGGGGGAGAAACTTATGCCAAAAGGCGTCAACGGGTCATAAAGTGTTAATCAGAAATTTTGATAATTTGTAGCATTTTCGAAAACTAAATTTGCCATATGTTCTACTGATTCAGCGGTAACTTTGTGGAAGTTCATTTTTAATATAAAATTAAGCTAATGAGAAATATAACATTATCAACAAAAACAAAAAAAACACTTTTTTGTAGATAATGTTCTTTGACTTTTAGCCCTCGATTTCTACTAACTATTATGGAGTCATGTGATACCGCTCTCGGTAACGCAAAATCTTTGATATTATCTTTCGAAATGCACAGCGAGCGCTCACTATAAATATAGTTACATTATTTATCTGTGTCCATCAACATTTTAATGATGATGATGATATGTTTAGAATGCCGCAGCGCAAATGAAACTGACCAAGCGAGATGACTACAAAAAATATAGAAAGAGATCTCATAACTTTTAGAGAAGATCGTAAATTATATTTTCTTCTAGATTATTTTAGGCAAGATCTATTTGTTCATTAATAAATTTATATATTTTTTTTTTGTTTATGTCATTTCATCAGTGATCAGTTTAACTTGTAAGCTATGAGATGACGCTAAGCTCATTGTTTGCACATAAAAATAATAGGATAACTGCTCAAAACTAAAATTCTGAAACAAAGGAAATAACTTTTCTAAAAGTTCGTTAGTGATACGAAGATTATTCAATTTTATTATCTACATTCTCCACAAAAATGTGTTTTATAATTTTGCGATCAGTAGACTCCCACTCGAACGGCACATACGATTAATAAACAGATCCCAGTTAATCCAAACAAACATCATCTCTTGTCAATTAATTCAGAAGTGGTTAAAGTGTGCCAGGATTAATTTTGGACTCACTGTCAATTGTTAATTTACTCAATTTAACTTCTCGAGCATTGAATAGGAAGGTGTTTTTAAATAATATATATATATATATATACGTGAGTATATTTGAAAAATTAAAACAATAGAAAACTTAACAAACACCCAGGCAACAAGAAGATCATTGTTAATTAAATTTCGAGCGTTAATCGAGTGATTTTGACACTGGATAAATGATATGGTTATAATTACTTATATTATATTTTTATTTTGCATTATTGTCCAAACAATTATTCTCTAAAACAAGTGTGGGTTATTTAAAATTAATTATATCCAAGACAGCCATATTTATATGTTATCAAAATCCTACATTTTTTTTTCTGGGTTAGGTTATTGAAATTTAATTGAATTTGATTCATGACATACTTAAAAATAATGTAATAATGAATTAATAAGTAAAGCGATATAACCGATTAGATTTAAACAATTAGATCGAGTAAATGTACATACATAATACAGGCACCGCAACCCAAGAACTGCAAGGTTCTAAGTATAAATTTTTGGCAAAAAAATGTAACAATGAATACCAATGATGGTACTCGGAAGAATTGCAACTTTAGTTTTCCGAAAAATCTACTCATAGAACATTGCAGTACTCCGGTCACAATATGTAAAGAATCTAATTCATTTAAAAAAAAGATATCTATAATTAAACGAAAAACAATCAATAACATTAACAGCACATAATACAGGACTGTAATGAATTTCTTTTGACAAACATGACAGCATATAAAATTTGTATAATAAACATTTCATAGACATCAAGCAAATAAATATGATGAATTTGACAATGAGAGCGAAAACAACTATAAAATGAGATATGCAGTGAAACGTATTTTGTATTTACCTCCTTGTTCACTAGTTCGACTCTGCCTTCCGGCTGCTTGTTCTATTATATCGTTTAAGACCATGACATCTGAAACACAATGTCAAGTCGTGAATATCACAAATTAATAAATTGATATATGAAGTGTCCGTACTAGGATTCGTATCTGTGGATAACTGCAAATATATTAATGCCACCTTTCACAGGCCCAATATTAATTTGCTATAGTTATGACCTAATGAGTTACATTGTACACATTTGTACTTTCAATATACAGTGGAACCTCTCATAACGAGCACATCTTATAACGAGTAATTCGCATAACGAGCAAAAAAGATTGTGGGGAAAAAAATGCTCCCTTAACGAGCGACATTTTGCATAACGAATGACGCATAAAGAGAAAGTCCCATCTTCACGTCACTCACATGTGAGTGTCCACTCTAATACCATGGGACTTGGTGGATGACAACGATATTGATGAGCTTATAGAAGAGCACAGTCAAGAGCTGACCACCGAAGACCTTATGGAGTTACATTGTTTTTCACAGCAAGAAGTTATGGAGGAGAGTTTGTTAGTGGGGAAGGAGGAAGTAGCAGATCAACAATTTTCTGGTGCAATAAGAGAAATGCTAAAAGCGTGGTAAACTGTTGCATCGTACATTGAGAAGCATCACCCTAATAAGGAGGTGGCTATGCATTTTACAAATGTATTCAATGACAATGCTGTGTCACATTTTGACCAAATTTTAAAGCTTCGGCAAAAACGAATGTCTCTAGACAGCTTTCTAGTAAAAAAGAATTAATTATTTGTCAAATTTGAATCGTTCAAATTATGTACACTCCCACAGATTTTGTCACTAACGACCCGGGTTTCGCCTTTCGGCATCTTCAGGCGTTCAAGCGCACGGATGAACTTGAACTAACTGAAGATGCCGAGAGGCGAAACCCGGGTCGTTAGTGACAAAATCTGTGGGAGTGTACATAATTTGAACGATTCAAATTTAATATTGAAATTCCACCAAGCACCTTCAGTCGAAATCTTAAATTAATTATTTGTCATAAATTCATACTAATAAACTAGTCGATTTTTTTTCTTGTTTTTTTTTCAAATCAAAATCGCATTCCAGGTTGTTACTCTTACAATTTATAAGTATGTAATTTTATTTTAATAAACGATAAAAATATAAAAATAGATTTTATTTTCGGTATGGAAGGCATTATTGTATTTTACATTGTTTTATATGGGAAAAATTGTTTCACATAACGAGTAAGACTCTGGAACGAATTTAACTCGTTATGAGAGGTTCCACTGTACTTCTAAAAATGATTTATATTTAAGGTTTTATTTTTCGAAGAAGTTAGCAGTCTGCTGGGTCCTGTCGCACTAATACCATACGTTAATACCAGCATTAATAAAGTTAATTAAAAATTACGCAATATTATATTATCTTTGCCAATGCTGACTCAAGTAATTTTATAGTTTCAAAGTTCCAATGAATACATTTTATAGGCGATCTGCAAACACACTCCAATGCCACAATCCAGTGGTGAGTTGTTGGCGCTTTTTTTGTTCCCTATCAATATATATTGTACGATTAATATCTCACCTTTCATGTCTACCACAGTTTGTTGTTGAGCTGGTTCAATGAACGGATTATCATTTGAATGCTTGAGCACTTTACCGGCTTCGTCAGTACATTCTGAATTCATTTCCTGAAAATAAAGACGAGGGAATTTTAATTCATTAACTATGACAGCAGCGGCGGATTAAGCACTTTGGAGGCCCAAGGCGCAATACATTTTGGAGGCCCTGCTTTTCGAATAACATGCAAGTGCTGGAAACCTCTTCGTAGAATAATAATGAATATTGAAAACTGAAATTAAAATGTAAGGTTTCATATAATATATGCTATCTTTGAGGCCCCCAAGATTTGGAGGCCTTAAGCGTGCGCCTCTTGCGCTTATGGGATAATCCGCCACTGTATGACAGACTATAAACTGTTGCTGGATTATCATTTGAATCATTAATGTGAACATAAAATTATATTTTAATATTAAATAAGTCTTCATTAAATAAAAACTCCTGTGTTGCAATTGAAATATTTTAATGCTTCATTTTAACTGTTAAGGGTCATTACAAAGGTTCAAATTATGCGACAGTGACCATTTTTAATGAAAAAAATAGTAAACCGTTTTTTCTACAAAAGTAATTGATTACCAGACAACTCAAATGTAACTAGCTTAAAACTTTTAACAGTGTTTCTATTGAGTGAATGTCAATGTATAAAAAAGTTAAAAGAGATTTGGCACTATTCGCCTTTTCTTACCGTTAATATTTGATATAATTTAATAATATTTTTATTAAATGCACCGTCAACATTTCATTTGTCAGATGCACAGCGTATTGGTGTCTGCTGTGTTGACATGTACTTTTTACGATAATTAAATAAATTAAATTAAAAAAAATACATTAGGTTTTGAAATTAAAAATAATATACATTAATGTTTGCACGTCACTGGCCGCACTATACGTTAGATCAGTGGTTTCCAAACTTCATGCCTTCGCCTCCCTTTGAAGAAAAAATTGTCTTTGCGCCTCCCCATCCTTTATTTCATATTGTAATAACAACACGTTTTAAAGGGTAAATAAATATTTTGGACTGTTCGCGCCACCCTTCGAAAAAGTCCATGCCTCCCCAGGGAGGCGTGCCTCCCAGGTTGGAAATCACTGCGTTAGATGGTTGTTTGGAATACATCAATCAAATATGAAATTTAAAAAAATCTAGTTAGATGGATTTTATTAGATGCATAAAGTTTATTCATTCATAAATGTCACTGTTTCGGAATCTAAGCCTTATCACTCCCCCTTAAAAAAAACTTGTTGAAACTCTACAACATTATTTAAAATTATTGGAAATTCAGCGTTACCAATGTAAATAGGACACTAAATATACAAGTTGTTCAATGAAAACTACTTGTTACTTTGCCTTTCGGAGAGAGAAAGAATGAAAGAATAAAGTCTAGGATAAGAATGGTCATCAGTTAGTCGTTCTGGATACGCCCCATTTTTAGGATCGAGTGGATGGGAGTGAATTCCTCCAATTCCCAGGAAATAAATCCGTAAATCGATTTATGAAAGTGACCGTATTGAGAAACAAACTCACAAACATTGCAACCGAAGCCAACGGTGTGGACTGAAGGCCCCACATATCGACAATCGAACCGCATTCATTAAATTTCAGGTATATTATAATAAGATCTTAGTTTATCTCGAGCCAGTCATTCGTCAAATAAATACTCGCACTTACATATTCCCTGAGTGGCGGTTTGTGGTTAGTATCCTGATAGGGGTGTCCGTTTGGATGGCAGGTAAGACTCTGATTTCTACTCGATCGACCCCGCAACCGGGACTCTTTCGTCTGAGGCACCTGCTTTCCACCCAGACCGCCTAACAGGTCTCCGTGTGAAGTATACGATATCCGTGACTGATGTGATGTATATGAAGAATGACGAGAACCTAAACATTCAACATATTATAATGTATCCTATATTGTCGTGAATCATTCCTGCAACGGTTCAATGTCAATAATTACTATCCCTTCGAAATGAGGTCACGTTTTCAATTAAATACCTATAAATAAGAATCAGAATTTCAGACATTCCAAGATCTGATCAAGCTTTTATAATATGTATAGTTAATAAAGAAAAAAATATTTAATTTTTTACTTTACTGACCGCAAATTCGCAGCATCACAAATAAAAATAATAGAAAACATGCAAGCAATTGTTTTTATTCAATGAACTTACTAATTTTGACAGTGACAGTTTCGATTTATATTGAGTTTCGATTGAGTCACAATTTGCATCAATCGATAATTCTTTCAAGTAGTCAATCAGTACTCTTTTGTTTAATCAATGACAGATGAAGCAGTTTCCAAAATATTACAAACTCAACGCAAACTTTACAATCGAATGGTGCAATCAAAATTCAAGCTATCAGTGAATGCTACAAATACGTTTACAATATGAATCACTCAAATCTTTGAAGCCCACAAAACTTTCAACCGTGTCCTACGGATGTATTCAGTATCAAACGGACCAGACAATAAGACACATCACTGAAAACGAAAATAAATTGGGAAGATGAGAGAAAAGTTTTCCACCTCCAAGATTGGTGCGGGCTGTTTTTTTATAGTGTCGGCATTTTAAGGGCGCTATTGAAATCCAAATAGGCGATTGCATCGTTGTACAAACTACAATATATGAATTGACTCTTATTTCAAAAATACATATATTGCATGAACAATTAAATCACAAACAGTAGTGTTATTTTAACACTTGCGAAAGGTGTTGAATAATTTTATTGTAGTAAAAATGACTTCAACAAAGTTAAGAAACATTAACACAGATAAACCCTAAAAAAGTAAAAGTTATTGTTTAAAGGGTTTCTCAACCGGGAGCTAGGTGTTCTCCCTGGGGGCAATAGAGAAAAAATAATTTTAGGGGAGCCCCAGCACATTTTGGGGGGCCACGGGCAAATCCTGGAAGAGCTAAAAAAAATAGCGTCTCGTGCCGTTTTGTTTCGAAAAATCCGTAAATTCTTAGGTAAAATCTGCCACCGATCAAAATTTTTTCAGAATTAAAATATTTCAACTTCTCACTTTGTCGCGAAACTTATATGCTTTTATAAAAATCGGATATGGGAGCCACGGAAAAAATATGAGACTCAAAACAAGCCACGGGCCAAAAAGGTTGAGAAACTATGGTTAAAGTGGTGAGTATGCTATTTCGAGATTTGAATGATTACGAAGAGTGTGACTAAATTTAATATTGAATGAACCGACTAGCTCAGCCGTGGTCAACCTTCCCAACTAGTTGTGTCATCGTGGGAGCTGTGTTACATCTAGAAATATCCATAATTCTCTGATATTTGATACCCTACTAAAAAAAGAAAAACAAACAACTCTTTATTCAAACATATTATTATTTTTTTATTTGGTGAATTGCACTGTCAGATTTTTCAATAGAAAAATAGTATTTCGTGCACTACACGCCGAGTATGCGCTACTAACTTCATCTGTCAGTTTATTTTATTTGTTTTAATATTATTTAACACTAAAACGTAGAGGGAAAAATTACGAACTAAGTCATTGTTAGATTTTTTAGATATAAAGTTTATACTATTCGAGTGTGAGTGCAGCGCTCGTCAAATTTTCTCTGGCAAAGATCGTTCGTAAACGATGCACATCACCTGAAATATTTCAGCATATCACCTTTGACACGGGTGTCACGGGTTCCCCATCATTTTACTAGCGTGCGGTCTGATCGTATAATATTGCGGTCCAAATGATAATAACTACACATATAATACACAAATAGCAGATTAATAATATTTTAATTAAAATATGATGACAGATCTACATAGCTCAATGATAGAGAATCTTTTTTACTGTCTTTGAAATCGGTATAAATGGTGACATGCAGTGCTATGAAAAGTTGTTATATTCACAAAACATCCAAAAACCCAGACAGCTGTTTCAATATGTTGAGTTGACAGAGTGAGTCGATTAGCAGCCCCATCTTGGGTATCATTTGTCGTTAGATATGTATAAAAAAACATTTTTACCTATCTTCCTATTTTATTATATGCTGGTTCAATGAAAAATATAAATTGTTATTATCAATGAACACTACAAAATCAGGGAAGCTAATTAATAATCCTTTTCTTTTCTGAGACTGAGAGCACGTAACCGATTGAATATTCGACAAAATAATAAAAAAGATGAAACACATCGTAATCGCTTTCGTATCTGCGACTAGCGAAATACCATTAAATTGTTTAGAGACAGCTGACATCTCTTTCTAATAGTCAATACTGCATATTTACGAGGAATTGTATAAACTTGTCGACACTGATGTCAGCAAAGCTGACCGAATTTAAAAACAATAATAATAAAATAAATGTACAACGCAAGGTATGAGTTGCGCTCATCCCATCGCAACAGCAGTGTTACGTGCACTAAACTAGTTAAATACAATATCTCACCGACACTTTTTACTTACAATTAATTTGAATACAATTTGGTAAAATTACACCAAAATTTAGTTCAACAATATTATTTTGAAATATGATTTACAACATCTTCTGCTGGATCAAAACTCAAAAATTGTTTACCAACTCGAGTGAGTTAATTAATGTATAAAAAAAAACAATGCATACAATTATTATTCTGTACAAGTTTTAGTTTCGTTCACTCGCTAGATTATTCTACAATACGAGTTTAGCTGCAATAATTTTAAATAATTAAAGAGAAGTCAGATTATTTGCGAATGCAACTGTTCAATGGGTATGAAGATGAATTTGATAATGAGATTGTCACAATGAGCGGTGTATTAAAACTAACCTAAATTAGCATAATACACAGGAACAATGATGGCACCGTTTTCTTCCGACATGGGCGTGACAGCGTTGGAGTCGTCCGCGTAAGGGAGATGCTCCTGAGCATCTAAGTAGGTAGACAGGACTAGGGGCTTCCTGTCGGCGCCGGGCGGAACCAGCCGCCCCCTGCCGTTTCTCAGAGTCAGCTGATGCGATCCTCTCGACCCTCGCCTCAGGTTAAACGGGGAACCGGGCAGCGACAGACTCGCCTGTAACACAGAGACAGCCCGCCTGATGCCACTTCGCTCCGGTTACAAATTTATACATACCGTAGATCTCAATAATACTGTACATATAAATTTGTAAATTTGTATACATTTATTAAATAAACACTACAGATTACAATCGCAGAATATAAAAAAAACCAGGATCAAGCCATTGAAAATTTTGATTTCATTAAGAATTTTGTATTCATATAACATTAATATAATTAAGCGATGTGGCTATCCAATTATTTTTGTATATTCTGTGATATTATTCTGAATATAGATAACATTATTTATAAAATTTATTCTTAAATATCAAAGAAGCAGTTGCAGCCTTTTAGAAATATTTTTTTTTTACTTTTATAGTCTCTAACAATTAATAAACTTTTACATTTTCAATGTATTCAGCGGTAACTTTGTGGAAAGTCATTTTTTACAACACAAGAAAAATTATATCTTTTTCATAGAACTAGCTGGAAAATTGTTAAGTTATCACTACTTTTTTATTATTTTGAGTAAACTATTATTTTTTTTAATTGTACAACTGTGCATCATATTCTATATTTTAGGTATAGAACATGCGTAAGATGTTAATTAATATGTTTTAATTTTAAGTAAAACATTTGCTTTGTCGGTCTTTGTCCTTAACGGTTTCTATTTCCAATATGTTTTATTTAATATTCCGTTTATTACAATATCCGCTTCAATTTTCTTTTTCTAAATACACATGTAGTAAGGGGAATGTAATACAATATTTTATCACTTATACAATATTGTCTCGACAAAATTTCTAATCTTATTCATTATATTATCCAGGGTATTCGACTCAAACATAATTGACTACACAGAACATTCAAAATTATTCAAAGAAACACTCTGGCACACAAACTGTTATCGACTTTACTAACACCTGCGCGCCATTGATATGATCTAAAACAATAACCTATCACTGAGACGTGATAGTGAATAAAAAATTTAACCGTATTTTCAAACCATTCAAAACATTTCACATATGATTGATATCATTCTTAATTTTCAAGTATTCAGTAAAACGGTTTACAGTATCTGACAATTTTTTATTTTTGGAAACATGCAGAATGGTGCAGAAAAATCTGAAACACATATGGCTTTTTTAAAAACTGCAAACGAGCTTATAATTAAAACAATCTAACAGAGAACAACACCGATGTATGAGGTAAAATCACCACATACCTGTGACGGTGAATTTTCCTGGCAGAAGGCATAAAAAACCTGGTTTTTAGTTCCGCATTTAGATACTCTTTCAGGATGGGGAACCTTCAAATCAGAGACAGGTTTTTGATAAAAATTACACATTAAAAGTGGTAATTTATTCGAATTCCAAAAAAAAATCAGATACAAAATATTGACTGTTAATGCGAGCGGCCGCAAGATAGATAAAGGTATGACAGACTTTTGCCGAAGAGCGCTAAGAAGTCACAGCACCGATAAGAATATCGATGAACATTGAGTTTACAAAGAGTGAGCATTATTTGATACTCGTTTGAGCACTCCGGTTTATGTTGCACATTCCGCATGCTCCATATAATATTATGCACCATTCTACACGTTATTTTTGAAGAACTTTATGGAACAAATCTTAAAAAGCTTTTTCAAACGTTAATACGACACTAATGAAGCGACTATCATTCTGTCACGCAGCATACTCAACGTTTGTACATTATATCTTTCCACCGATGCTACGCTGAACACGTGTTTTACGTATTTCAATTTTTTACACTGCAGTGACTCGTTTAATATTATTTTGCGAGTATTCTGCACGTAAAAAAATCGAGATTCCACCGCATTCAGAGTCGACCGGAAAATTTTTAATTCAATCATGCGTTCGTACTTTACAAATACTTCTCAAAATATTACCATAACTTTCCAGCGGAATAACATATCGTGCAAATTGGGATTGCCAATAGTTTATATTGATCGTGCAAGAGGATGTGGGGGCGTCGTATCTTCCATTATATTTCTAGATATATATAATATATAACTTATTCAAAATACTCTGTACATAATTATTTATCATATAATATTTTTTTGATGTCACATTCCTGCAAATGTTAAATTTGTTTATAATTATTATTTCTTCTAATCTAGATAGAAAATTTTTGTTCAAAACCTACCTTTGACGGTGATAACCTTCATCTAATGATATACCCGATTATGTAACTAGGAAAGATATTAAAATTAATAAAATCTTCTCCAGAAGATCGTACCGTTTAAAAAATCTTTCACGACTCAGTTCGGTGACGCAATAAGTCCTGAATGACTTTTTGGAAAATTAATGGTAAATTTTGCCGTCCAATTTGAAAAGTACACTGTTGCCGGGAAGTGTCGAGCGTTTCTAATAATAGCGAATATGAGTTATTATGTACTGAATAATTTTATACCATCGCACCTCGGAGAATATCATATAAGATTATACTGTAATGCGTGGGTTCCCGACTATTTCTGTTATAGGAGCCAAATTTTCCCTCACCCAACCGAAACATTTTAAGAAGCTGGTGATAGGAGGATAAAAATGAAATTAGTTTTCAGATACTTATTTGCAAGCAATTGTAAATAGAAGATTTTTATGCAAAAAAGTCTTAAAATACATGACTCATCTCAATGGCAATATGATCATCCGGAGTGTGTTTTCCTATCCAAATTTTGAATAGACTTCTTTGAGAGAGCGACTTGTTTTTATTCAATTTTTTTTCAGAAAACACTTCTGTTATTGAAACATTGAGATACTGATGAAAAATACATTTTTATCATATTTTTTGTGGATTTTGGATCATAGCTTTATTTCTAATCAATTTAGTATCCCTATGGATCACTGCGCAACCTTCTGCGGAATCACAAGTGACGGCTGGGAACCCGGTTTGCAAAGTACGGTAGCTATAATTTTAATGACGATCATTTTTCTAGGGAATCCGCCCAATCTTTTTTAATAATAATTTAAAGTTTAGAGTGATTGGTCATATTTAACTAAATATATATATTTTCACTCTGGGGGCGAGCGGTTTACATACAGTCATAACCAAAAACGTTCAATAAGTGGACGGTCCTCGACTTTTGTACTTTATTGGTTCATGAAAATTTGTATGAATGTTAAATGTAAGCAAATAGACCAATGTTAAAATAACCTTAGAAATGGGGATTAAAAATATGTTTTCAATCTTTTTCTTAACTCGATGGCTGCCACAGACTAAATATCTCGTAATTTTTTTTGTGCTAAACACGCCAATTACGAGTTAACTTGTCAATAACTAATAAAATTGATAATCGCAAATTATAGCCGGCACGCTAGGTAATTACGTATTTTTTTCTGCGGCATCTAAAAGGCTAATACACAAATCAAGGCAGAGTTGGAAATCTTTTTGATGACAATTCTCAACGTTATTAATTATTGATTACAAAATATTATCTTTTCACGCTTCACTGCGCAATGTTTTTTGAAACAATCTGTGAAGAAGAATTGTTTAGTCATAATCTTGTTTTTTTAAATAAAATATAAGCAGGCTTAAGTCGTACCAAAAAATTTTCATCGTCGGATTCAATCGTACAATGGTCACAACAACTTTATATATTTTTGTCCACATCGCAAAACGATTCCTTTGTATCTTAAGCCGAGATATTTACACATATAACTGGGTACACTCAATTGACAAAAACCTATATTTTAATTGCGGTGCGAAATCGCGAAGTACACACGTACAAATAGAACTTACGAAAGTCGAGGACTGCCTGTAAATACGTAGCGACTCATTTGTCACGTTTGACTAACGGGTCAATCTTTTAAAACTACAGAGTGATGTAAAATTATTTGAGGTTAAATGGCAAGTGTGGTATAACTTTATTAAGTCTGTACTTATAGAGAAATATCTTTAACGATTCGAATAGAGCTCGCAATACTCACTTCTGTGGCAAACACGTGTACGTATATTTTATTAAATTGTAAAATATCATCCAGTTTTCCAGAGTTTAAATTTCTTCAAATAATTTCGAGGTTTCTGATTCATCACCTTCTGGAGACATTTTAAAAAAACAATGCACAACTGATAGAAATAAAAAATGGTATAAAAACGAGGTTTAGGTTTGATAATCCAGTCAAATACATGCAAAAGTGTTTCAAATCATTGAAACATTGTCTACGCATGAATCTCATGAAAATCTATTACAAGCTTGTATAAGGAGTCATTCCATATGAAGATTCAAATGCCCTTTTAAGATGATATCAACTATAATAATATATTTGTCAACGGACAGAAATCAAAGCACTCTAAGCAGACAGATGTTACGTATGAAACTTATAAATTTACAACAATTATATCGATGTTGGCCTAGAACACAAATGTTCAAGTTTGCTATTCTCTATTTCTCCATTTTGAGACTACTTTAAAACATATATATCTATCCGTCCCACTTTGGTAAAAGCAAATTTGTATTTTTATCATTCAAATGATAAAAATTGTGATGGAAAACACAAACATAAACGGAAGTTAATTATTTATATAATAATAAATGATTACTTTTTATTCCAGATGGCAACGTTATCAATTTGAATTTAATATTATTTACTTAACATTGTAGCTTGTATTGCCATTTTGGGTATTATATTTTGACCTGGCAATTACAAATTTACTGTTATTTAACATCTTTTAAAGAAAGTATTGAAATTGAAATAGTGAGATCAATGCTCTGCCAAAGAGGTAAAGATATATCATCAAAAGAATGTAAACAATATTTGGTGGATACGTTGGAACATCACCACATAAAAATTATTGTATACCGGTATGCAAATATTGATTGAAAGATGTAAAAAATTGTTCAACTGTTTCAAAAACTGTAGTGCATAACACCATGCTAACACTTTTTATATCATTATAGAAAGTGAATTTTTGAAAAATGTATCTGAATGTAATTAAATAAGTTATGAAACTTTTTGTTATTCTATTTTTTTATTTAATTTTTTTGAATTTATGTTATGAAGAGAAAACCACCATATTGACTCTATTATTAGATGATTCGGGGGCGCATCCTATAATCAATGGCGTCTTAAAATCGCTATTACGGCTAGTATATATGTTTTGAATGATATTTCTCTATAATTATTGTTTGTTGAAAATAAGATTGAGTCTCATAATCGAGTAAATACAGTATATCTATAATGATATCATAATTATGACGGTTTGCACCTTGATAAATAAATTAAAATATTATCATTTTAAAGTAGACTCAACACTATTTGAAAAAATTAAAGATTTAATTAGTAAAATTTCTAGAAAGAATACAATCTGTGATTTTTTAAAATACAATATTAAAAAGGCATTTTTTCTGAAGGAATTTGATGAAATTTTAAGTTACCAAAATTCTCAGAATTGGAAAGATTTATTTTTTATTTTACTCAAATTTGAGGAAAATCCCTAATGAGAAGTGAATGCACTATATTCGATAAAAAAATAAAAAATAATTCTCTTCAATTTGAGAAATAGGAAAAGCGGACAACAATATAATATCAAGTGTAAGTGAATGAATGAATTCGTGGAATATGAAGGAATGTTTAATGTTTATATGATTTATTTGCGTAGTGTTTTTTAAAAACTTGCTAGTGTTAGTGTATAAATAAGAATAAAAGTAAGCTGGGATATGATAATGATAATATATGTTTGTATGCTAAAATCAATTATGTGACATCTACACAACTTAAGTAAAATTAGATGCTTCGGTGAAATGAATTTTAAACTGGGGAAATGCAAGACTTCTGTAAAAAAGTTGTATCGATTTACAAATAAAGATAGTAGATATGAGCTATAAAATTTTACATGAAAACATTCTAATTCATGTCGTATGTGTTTTAACATTTAGGCCATTAAAAAGTGTAATAGTTTTAATTTCTTACAAAATATCGGATTTAATTCATTGTGACATTTTCATGTGTAAAAATAAGTAAGTACCAATTGTCAAAAGGAGTGACTCACTTTACACGGTAAGACGGTGTATAACAAGCGATACCTGCATTTCTAAGTAGGGCAGCTGGATGTTTAAAAAAGCGTAATATAAAGTTTTGTTATGCGTGAACTAGTTCAACTTTAGACATCCTTACAGACATCGTTGTACATTAATGCATAGAAATCAATCGGAGATATTTTATTTTTGTATGTATGTTAAGTGGAGTGTTAAGTTTATGACAGGTATTGAAAGCAGAAAGACTACTAAAATTCTTTACGATGTAATGTTCGAGAACATTTAATTTACAGACGCGCCAAAATAGTGAAAAATGTTATCATTCATAGTTCTTCAATAGTAGTTAATATATTAAAAAAATTAAAGTAAAATTTGAATTAATCATATTGATTCACTACTCGTAACGATATCGCAGGGAATGTGAAATGTGACAGTCTGTTTTAAAATTTACAATAATCGATTGAACAGTGATAAACTATCGGCAATATGCGTAAAAATATTTGATACCTAATCAAAGATTTGTGAATCACTTACCATGTTATAAACGTCAAAAAACGAGGCATTTTCTTACAACAGAGAACAGAATGCAAATTGAGACATGACAGCAATCTCTAAATTACTAATACAGAAATAGCATTCAATAAAAATCTTATTTTGATATGAAATAACACACTAGATCAGTGTTTCCCGACCTTTTTCATCTGAAAATCATGATTCGCGCATGTACGTTGTAGCAAAGGGCAGTAGTACTTTCAGTGATTCGTTTACTAGCCGGAATGTGCACAAATTACTTTTGCTAAAATTGTAGCGGAGTATCACCTTGGATTTCAATAAATTACTCTTCTAGTTTATTAATCCTAACAAAATCTTCATGCAAGTCGTTTTCATCACATCAAAATTAAATTGCATTCAATACAATATTTTTGCGAGAACACAAAAGCTTGCAAGAATATTTCGCGAACCACTAAATGTGCCAATCTACCCAATTTTGGGTCGCAATAGGTTAGGAACTGCCGCTCTATATAGAATTTTTTTGATATTGCGTCGGTTGTCAAATATTTTGTTTTCAATTTTGGTTTGAATGATTTTGAATTATATTTTGGTAGCAAAAAAAATATTTACCAATATTATCAAACAAATAACAAACATTTTTGAGATTCGACATTGTATGTCTCGAATGCATCCGAAGGATCAGAATCAGAAACCTTAAAGATTCTGAAAAAGTACCTATAGAGGGGACGGACAGTGCAATATAAAGCGAGTCGTATGTTATATAACTTGACTGGAAGTGAAAAGATTGAATAAACAGTAATTATTTTTAAAAAAGTGTATATTTAAATAGGTGCCGACATTACTCTACCACATTCTTAAATTTTTGGCAATTTGTCAAAATAAACATTGCGTCGTAATGTCAGAATATGATATTTCAAAACTGTCACCTGTGAATTGCATAGATTACATAAACACAATAAGCTTGTCGAGGTGAACGTAGTTTGTCGAAATACTTGTACACCAGTACTCCGATGGGATAGAAAATTGTAAATTGTATTAATCGTGAGAGTCAGTTCGCTGTATGTTTTTTGATGACTAAACTACCTAATGAGACATTTTTTTCATTTCATTCCAAGCAGTATGTCATTTACATTCAATATTGCATTCAACAGCATGCTTGCAGAAAAACAGAAAAGGGATTGAAAAAATTTAAAACAGCCTTTTTGTTTTAGTGCATTTTTTACTTTGCGAAAATTGATTGCTCATCAAAGATATTGTGTACTTTAAAATACTCACACAATGAGAATTTATGAGAAGCATATATTTAATAATAAACTATTATTGTCTACGGTTACTGTAAAACTAATTTCTGTCTTCAATATTTAATATAATTAAAGCAATCAAACATATCTCATCAACACATTGAAATATGAGACTAATAAACGATCTTCTGTTTTTTTTATGAAAGTACAAATAAATATTTATTATTCATCAAGAATTGAAGAGAAAGTCATTGAACAAATGCAAGATTAACTTATTTTTATTTAAAATAGAAGGTAAGAAAAAAAAATGATTCAAATAAGAAATAGGTTAAGAGAAATCAAATATGAGTATTTCACATCCAATTAGGTATTAATGTATGTAGTAAAATGTTGCTGTGATGGGTGTTAAATGTGTGTCATTTAAATTGTGAATATTTTTCATTAGATAACTTAAGTTTTTCCATAGACTGTCGTTGGGTCTATGGAGCAAACAATTTTAGTTTTTTAAATAGGATAAAACTATGCCAACAATATTGAACAATGATTTTTCAATGCTACAATTTTCTTTATTAGTCGACAGAACTAACGACGAGGGCGTAAATCCGAAATAGTAATTGACTAAAAAAAATAATTGCGTAGCTAAATAGATTATTATTTGATTGCCTCCGTAGCAATCAAACAATAATCTGACAACGGAAGGCCAAGCTCGGATATTTTCAATACCACTTCAGACAACTGACTATGCAGAGAGAATCGATTGTCAAAAAAATGAGAAAAAAAATTTCGTCACTGACAAATGAGTACAGCGAAAGGGCCAGATGATTTTGACCAGTGGATTAATCCACTTTCGCTGAGCTGAGTTGACTAATTCTTTCCGGCGATTCTTAGTAGGAATTATCGTTAAACTACACACAGAGGGAGAGAGATAACCTCTGCAATAATATAATTTTACAATTCTATATCAGGTGATGGCTCAGAGACTGAGCACTACACCGCTGATTATAGTATTTGCACATATAAGATGGTAAATACAGAACATAAAAATTAAATTACATTAAAACTAGTTGAATAATTGTCGCACACTGCTATATGCCATTGGATGTCCATATTGTTAGACTAGAGTGAATACCTTGAAACTCTCTGAGCCCCAACTAACAATTAGAATTTTTTAATATCTATATTAATGTTTTTACATTTGTCGATGTTATTGTTTACTGTGTGGGAGGGAGGGTAATATTTGTTTTCCACGGTGGTACTACATGAGACTGTATTATGGGTTTGTACTATATGAAACTGACTTTATTCCCATTTTATCTTCAGTGATGCTAATAACATGTATAATGTAATCATTGCTGTATTAAAATAGCATATTTTTTTTTATTTCAATCGACTAGTTTCCAATTTAATTTCAGAGATATACGGTTTCACTTTTAATTTTTTGATATGTGTGTAATATAATCATATGAGGTATATCGAGCAATAATTTTTATGATCTGAGTTATTTATTCTCATTATAAACAATATCCAGAATTGTGGAAAAATCTCATTTTCTCGGTTATGTAATCTAAGTCTGTGTTTTTTATGTCACACCTACATTCAATACATTATAGTGTTTGAAACATAAAATCGTCAATTACTTCAAATGCTTGAGAGATGACAGATGCTTGAACAAGATAATTTTAATAATAAATCTATCAAAAAAAACATCCGGAAGTGACATATAAAAGACAATAAAACATACTATAAAGTGTGCTCGCTGTCATAAATGATTTTTTCAAAAATGCAGTTAAAATTTTTGAAAAAACTCGAAGTATCTATATACACCCAACTCTTTATTTACACAATTAAAATAACACGGTCCACTAAAAAGAACGAGAACTATATTTTGAAACAAATTATTTTTTCTAACACAATTTCCGGAAACAAAAACATAAATGCGAATAGCGGATAACCTAATATCAAGAAATTCAACAACACAATTAAGTAAAAGCTTCATTAAGCGCGTCAGAAACTTGTAGCTATGAAAGCACCTCATATAAAATAGTATTTTGCATAATTTACTTACTACTGAGTCTTCACTATCCTCTTGTTTTACACGATTTTCTATAGGTACTACAGTTTTATTCTTTTTCCAAATAACACTGTTTCATAAATTCAGAGAACCAATCATTAATTTTTCTGTGAATCACATCACTTGTTTTACACGGTTTTTTCTGGAACATATCTACCGTGTAAAAAAAGTTGAGTGTATATGTATGATAGAAATGAAAAAAAAACTGCAATTCAGACTCCGGCATTAAAAAATGGTCTGATTCAGACATTGATTTAAAAAAGATAATTGTACACCATAAAAAAAAACAAGGCTATCTTTAGTTTTTGCTATTTTTTTTTTATTTCGATTTAAGATAATGAAAAATTCAGAGTCACCCGTTCTTCATGACTTCGAGTCCACAGGTTCGGTTATTAAAGACAGTGAGCAAATTATAAAAGGCATTAAAAAAAAAGAAATTATAGTAATTAATTAAATAAATTTAGAGATACACGCAGTAGGTAGTGAATTATTGCCCTTTTATCTCTCTAATAGTAGACGCGAGATCACCCTTGCATATCGAGTTCATAAATATTTAATTTTAATTATTGTTTATCAGCCCTCAATAATCTTTGAGCTTAATCACGAGCGAGTTCCCTCAGTAATCTTTGTCTTTTCTTTCTAGTTCGAGATATATTCTATTTCATTACAGCAAGAATTTGTCTCTGTCTTGTCATATCACTGTTAAGCGAAAAAAGTAGAATCATGTATCTAAATGATGAGCTGTGAATAATCGTAAGCGCCTTCAGCTTACTTTTTCAGAACCTTTTCAATAAAAGTATGCAGTGTCTGCATCAGTATTGTACGTGTGATGTAGAGTGTTGAGGTGTGCGAATGCGGGTGAGGCGTGAGCATGCGTGTACTTACCGCGCTCACCTTCCGCCCGGGCGGCTGCTGATGGTAGTGTTGCGGCTGAGACTGCTGCGTCTGCTGTTGCTGCTGCTGTTGCATTAACTGTTGCTGGTGTAGTTGATGGTGTTGGTGGTGGTGTTCGCTCACCGACTCGACCCCTTCGCTGCGCATGGACATCTTCTCCCGATTGTTGTCGTCGTTGCCTTTTTCCTGCCCCACGAAGAGCTCGTAACTGTGACAGGAGAAATCCGAAGGAGACTTGGCCATCGGCCCCAGCTCCGCGGCTGCCGCAGCGGCCGCCGCCGCAGCCGCATTTTGGGCATGAGCTTCCAGCTTCGCCGCTCGAGCCGCCGCCGCTTCTTCTGCTTCCTATGATTGTAAGGCAAAAAGGCTTGTCAAAAAATATTTAAAAACATTTACATATTTTTTTTATTACTACCATAACCAATTGATACAAAGTTTCCCAAGACTAATTTTCAATACTTGCCAGTGAGAAGCATATTATTATTTATTTGGCTATCTAATTCCAGGTTGTATTTTTAATATTGAAAATATGTCGACACATTGTCTGCAGTGTAGTTAATTTTTATAGCATACAATTGAGTGTTAGAAGATATTACAATTTAGAGTAGATTAGAACTACAGTATCCGGTATGGAGATATTCAATTAAAAAAACATATACTTCATATGTTTATACATAGAGTATATCATAATTTGCAAAACTTTTAGCCTCTGCAGTCAGCGAACACATAGAAATTGGACAAATTGGTCCTACTTTTAAATAGCCCCTATTTCATTGCCATATAATGTTTTTTGACATCTAATATTATCTTTACGCAGTCTAAATACACAATATTTAAAGATACAAGAGTGTTTTTAAAAAGGCGAGGTGTTTGCGGCTCTTCACCATTGTTCTTTAATATATCAGGGTTGTCAGACTCACTCTCAAGGCTTCTTCTTCAGCGGCTTCCTCTTCTTCAGCTTTTTTTTGGAGTTCATCATAGGACATGGCGACGATAGCCAAAATCAAGTTAACGAGGTAGAATGAACCAAGAAATATTATCACTATGAAAAAGAGCATGTGCCATGGACCCGCTGATCTGAGAATCTGAAAGAATTCATACCATATTTGAGAACGCTGAACAAAAGAACACATCTTTTTAAACGACTGTGATCAAAAAACTTTTGAAAAAAGACTCAAATCAAATTTATTTTTATTATAAAATCATTAGCAATAAAAAAATGAAAGGACCACAAGGTAACATTGAACTTGTTAATTTTTATTTGCTTCTATTGTAGCTATGCACTCTCATGCTTATTGATGAAAACGTTTCTTTTGAACTTACCAGTTGGTATAAGTTCTCCCAGTAATCTTGGGTCATGAGTCTAAAGGCAGAAAGAAAGGCCCACCCGAAGGTGTCGAAACTTGTGTATCCGTAGTTTGGATTTTTACCGTAGCCTTGAAGGCAGTGATACCCAGGAATGCACATGCTGAAAAAACACACCAGTGAGTCAAATAAAATATTTCAGAAAACACTTCCCTGAGTGACTTATTCTATGAAATAAACAGGACGTCCTCGCTGTCCGAGTATTTATTATCAGAGTCTCCATAGCTCCGAAGATGTAAAAAACATGTACAATAATGCAGTACATAAAATTCCAGCTTAAATCCCACACTTTCAAGTTATTTTCCTCAAGCCACGTCAGCTCCCAATATGGAGCATCTAGACCAGTGATGCACAAACGCGGCCCGCAGGCCGCATGCGGCCCTTTTTGAATTTTGTGACGGCCCTTAAATCTTTTTCTCAAACATACTTTTTTCACGTAAAACATTTATTTAACAAATGTAAGCAAGCTTTTTCTTCAATGAAGGAGAAGAAATCGGTTCATAGAAACAGGCTTACAAATATTATGTCAAATTAAAAAAAATAGTTAAAAATTAACTAAGACCAAGAACGCATTAACTTATGATTTGCATATAAATGAAACATAAATATTTCACAATGAAACGATTTTTAATAAGCACGTACTCATAATCCTTTTTTTGCATGGCTTATTTATTTTCGAAATAACACGGTCAAAATAATATAATGGAACCTATTATTCACTTGATCTTTTTTACACGATTTCAAGGCTGTTTTACGTGGAACGTACATATGTTCTGTATAAAAAAAGGATTGAGCGTACTTCAAATTATTTTTTTCTTTGCGGCCCGAAGCCACGATAATTTGTTTTATGCGGCCCGCTAGAAGGTGAAGGTTGTGCATCACTGATCTAGACTCAGAGCTTATCCCACCTGCTTGCCAAGCAGTTACTCAACCTCAAGGATAGAAGTACAGGACCCGGGGAGGACTATTTTTTTTATTAAACACTGGCGCTACATCCTGTTTTTAAAACAGATGTGTAAGGGAATTTTAGAAATCAGAGACACATGCCTTTGAATAAAAAATAAATGTACAGAACTATCCGCACCGCGATTTGAATTTGTGAGCGCAGTAACCAAAGCCGACGACGTTGACCACTCGGCTGTAGATTTTTTATATTTCTGTGTCACTCACCCTCCCTCTATATTTTTATAATATTTTCCCTATTTATTTAATAATTCGGGTCCCCGTTTTAGGCAGATGCTTAAGAGGTATTTGAACGGTGCCAACTACCCTGGGGTTACGGTGATCTCCTGTACTTGTGTATGAAATATATTTTAGCAAAAATATCATGCATTGAAAACAATAAAATATATAAAATATGACATACCCAGCACCAGATGAATTACCACAGAGTGGCATGTCCCCTGCGTCATTTACGAACCAATGAGCTAAAACAAAATAACAGGTTTCTGAACTATTTGAAAATTTAATGATATATTATCAAAATTGGTTATTAATGAATGAATATGAAGATTGAAATTTGTTTGGATTTTTTTACATAAGTAATTCTTCCTATTCAACTGCACAACTATTTGGAATAGAATTAGTGGGTTCACCGACGACATTTTTTAACTCTTCGATCTCGGATGATGTCTGTAGCACGCGGATCAATTGTTGTATTGTATTTGAAGACCTATGTCACAGGTTCAATTTGGCAAAAAAATACAGTTTTTTATCTCATAAAATATTATTCCTGTTGATTTTGAACGTTAAATTACAAAAAATATCTATGTTGTTTTAATATACTTTTTTTATAAATTCATGAAATTAACAATTCACTGCTTACTGATTGTATTTTGTGCACAAATAAAGATGTTTTTTTTACACACAATTCAGTTGATACTTTAACCTCGGTGTCCATCATATGATGCTCGAGGGAATCAATTGTTTGCTGTATGGGGCATTAATTGATACCCGCTACTTCACCGCTAGCTTTAATATAATCAAGAACGGGCCAGGTGTTGGTTTTTTTTCAAAAATAGTTTAACATCTTGACCGACGATAAATAAATCATTAAGTAAAAGTAGTAGTTTTATGATAAAATCTTCTTCGCACGGAAAAAGAAAATATTTGGCTAAATGCTATACGGAGTTATTCAGTCTTTGGTTCTAAAAATTATGACGATTTAAAAGTATAAAAAAATTCTTACAGTCATTGGAGTTGAATCGTTCCCAGTTTTCACCTGTGAGATTCCCCCAAGACCCGTCGCTGGGAAACACTTTTATACATTTTTGTGTCAGAACTCCCATATAAATTTGGAGTCCCATTAAAGCAAACACACTGAGAGAAAACATAGTCAAAATTATCACATCTCGAAGATTTTTCACTGATTCTATCACAGCACCGACGATAGTCTTCAAACCTGTAATAAACGTCGGCATCAATGGTACCAGAATCCAAAATGAAAAAGGTTAATATGATATGTCATTTACATATATAGCAGAAGCAGTGTCAATTATCAAATTCATTTTTCTGATTTGATCGGTCTTGCTCATTATATTAAAACTTTTTTTTCTTCTTTAGGAAGATTCAATAATTTTATTCATATTATTAATGTTTTTATGTGTTCAAAGAGTAACCACAAAAAGTGGGAAAAATGACTCATATTTCACTTACAGTGTGGAAATGCATACCGTATTAGCCTGAATATAATGCAACCTATTTATTTGGAGCAGGAATGAAAGGAAACGTAAAACGCTGGCGTAAGCCCCGAATATAATGCGAATGATTTTTTTAGAAAATTATTTGAGTAAAAATATATATTTGAGCTAATACGGTATATATCTATGATAAATCAATAAATCCAAAAGCTAAGCTAATAATGCTAGTATTAAACTATGTTTTAGCTATGACATGCAAAACAAAATAATTACCCGGTACTATAGCGACTGTTTTCAGCGCTCTTAACACTCTGAATGTTCTCAAGGCAGCTAAATTTCCAAGATCTATTCCCATAGTTACGTAACTGCAAATAAAACATTTAATACACAAAAGTGTTTACTTAAAATCTAAGACACGATAATACTTACTACAAAAGTAATAAAATAGTATTTGATGATTAATGTAACTATAATATTGTAATTTTTTTATCCCTCAAATCTACACAAAGACAATATATGCCACATGTTATTTATATATTTTTTTTATCTTGCAACACTTTCAATGTTATCGGCAATTACTTTGTAAAATTCCATAATAATAATATAGTAGAAATAACCAAGTATTTAGTTTCAAAAAAAAAAGTTGACAGCAATTTCAAAATCATGACATCATCAGAACTATTATCCTTATATAAAGAATCCCAGAGTAAAGAGTGATTAAAAGACTGGTAAATAAACTTTTTTTAAACCATGTCCACTCCCTGAAGAGCATATGGCCTCTCAAATGATTTTTTTACACTAGAACTGATTGTTATTCAGTTGCTCAACCTCTCTTTTTTTCAAAGATAGTAGGGACAGAAAGGAAGGGCTTGTTACACCCCGTCATTTTACGATTAGAAGAGTGGGAGGGAATGTCAAACAAATTAAAAATTAAAAATTAAAATCAAAAAAATTGTATATCACAAACACCGTAAATAGTGCCTTCAGATGAAATTCATTAAGCCAATTGAAAAAATGCTATTCTTACTAGGACATGAAACAGTAAGATAACTCACAGAAGCCTACGATGTTGAGCACTGCACCGTGGACAAAATTTATTTATTCCGGGCATAAATTTTGACATTTCTATGGTTTAACTAAGCTGAAGTTCATAAAATAACTTCATTTATGTTTTTATTTCAATTTCAGATTTAAAATCACTTTATTATTATTAAATACTTGAATGCTAAATTTCTGAAGCTTATTAACATTGACTCTTTTCTTAACATTGATTTTTTTTAAGTGCATACTATTAACTTATTTCTGCTAATGGCGTAATGTCGAAATAGCCATTAACTATATCATATAATTCTTCAGAAACTAAATTCTTGTATTATATACTATTTTTACCTATAATGGAAACCTCCACTCGAAACAAATTATTCAGCCAAGAATAAAAATTCAGCAATCGCAAGTGAATAAAAATCTATTTCTCTCTGAATTATTTATATAAGTGTAAAAAGGTATGTGATGTTAAAAAAATAACACTTTAAATAAAGGGAATTAGTATTTAATTAATTACCTGCATAACAATGAATGACAATGGAGAAAATAATATTTAAGGATTTAACCATAAAATAAAAGTTATTAAAAATAATTATTTACATTGTTCGAATTCCTATAACTTTAAATAAATAAATGAGATATAATTAATATCTAAAATCACCAATTTATTTCTAAATTATCTTAAATATTGGAACTAAATCTACAAATTTCAGTAAAAGTAATTAAAATCACAAATGAAATCATCTATGTATTATACCTTCAGATGTTCAAAAGTAAATTTCAAGATTAAAGTGTAAACTGGAAAAGATTTCTGGAATCGAAACGTTTATAGTAATTCCTGTCACGTACGTGACTTGACGACTCGTGACACGAAAAAAACAGTGAAAAAACAGTTGCTTGCATGAAATTTCAATTCAATACTGTACAGATTAATTTATCTCGTCTTCAAATTAGATACAAAAGCTTCAATACTTTCATTTATTCAATTCTCTATTCCCCTTTGGATTTTTTATTTAGAAAAGTAGAAAAGAAATCTGTACTGCAGTAATTCTCGATTTTACGTGGTTTCTATCATGCGCGCCGACATTAATTTTTTTTTGTGGTAAAGTGACATAAAAATGAATACAAAAGATCATGTAGGGACGTACAAAGAAAATACATTGTAATGAGAAAAAGTTAATGAATTAGAAATCGTCCTGCCCGTTTTGCTGACAACATTGAATCCTGAAAGAAAGTGTGACATTAATTCAAGAAGCCACAATTTTTTATCAAATCTATATTGAATATATGTTTATTAATAAAAAAAAGCTTCTAGACATATTATAATCATATTACAACTATTTAACGTTTTTAATAAATTAATAACGCTTTCTGAATGGATGGTAATATTTTCTGTACACTTTACCTAATAATTTTATTATTTGAAATTTGTGTCAATTTAACATGAACAGAAAGTGGCCCCCATTTTTAGTAATTTTACAGGACGCTTTCAGATCGGTCTGGGCTTAAAAACCGGAAAGATCAATATTAAATTAAGGTTTTTTTCATTCAATCGATTTATGTTTATAAAGTTATTTAACATATTTGAAAATTTTTAACCGTCGGAGATTAATAGTTGTATTACCGAATAATAATTTTCCTTTTTATATCTATATTTAAATTATATAAAATTTTGAAATGGATACATTATTTTTTATAAATACAGTACCTTTCAAGAATTGGCAATCAGCACATTAAAAATGCTTCCAAATTATATCACCCTCGCGCAAAATCGGAGATTACACTACAGAAATTACTTTACTATTTGAACAGCTTCACCGAATATTTCTAAAATCTATTTCCACTACGAACTAAGCTATTATCTAATGTTTCTACTACTCACGCTAAAGCTATGACTACGAAGTCGAGCCAGTTCCATGCGTCTCTAAGATAAGTGAACGGCTGGAGAATAAAACCTCTCGCCATCACTTTTACGGTTGACTCAAATGTGTAGATCCCAGTAAATATAACTCTGGAAAATTCAACAGTACCCGTTAACACACCGACATTTTATTTTGTTGGTTCTAGTTATCTGTGAGAATTCCATTTTGATTATATTTGCGTCACGGGCTTCGAGTCAGACAAACGACTGGCGCGCATTGCTTCGATTTGAGTGTTTTCATTTTAAATTAAGTAAGTAATAATGTTTGATTGAAAAAAACATAGATTTATTCTGATCGAAAGAAACCGTGCTCTCTTTTGTTACTTGACGCTTCTGAGTTATTTATATACAAATTATATCAAGGAATTCTTTACAAACACCTAGAAGCAACACTTTGCTTTGCTACAAAAAATATGATCGGTGAAAATTACTGACAATGCGTTACAAAAAAAGCTTATGCTCATTTTTGTCTTTCAGATAACGATTGAACGATAAATAATAAACAATGTTTCGGCGAAAATTGACAGCGATAACTTTTTTCATAACACACCGCAGCAGTCTCGCATTATTTGAAGGATAAATTTTATTCTTTATTTACTAAGATCCAACCGATTCTATTAAAAGTATCAATAATCTAAAAAGATCTAAGACAAACAAAAATATTATCATCAATAATACTGAGGTATAGGAAATACGCTGTTATTTTGTTTTATGCAAAGTTAATACATCACAAAATAAAATATGTTACATTACATAAATGATATATTTTACAGTAATGGATTATTCTATATCATGGCTGTAATGAAAATGATTAATGCACAATTAATTAAAAATTAAAATAAATTTAATCACTGTTAGAAACTTATTTACAAAACAAGGTAGATACTGTCGATTGGTGTCGATTTCAAAATGATATCATTGACAAAAAGGGATCGTAAAATAAAATTTAACATTCAAGCAATAACGAACTTCTTTATCAGTCGTCATTTTATAATACGTGACAACTATGGTTATGTCAAATTTTAATAACTAAGAATGGTCATAATATCCAGGATAACTCACGCTGCTATTTTTATGTACATTTATTATTATTTAAGATCTAAAATATATAATAAATAATATTCTAGTAAAAAATGTGGAAATCACTAAAAAGTATGTAAATATATTGATTTTTCTCTAAATTGATTAAATAGATGTTACATTTTAACTTTTTTGAATAGAGAAGTGATATAACAAATGAGAAAGTGTCACCCTTCTGTAAAAATGTAAATAAATAATTGAATACAGGACAGCTTCATCTACTATAGAGGTCCATAAAAAATATCTATGGTTAATAAATAAACAATTTTACTCACTCTGTGCTTTCTACAGTCGGTGTGGTTGGCATTATCATGAGAATACAATTAACTAGAATAGTGGTGATGATGAAGACCGAAAAGAGTGGATGTACTAAGATGTAGATTGCAACTCGTCGGATCGGATTGAACGGATCCAGAATCCACATTGCGTCGGTTGCCGAAAACCTAAAGATGTCTTTTCCTCTACTAACTACTACGAAGGTCTGAAACAAAAGAAATATGCCAGCAAACGTCAATATAATTATTATCTTCTCTTATAGACGTAAGCCATCTGCTAAACCTTGTTGGTTAACTGACCTGTTCTCCGTAAGTTTAAAAACCTTTTTATCCAAGCGAACGTTTTTTATAACACTCATGTGTGTTGAAAATACCATTTTCAAATGTTTAATATAGACGTCCCTCGGTGGTAAGATGTTCGACTGGTTATCGAAAGTTTCGCGTTCAATTCTTACTACGACATGTATTTTTTTAATGTGAAATAAATATATTACGAAAGAAAAAGAAGAAGACCCAGGGACATATCAACTTTGAACGAAACTACATTATTGGCTATTAGAAAAAAGATAATTATCGTCATATTATATTTTTCACTCTGTATGCCTAAAAGTTAGTAACAATAATTATTTCAAGCTTGACAAGTCAAAATTCAAAAAAAAAATTTTTTTTAATAGAATAAATGTATAAACCGTAATATCGATGAAATGACATACCCTTTTATTGTGATAAAAAGGATCGATGTCTTCGAGAGGCGTGGAGGCGAGTTCTGGTGGAAACCCTCCTTGCATGCGGACGGGAACCGGTACCCCTTGCTCCAGCGTGGGGTCCGGTTGGGGACCTTCATCTTCGTCCTCGTCCTCATACCGAACCTGTAACATTCATCAATCACTTTGTAAAATTCAGCACTGGCAAACACTCACAGCTTTGCCGTATTGTGAAAAATTTAAAAACACGTCATTTCTGATTTGAAATGTATTTTTTTCAATTATTTCCTGATTTACAGATAACTACATATCGTGTTAAAAGATTTTTATCGAAATACCAATGTTTTTACTTAAATTACATAAATGACTACAAATGTGACCATACAACTTTGTCAATTTTGTCAAGAATATAGTGTTCTAGTTTAGAAATAACCTGAGTTAACTAAATAATTTACTTTCTCGGAAGTGTCATTAAATCAATTGAATAAAGGAAAATTACTGCGCACACCACCACCTAGATGTCAGTGCGTATATTTCATTAAGAAGTGACTGTGACATAGTAGTTCACTAAAATATTTTTTAAAAGTATATAAATACAATGATCAATTTAATTGTCACTGAGGTCTGATGTGAAGAGTTATCTTCTTATAATTTATTAGTTTATCTATTAAAATGCCATAAAATATTCTCGATTTAATAAGAATTCTTTATTTCAATCTGTATCTGAACTGTGAAAATGCATACAACCAAAAACCACTGATATGGTCCTCATCTGTAAATATGTAATTTTTGGAATAGTATTTTAGAGTCAAAACCAAGAATATTCAAACTCTACCCGAGTAGAGTTTTCAAATATATTGATTTTTGTTTATTTTTGTTGAAATCTGAAGGGTCAATAGACAGGGTTCAAACCAAATAATTGTGTTTAATGTTTCAATTTCAAACCGGCTCAGCAAACAAGCTTCATCGCATTAGATGTTTCAATATGTCGGAATTCATAGTTTTGTTATATATTTATTGATTAAATATATTTTTGGGTGTTTTCATCTTTCATGTGTGAAAATTTGGACTGATTTGTTAGGATCGAGTTTATTAGCGTTCTCCTTTATGTTTAATGATTGTATTTTAATTACGAACCGAATGCAATGTTTCCTTATATATGTAATAAAATCTGCGGATCAAACAATTTTAATTGAAAAATTGACAATTTTAGGGATTATTTCAATGCAAAGAAAGCATTGTACAATTTCTTTCATTTTTACATTTTCTTTCAAACAATAATATACTGTAATCAACAAAATTTTTATCATTCAAAAGTCAAATGAGAAAATTGCATATTCACTTTTCAATATTGCAACGTCAGATTTAAAAACATAAAGATCCATCCACTAGCAATGCCGTATTGTGTTAAAAGAAGTATTTTTCAAATCTGTGAATTCCAACAAAACATAGAAATAAAAATAAAAATTCATACAAAATAATAAAAAAAGGTAAATACAAGCTGCAGGTGCAAACGCAATCTTTTTAATTGATTAATCTAAAACATTTTTTTAAAACGTTTACGAGGATTCAAATCTACAATGAGTAGTACAATCCGATTGTACTTTTTATAAAATTTATTTGTAAATAATAATAGGCTTCATTGCGAAAACCTTAACTGGCGAATTATTTTACTTAAATTGCAGTGTCGCATCAAAATATGTGCCATTTTATTGAAAACTAAAAATGATGTTGCTAAGCAACGGTGCTTCATAATTTTCAATGATTATAGTAGGAAATACATCCTTCACATTACAAAACTAAAGCGTAAAATTGTGACGAGAAAAGTAGTTTTAAGGGTAACTAAAACAGTAATAAATATTTCAGCACATTTAAAATCATTCTCGAAAGCGATGGAGTTATTCAAATTATTTAGCATTTTCAAAACTCTACAATGGGAATTTTGATTTTCACCATTTTTATATATCTACTCGATTTCTGCGACGGAATAATTTTCTTTTAAGCTTGCAACTACATCGATTTACAATCTGTCGACTGACAATTTTTTCATTCGATATTAAAATATGGAAATATTTATCTTATACTAATAATATTTTCGTTTAAAATTAGTTTGCCTTTGTTGTATAATAATTTACTTCAGCCAGAAATCAACGAGTGGCGGTCGATGGGCAATGAATATGTTATATTTTCGAGAGAAAAACTCGCCTATCTTTGCATAATAAATAAACTATCACAGGTGCATAGAAAATGAAAGTAGGTACTTAAGTATTATTGATATCTATGCGCACTTAAATAATTACCGACTAAGACAGGAAAGGATGGTACATGACGGTGTCCATAAATGCAAAAATCAAACGGTACATACCTACCACCCAGTCGAATGAATATATCAACACTATGTAATCGTGCACTTATTAGCATACTTTCTCGAAATATCTTACTAAAAACTACTATTCGGATTTACTACATAGTTATCTATGTGCAATTTGAATGAAAATGAAATGATGTCGATGGTGATTGAATCAATGCTGTATATAAAAATTATGAATGTGTTTTATTGGTAAATACTCATTAAAGGAACCATCTAACATTGGACACTGCAGTCGACGATACTGAGAATGCTAAATATTATAATCCGACGTAAGCCAAATTACAGCGTTCTTCATTAAAAATGTAAAATATCAGGCTATGTTGAACAGGATTGGCTATAAATGTTGTACTAGTGCGTTAGATAGTTTCAGTAATACGTAAATACAGTATCTTCACCGACTGAAACTGAAATATACGCTTATTGAGGGACACGTTGTCATTTTGACTCGTCAATAGAAAGCAGATTCAGAATAAACATCAATGAGCGCTACGGGGTCAAAATTGTTTATGATAATTCATCGTTGTTTTGAACCTTTGAATCGTCGACGATCAATATTTAATGACAGAGCGAATTTTTTATGGAAGTGAACAGTTAATCCTTAAATAAAAAATCACTTAAATATGACCACAATAATTTGATCAATAGGAAAACATATTTTTTTTGTCGATCCTTCAACCGATTGTTTTAATTAATGTAAAAATACTGCAGAGTTTATTTAACAAGTGAATGTTAATAACACTAAGCGTAAATATTTTCAAAAAAAGATTAAGAAAGTAGTAACATTTGATTGGCCAATGGTGAGCCGCTAAGAAAACACAGTCATAAAATTGAATATATTGTTATCAACACCTCAACAGTGTCAATGTTCTTGATGGATTCGGCAAAAACTGTGAAAATCTATTTTTTATATAAAATTGATAACACTGTTCTTCTGCCTTTGTGTTACCGTAAGAGACATGGGATCCGCTTAATTTATTTCTGAATAGAAAGTAATATTTTAAAAAATAAAACACAGTTTGTTGTATTCATTCCGCAATCGTAAAAAAAGTAAATATAACCACAATTTTTAAAATATAACGACCTTTAAGATTTTATTTAAAGATACTTTGAATAGAAAACTGAGAGCAAAGAATTCTACATTACATGAATACCCCGGATTCTATTCAAGAATGCCGGAATTAGCCACCTTTATTTGACACACTGTAGGCCCCCGGCAAATTCTACGATATTCAAGGACACGTTGAAAATACTTCTATCCTGGCGGGGCATATAGAGTCTTCGATATCCAAAACCATATAGAATGGATGTTATTATATTATGTGCTCTTCGAAATGTAAATATGTTTTGCAACAATCTACTCTTCTTTTGCAGAAAACAATGCAATTCTCTATGAAATTTAATTGCCAATTAGAACAGTCCGAAAAACCAAACATTACGGATAATTTACGCAAATAAAGATTACCGTGTAAAATAATTTGACGTTTTGTTATTCGTTATTCAATTTTTTAGAGAACTGCATTGTAATTAGGGACATTTAGTTAATCTTTCGGTAGGAAAAGAGTAGCATAATGTAAAGCATATTAACCTTTCAAATATTTCATAATTGTAATTGTAACACAAGCTATTAGGGGTGCTCACTTTGAAAATAAACGTTTATATAATATTATTTCCTTTGTAATGTGATATTTATGAATAATTAGGTAGCATCATTTGCTGATATTTTTCCGCATACTTATTATTGTTGTCACAGTAGGAACATTAAATCATTGTTATAATTATGACCACACAGGCCAAGTATTTAATATAATTTGAAATGAATGCCTTTCATATATTTTGCTTCTTTAAAAGACTTTTTAACTTTTAATTTAATCTAACATAGTAACATTTTTTGTAAAACTGCAAGACTCGCTGATCATAATATGATAAACCGTATTAGACACATAAATAAGCAATCAACAGTTATTCAATTGTTTTATAAAAATTAATACCTATCTTTGGTTTACGTTCATTTTAGACTTGATTCATTTTTTAATAAAATTTTCTGAAAAATGATTATGATGCCATGGATAAATCGATTGTTTCCGTTATGGGTGAATTAAATCTAAGTAATGATACATCTATCATTCCATTTTGAACAAGACTCGGAAATAACTATATTTCAATTGAAAATTTCATAACACTCGCAAAGAGATAGACTATCATTACATTCTATCGCCATAGAGTCTGTTTGAAGAGTAAATTCTACGCATTTATAAATATATACCATCGTAAATAGAGCAAGGCTGCAAACTAAATCGAATTTAAAAGCTTTATGCCTCTCGCCATTCCTGCAAGCTTAGCTGTGTTTTTATTTAATTCTCATTCTCAACGTAGTCAATTTATCTTATTTCGTGAATAAGACTCAAGTGTTCATTGAACGCTGATGATACGTTTGAGATAGATCGACACCAGCGAAACTTTCTTAGCTTACTTGGCTGAAAAGCGTGTATACTTACTAAAAATGCAATGGGGCAGAATCAAAAGTCAATTTTTAAAACAGAGTTATCGCTAATTATTGAAGTGGATTCAATAATCCAAATCAATGCTTATTAAAAGACAAAAAATGCTCAATTATGTTGAAAACAACGACATAAATGATGCCTTATAATGCAATTATGCTAATACCGATCGAGTGTATGTTTTCTGTGGAAAACAATAAATAATGTTTTCCAAGTATCTTCTAAATTTTGTTTATAATTAATTAATTGGCGATAACTGGTTTGACTCATTTCGACGGTTTCATTACATATCTAATAAAAAAACGAACTGGAAGAGATAATATAGGATAGTTGGGGCAACGTGTTCCTTACTTCTTTTTTTTTTTTCTTCCGCCCAAAACCGGTCTGCAATTTGTGAAAATATGAAAGAGGTTTACATAAAATATAGAAAGAGATAGAATGAGGATATCTACATACAGAACAATTGAAAGAAGATTGATAAAAAATGCTGGAACTGAAATAAAAGTTAACACGATAAGCGACTATTGTTGGAGCTTGGATTCAAAAATAAATAATGTTGAAAAAGATGAAGAATGAAATATAGTACCTTGAGTTTGTGTAGAAAATTATGCTCAATAAAATACACAGAGTTAAGAATAAAAACAGATGTATTTTTCACATTTATGTATTCCTTGATCACTGATAATACATAATACTAACACCAGATTTGAGAGATGATTAACCATACAATCATTTGAAGAAAATTGGTCATCAGCGTCCACAGTAATAAAATTTTCCACAAAATACTTCATACTGTATGCGTGTATTTTTTTATATATATTATGTACATTCATCTCAAATGAGTTTTTTTACATTTTTTAGAAATATGGTGCCTCATTCCTTTTGGTGAATATATTTTAGAGTTGCAAACGTTTTGATGACATTTCTGTGAAACGTCATAAAGTGCAATTTTTTTGTAGTGCATAATTTTTCTTACAAGATTTGCACTGTGATCCAATTGCAGATTTATAAACAAACATGGAATATTTTGGATAACTCGGTGAATAGACAAATAGACGAATAGGGAAAGAAGATTTATGCATATATACCAGAAAAAATTAACAGTCAATATTTTCAATGGTATGTTTGTAGAAATTCATTCTTAATATAAAAATTAATTTGATAGCTTTGCTATTTCACTGATCATTACAATTGTTTCGCATCTGTTAAAAGCATCTTCAGACTAATAATCAATGTCTATCCACACGTCTTGCGACATATTAAAACCTTCTGTTGATTATTATTCTTCTGAACATCTACACAATATATGTATGTATGCAAAAGCTTTATTTCCCCGGTACGTCTCTTTACTTTGCAACTCATGAATTGTGATGTGTTAAGAAACAAAACATAACGGTATATTATCATGTGTAAGTAACGACATGGGATTGAAAAAATTTTACTCTCTCAAACCGTTAATATAAAATATTAATAAAATAATAGTCATTTCTTCGACATTAATTGTCATACCTATAGCACGAAGCTACCTAAACAAAAGCTGTGGCAGGTGTTAAATAATAATCAATATTTTTTTTTTCTTATAATTATTTTTGTTTATCTGGTTAGTTTATTAAATAAAATCTGTGCAGCTATCCAAAGATAAACAGTAAAAAATTATAAAGAAGACCAACTGTAAAAACAGATTATAATTTTCAAGCTGCATTAACAAACAGAATACCTGCAAGAGATAATGTTGCGATTTGAAAAAATATTGTCAGTCATATTGTCTCCCATTTGAGAATGTAAAAAAAAGCAACCCTGTAGAAAATTACAACTACCCTAAAATCTTTTGGCAACCTAAATTTACGACGACGAGTTAATCAGAATTAGTAATTTGATCATTTTTATAACTTTAAAGAATACACTTTTTCAATCCCTATCTATGGTATTTAAAGATAAAAATCAAATGAAATACAGACCTCTCCCTCAGCTCTCTTCTTTTCGAGTTCTTTCTGTTTGGCATCTTCGTCGGCAATTCGTACATCAATGGCGGCCAATGATTCTCGGGTGAAGGGTCGGAACAAGCATCGTTCTTCCTCGCTTATCGAGTCTAAATCCTCGGACATTGTCTACTGGAATCCGGACGAGCAGATAGCCTACGTTCAAAACTTACAGAGTCATTGGTAAAGATCAGGAGGGGCTACTTCTTTTGTGTTGTGATTGAATAATTAATTTTCAAAAATAGTTGCAAGTCAACCATTAATAATGTCAACACACTTTTTAAATTAGCAAAAATGTATTTCATTTAAAAAAAGGTTTTCTTGCCTTATATCGGATCAAGTGTTCAGGTTTTTGATTTAAAATTTGAGAACTGAAAATTAAGAGCAAGCAAGCCCATCATGTTATTTCCTGTGTCTTTTGAATTATTATTTCGTATCTGTGTTTTGTGAGATATCTCATTGCTGATGGTTCTAATTTATAGCTTATTGAAAACATATTTGAATAAACGTTAATAATAAAATCACAGATACGCCATAAGAGTTTCTAACAAAATAAGTGTATGGCGAAACATATCATTAATGCATTAAGATGATTAGTGATGAGTACAATTTTAAACGCTGTTGACCTGCTAACAACGGGGGGGCGGTCCGGCGATGGAGGGTGGCGGGCGGGCTCGCGCGGAGCGCCCCAACCTCTCTCCCTCCGACCACGAGCCACCAAACCGGCCCACACCTGAAACACGTAAACATGTATTGAATGTCTATAATTTTGATTACAATAAATCTTTAAATTGGAAATTATCTAAACTTTTTCTTGAGCTTGGATCTTCGAATTTTAGTTGAGGGTGTATGAGGCAGGTCTATTATACCAAATCTTTCTGTGAAGTTGTTTGAATATTCAAATATAATATATATATAATTTACCATATAATGTCAAGTAATCATAAAAAATATTGAAAATATTTTTTTATTTTAATGTTTATCGGAAAGGAAGCAATAATGACAGAAGTTTTCTGACATGTATTTGAAATACTCTGTGTATGGTACTACGACACTATACATGCATATATCTGCTACGGTGATAGTGGTTAATTTAAAACGGCATTTAGATATCAGGGGAATATATTCATGGTCTACCAGATGTGCACCGAACACCCTAGAACTCTAGAACATAAAGCTATATATTTTAACTAGATTTTTAGACAATAGTATATTATCGTATATGTATTACGCAAGGCATCCGGAATTACGGCCACACAGCGGAACAGCCCGTACAATTGCATACGTAAGACCATCTCGGACTCCGGCTCTCCGAACCAAAATTATTTTAGGAACCGGCCCGGCAGAGCCAGTATGAACCCATGGCAGTACACCACTGCTTATAAGGTGCATTCGCATAGCAAAGTTCTTCTTCTTTCAACCATTCGCTAAATATCAATAATATATAGTTGATATTATTATTATAATCTACAATGATACCTCAATCAATGCAATGCAAATATTACGCAAATTTTTCTGGGGTTACTTTGTACCCCACCAGTCCTTGATCCTATTTTCGACGTTTTGGTACCCGGAGTGTTAAGAAAAAAAAAATGAGAGCAATTATATTGACGTGTAGACAGCATAAAAAAAACGTTTATAAGAATAATAATGATGGTTCCTTTTTTCGGAAAATTTTCGGTATATTATGTATTTTAAAATGTGCTGCAACAATGTAGGACCGATATTTTTTTGTGATTAGTTGAGAAATACTGCTTTTGTTTATTTAATGGCAGATCACCGTGCGTTAGTCTGGTTTATAAATGTTCACATTGGAAATATCTATGTGAATGTCCATCTTAATGTGACAATTCAATTCGCAGCTAGAATGTTTCCAACGAAACTGCATAAGAGATGAGATTGTTTTACTCAGGGAAGGGAACTCTCATATTGGAACTCCATCATCATGGAGAGTAAGGATTCTGTACTCATCATAATGTACTCACCTGTCGTTCTCAGCTGGAGTAGGATCGTTGTGATGATAATCGTAGTAATAATAATGTGATCGTAGTAGGGAACAATCAGCGGAAGGGCGAGATCTCTCATGACCGACCTGAAAGAATAACACGACATGTTTAACTATAGAATGTTTTTAAAATAAAAAAAATACCATTTACATGCATATATTAAGTCCCGAAACTTTATCAATTAAATTGATAACAATATATCTTTTTCCATTCACCCTATAAGATTAAAATTTTCTTTCCTTTGATAGATTCAGTGCTAGCTTTGTGGAAATTATTTTTTCACATAATGTAATTGCAGTGGAATTTTATAGCTTTGTTATTCCACCGGTTGTTTTATTAGGTGTAACCAGGGTCTCCAGATTTCCAAAATCGCAGATCGGGACATTCACTATTTCGAAAACTTTTATACATGTACTACATGTCGGTATTATAGAGGGACTTGCAATGCAGGACTCGAGATTTGTCGATTGAACTCGGGACAGTCCCGCTCAAATAGGGACGCCTGGCAACCCTGGGTGTGACACACCCAGTGGAATAACAATGCTATCAATTTCATATTTATAGTAAATTCGAGTTTAACAAAGAATTCATTTTTTTTAATTTTGAAGAAACAAAGGCACTTATTCATTTTCCTGCTACGTGCATTTTAAGTTATATCAAAATTTTCTTGTTTCAAGTCAAAATTACACGTAACATTTACTTCTTTGAAAATATACTTCTTTCCACGATTGATATATTAATATGACTTTTAGTAAAACACTAGTATACTACAATCAATCAATTAGATTTTGGGTAATACGGGTAGGTTTATATATCGACTGTGGAAAGGAAAAAAGACGTAACCCACAGATTTTTCAAAGTAGATTTTTTCGATAATCACAATGTATACAACTTGACACACGTTCTATCAAAAGAATATATGATGCAAATGCCGAATCAGTATCTAAATTTAGCTTTTATGTTTGAAAAAAGATGAGCTTGTGAAAATTTAAAGCAAGAAAAAAGACTGAAAAAAAGTTTTTCCTAGACAATTTCTTTAATTAATATTAGATTATGTTAATTTAACACCAGTTCAGAAGTCTCCGTGCACTTCCAGGTTGTGTATAATTCATAATTTTCAAATGACCCAAAATCATCAAAACACGTTTTTTGTGCCTTCTGTAAAATTTGCTATGTGTGAGTTACGTTCTTTTTCCTTTCCACAGTTGATATATATTTGTCATAAATCGTCTGCTTTGTTTTTTTGCAGAATTATTATGAGTCATAAATTTTTCGGGAAATAACATTGGACGCTTTTGAAGTTTGACAAATCATGTCATATTTTTACCGAACTTTAATAACATGGCAACACTTCTATGGCGGGAGTCCCAAGTTTACAGTTTTTACCAGGGCTGTGGAGTCGCGTGAAAAAAAGACGACTCCGACTCCAGCTTTAAAATAATTGACGACTCCGACTCCGAGGAAATTTTTCAATAATTTCATTTTAACTTATATATATATATGTATACCATCAGATCATCTTTAGTCAGCCAAGCATGAAATGTTAACACTTTTGACTATTTTGTTTAAATACACATCATTAAATATATTTTTCAAAAAAAATCGAGCCGCTCATTTTTCACGACTCCGACTTCGGCTAAAATACCGCTACTCTGCGACTGCGACTCCGACTCCGGTCACAATACTGCGACTCCGTGACTCCGACTCCGACTCCACAGCCCTGGTTTTTACACTCCAAATTGGACATTTTACAAACCAAATTGGATAATTCTTTGAAATTCTTCATTATAATATTGTAACCGTCACTTCTGCAAATTGCTATAATTATTATATGAAACTACCTGCAGCTACCACGCAGGAAAGTTCATAAAATAAATTTACTGATGTATAACTGTATTTCATGAAAATGTGCGTATATATACCTAATTAATAAATTATCTAATTGTTTAAAAAAAATCCAATTGTTTTTTTGTAAAATGATTAATTTAATTTGTAAAATTTCCAATTTGGAGTGTAAAAACTGTATAATAGCTGATTTTACATTGAGGTGCTTTCGCTTGTGTTTGACGAAAACGTGTGCTTTAAAACGAGAGAACATGTGTGCCGCCGAAGCGTGTGAAGATATTTGTTTCGGTTAAAAGCATATTGGGTAGTGTTTGTTCTGTAAACCGAAAAAAAAATCTTACACACGTCATTAACACACATCTTTTTATTTTGAGGCATATGCAACCAGTAACCGTTTGTGTGTACATAATCCGTAATATTAATCCTTTACAAATCTTTGGTTAGGTGAAACAAGCGCAATGCGTATTTGCTATAATCCCTCGATTTCAGTTCCGACTTCTGACTCTCTTGCAAGTATCTAAGTGACACCATTATTATATACGCAAATGACTGTATTAAATAAACACATTCTTATTAAACGTACGCTATTGATTAGTTGTATTCATTCATTAAAATTAATTTGCTTATCAGAGTATTGATTTTATCTCATCCCGTGAGTGATAGTTATGGTAATTTAATGAGCTGACAAGGAATCGAGAATTCACATAGTTAATCCTAGAATATAATTTATAAGATGACTATTGTTTTTAACCTGTTCTGTGTCGTGCGGCATAAAACCTTATAATATGTACTTTTTGGACATATATTAATAGTACATCACAAACACTTACCATATAAATACACGATGGGTCATTTTCGCCATCATTTATCCAAAGACGTTTCAAAAACGGAAAATACCGCCACGTTAGCATAGCCCTGCTAACGACAAATTTGAACACAAAAAAAAAAGTTTTTTTAAAAATCGATGTATTATAGAATACAAAACAATATTTTTAAAGTTTAAGTATCACACTATGATTCCAAGAGATGTCACTATATGCATGATATTTTTAAATTATTAAATACGTTTCTTGTGGCCTTTAAGCCGCGTCTCAAGTACTGCGTGTAAACACGCACATTTTGTATGGCCGGCCCTACGAGCACGAAATTGTATGGCGTGTTAACACGTTCGTGGCAGAGAACCGGTTAAATCCTTTTACAATTGAATTTTTTAATGATATTCTTAAATAACTTTTTTGGGGATATTTTTTTATAAAACATCATTTTAACAAGAACTGTTGAAAAAATCTTGTTTACAAAAACAAAATTACTATCTGGGAAAGTGATTCATGTGAAATATTGCAAGGTATATCGAATCATTACAAAATAATGTTTTGTAAACTTCAGTTGATTTTTGAATTCTTTATCTCAAAATAAACTATTACAGCGGCCTATATAGTTTCGTCAGATGCAATGTCGTTCATTGCTTTTGTTTTATAAATGATGGTCTCCCCACAAATTAGCGAGGCTGTTATTATTAAAGAAAATGCGATCGCATTTATTTTTCATAAAGTTAAAAAAATGAAAAACAATCAAATAACGAAGAACCATGCCTTGTGTTAAAATAAATTTAATAAAGGATACTTCAAGAGAACGAAGATACTGCACACGTTTCAAGATATCAAGTATCAACAGCGAGATGGTGCATGGTGGATGCAAAAGGGTTAATACTATGCAACAAAACATCACAAACATTATTAATCCAATGTATAATTGGTAAATGGACTTGGTACACATAAACTTTCATCCGTCAACTCCAATTACAATTATTATATTTTTTTATATATTCGGACAAACTAGGGCTTACACAAAAACCTGTTTCCTTTGAAAATAGGTTTTAAAAGTGTCACAAAATTACTTTTTTATAAAACACAAAACATTCAAAATACACAATAAAACTAAACTTAGAATTAAACATCAATTCATTGATGTATACTGACTATTAAACTACATATTTCATCTTCTTTTATTTTTCATCAGGGCGATCTATGGTCAAAATATTTTTGATTTAAATAATAAAAACCTTGAAAATTAATTATAATATTTGTAACTAGGCCACCAACTTAAATACCCCAGCTTTCGAATGTTGTTTAATGCCGGTATTTGAAAACAGATTTAATTTATTTTCTTTATATGTAATGTCTATAATAAAATTGAGTTTTTAGCACATCGAATGCACGCGGTTATAAGTATTTGGTATATACAGTACGTCTTGTTGAAAGCACTATGAGTATACTAAGATTCAGACCCGAATGAATGAAAGAAAAATTGTTTCTTCATTAATAACAAATAATTCAGAATTTGATGTCCTCAAAAACCAAATATCTTACTGGCACAGCAGAATCAACTTTGAATCAATAAAAAAATCTAAAGTCACGAAGAATAAAGTATAAAATTATAATTTCGTAATGAATATTTTATGATTTAGTAAACGATGTTCGAAAAAAATATTTCACGAATATTTGGAAACCCCGACTCATAAGTGATATGTTCGTAAATAACTATCACTTTGTTGTTATATATGAAAGACAATCATAAACGGTGATTTAAGTGAAAATATATAATTCAAGGTTCATTCATTAAAATATTAGGCAAATAAATCAGACTCAATTTATACCCGTACACCAAAATTATAGTTTAAAAAACTACCTGAACAAAGTTGAAAAATTTTCTGCGCAGGAAAAACAGTTTAGCGCGATTCAAATTACAATACAACAGTTTATAAATTTTGCAGCACTTGACAAACTCAACGGTCAATGTTGGCACAATATTATGGCAGTAATATATGTATAATATTAAATAGGGTATATACTCGTATTTCAAAATACCTTCTACGTAAGGGAATGTTTAAAATTAACCCACTGGAAAGTTTTTGTGTTGATTTACTTAATTTTAGAGGTTTATTTTATTTAAAATATAGTTATATTAACCAGTAGTGTAGTGGGGCGAAGTGCGTGGGGTCGGCGCTCCAACACTTTTTCTAGGCGATTCACGTAAATATAACAAAAAAAACTTGTAATTATGTATTGAAAGAACTTTTTGTTGGAAACTTGTTGGCTTGGAAGTTGGACCACTGTGGTTAAAGAGCATTATAATTAATCAGCGCTCCCAGACTTTCTTAGTTTAGCACACACTACTGATATTCACATATTAAATGGTGAATATGCTCAATGCAAAGTATTTTTCATTTAATTGAAATACACAATAATGATTTTTGAGTAACTTTTCACACGTTTTTCATTAATTTTATATTAGATATATCTCTTCTGTTACTAACCTAAAGGGAAGTTAGTACCCTTTGATGCAGATTTATTAAAACTTTCAGTGACATACACTCTTTTTATTGTACTCACCACTCGCATTATAGTTCGTATAATACAAGTTATTGATAAAATCAATTACTCATAATATGAAACATATAGTATATTAAAATATACAACCGAAAAATTTTGCAGTCACCAAACTTTTCGAGAAACGGGATGGATGACTTTTTTAAAACATTCAGAGACCGTATGAAAAATGTTCTCGTTGGAATCCTATTAGAAATTTTATTTCATATCTTCATATATTACAATTATGTATTTTGCATGTATAAAATATAAAATTGCGAAATGAACATTTTTGAAAGGTCATAAATACTCATAAATACTTATGTATTTATGAGTATGGTCAAATATAGCAATGTTTTGTATTTTTCAAGTGTACTTATTTATATTGTTTTGTCCGAAATTGTCTAAAAGCGTATTTATCTGTGGGTTGAGCAACCGTCTCTTTGCTCGTTTGACTTGTACTAGTATGTCACTACTGTTTTAGTAGCTTTACATTGATACACCTCCAGTTTATCTTATTTATAAAACTTTATGGGTGAACATATTTGATTAAAAACAAAAATCGAAGAAATCCTTATTTTGCTAAGTGCACGCAATCACAGTCTTATCAAATTAATACTATCAACTGATGCCACCTAGCGTCAATTAAAAATTCAAATACTTTTTGTTTTCGGTATAAAAAATAAAATACCGTAAAAGATTCTGCTTTTTACTATAACTTTCAGGACGTCTGTTTGATAGTTTTTTATTATTGTACATTATTATTTTTCAACTTCATAAAATTTAAATATAAACAAATATTAAGTCAATTTATTCGGCCAGCTCCGTTCGCTATCGTTAGCCTACGACAAATGTCGACGCGAGGTTATTTGGCGACCTAGGCAACGGTTATTGGCGCGCCTCCATTTTGACAAGTCGTCGCATTTTTTTTCAAAATAAAGAATAAAAAACAAATCGGGTGCATAAGAAATATTTATATATATTCATGTCCGCTTCCATTGTGACGCATATGGCCTCCTAATGGAGGAATTTCAACAGGAGCCTTCTACGTGGACTGTTTGTTACTCAGTCTCTCAACCTCTTTTTTTCGAATCATATAGAATACGAAACATAATTACAACGAACAATCATACACATAAAAATAAAATAAAATATACTATTATTCAGTGGCATAGAAAGGGGCCCTGCCACCCGAGGCGGTCCTTGGATTAGCTGCCCCCAATATTTCCTCTAATTTTTTTTTTCTTCTACTACTTTTGACTATAACCTAGGAGTTTTTACTACAGGTGGCTTAATTTTTTTTACGTAAAAATGTAATTCTCGAAAAATATTGTATTTATTATTGAAAATGCCGCCCCGAAAAATGTGTCGCCCGGGGCGGTCCGCCCATACCGCACCCCTTGCTACGTCACTGCTATTATTTATTATTATTAAAGTATACATATACCTAAAATAGTTTTAATACTACATTTATGCGCCCCTTATGGTTTGCGCCCTAGGTGTTTGCCTATTTCGCCTGTATGGTGGCGCCGGCTCTGCCTATGACTACCATAAGGTATTTAATAGGTATCCCAGACTTTTGCGGTGTGATGTTAAAAAGATTTTTCCGAGACACAAAGCACAGGGGCTTATATAGGTAGACTTTGGATGCGTTTTCTGACATTGGCTTATTATTCCCTTCTGGATAGACAAAAGAAGTAGCAAAAATGACATTATTCACAGCTGTTCTACAACTGAAGTAATTATGTGAATAAAATATTAACCATGAATATAACCTTGTTAAGCTGACAGTTTTTATTCACAAAAAATAAAATAATATGTTTGCGTTACAGATGATGCAAATGCGCCAAATATATTGAAAATAGAAAATCATACAGAGTAAACTCGACGATAAAAAACATTACAACCCTGTTTAACATCTCAAATCTACAAAGAAAAAAAAGATATTTTCTTTACTGGGACTCAAACCTAGACTGGCCTGATCGCTAGGGCAAAGCTCTCACCAACTATAGACTACGGAGGGCGATGATGAATTTTACGTATGTATATTATAATATCTACATTATTATTACGTATGCTATTCAGAATTGTTTTTATTTGCTCGCTTGCATGACCGTCGATCATTTGAACTTCAATATTTTTTATGTTTAAATATCACTAAAGAAATTCTAGGAAACCAAAATATAACATTCAGTGGATGCATAAACAATAACAATAATATTGCGAGGTTAGAGGTCATACAAATACGAAGATATGCTGGTCTTAACAAAACAAAAATCGTCTGAACTCGTGCAATAATATTTCTTATGTAATCCAAGGTACGAAATAAATTAGAGTTAATGATGAATATACATATATTATGTATGTGCGTCGGTCTCTAATTCGTTTAACCATAGCAGTCTTAAGTTCCAATCAGTGCTGTAGAAAATCAGCAAATTATGAGCGGGCCGTTGAATCCCTGCCTTTACTAACAAATTGTATGGCGGTTATACGTAGATCAACTCTAAATTCCAATTTATGAGCTTATTTTTCGTTAAATGTAACATGTATGTTTGAAAGATTTCTCGTATGGATATTCTGTGATTCGTTGGTGTTATTAATTTACAATTTACGATACATCGGAAGGGCCATATATGCAAATTAAGTAATGATTGTAAGAAATATAGCGAATGGCAAGAAATGCGATGTGTGGTAAAAACCAATAAAATTTAACTTCCCACTATTAAGTATCACAGTTATATAGAATATAAATTATAAATTACATAAACGACGGTAACAAGCGGAATTCATATAATATTATATAAGATTTTGACGCCTATTGTGATATTATGAAATACATGCTGTGTCTTTTATCATATAATAATGGCAATATACTAAGTAAATGATGATTTAATCAATAACAATATAAAAATAATAATGAAGTAAATTGTGCTACCCTAGTTTGACTTACTGATTTTTGATTACTGATATAACTTGAGAAATCGTATGGAAATATTGAGTGACGAACCAGTGTGCACAAATAAATTTCGAGATTAATATTAATTGATTAAAATCCCAATAATGACGTTGGTTTTTTTAATGAACTGTCCAAGCTCATATTCTGTATTGAAATATTGTAAAAAAAATAATTTAAATAAAATGATTTGGCATCTTTGTTTGCTTTTGTTCTCAGAGATTTTTATTTAAAAACCTTAGAAAATGTGATTTTTTCTTATTTAAAAAAAGATTTAATTGAAAAGATATATAATTACAATATATATATGCATTTGCTTCAAAATAACAGTAATAAATGGTTTCATAATGATGTGATATTACTTTGAAAATTATGACGCCGGCCCGCTCATCTGAAAAAAGTATGTACCTGTTTTCAACTCAATAGCATGGCTTTGACTATAGGGGGCTTTGGTTTAACCCTTCAGGCATGTTTGCCAGAGACAGATTTTAAATAGCGGCTTATTTATATATAATACAATGCATAGAAGAATGAATATATTTTTTTTCACCTCTTTTGACATTGTGTTGTTATTTTTAATGTTATTTGAATATGTGTGTCATAAGATTTATTCCTTACGTGTTTAAATGTGATAAATAAATAAAACATTAATTTATTCTTTATAAGAAATCAAGTTATTTGAATGAAATCGGTGAATATTTGCTATTATAAATGGACATCAAAACAGAGCATTTTTTCGTATCCGGGATTGAAGGGTTTATGAAAAAATATTATTTACATAACGACTGTGGAAAGGAAAAAGGACGTAATCCTCAATTTTCCAAACTAGCTTTTTTTCGATAACCACAATGTATACAACTTGAAACACATTCTATCAAAAGAATGGAAGCTGAAAATGCCGAATAAGTATCTAAATTTAGCTTTTAAGTTTGAAAAAAGATGACTTTGTAAAAAAATAAAACCAAGAAAAAACACTGAAAAAGGTTTTTCCGAGACACTTTCTTTAATTAATATTAGGTTTTTAATTAATATTAGGTTATGTCAATTAAACACCAGTTTAGAGGTATCCGTGCACTTCAGGGTTGTGTATAATTCATAATTTGCATTTGTCACAAAATCATCAAAACACGTTTTTAGCGCCTCGTGTAAAATTTGATATGTATGGGTTACGTCCTTTTTCCTTTCCACAGTCGATAAGTTAAACATCTAATTTGTAAGTTAAAATATGAAACCGCTAGATACCGCTAGTTGATCAATCACTATAACTATAATAATATGATATGTTAATAATATAAAATAAAATTACAAAACATAATATCTTGTATCTGGTCAACCAATTAGATCAGTGATGCGCACAGGATACTTTGATTGCCACTTGTGGCACTTTTATTTAATACATTTCACTTAAAGTTTACCCATTAGGACGGACAGGGTGCCAATTTTGTCCCTAAATAGTGTTTTTTTCAATAATAAGTTAATTTTAATTTAAATGCATTTTTTTAAATTTATAAAAGACTGACGATAAAAAAAAAGATTTTCCGTGTGAACGAGGAGAGTTTGTTAGTGGAGGAGGAGGAAGTAGCAGAGTAATAATCTTCTGGCGCAATAAGAGAAATGCTGAACGCATAGGAAACTGTTGCATCGTACATTGAGAAGCATCACTCTAATAAGAAGGTTTTCACATTTTCACCAAATTTTCACAAAGACTCACTTGTAATGCATGAAGTCAGTGGCGTGGTGAGTTGAGAGTTCAGCGGCGTCCGCTCGGGTCGCGGGTCGGCATCTCCGGGCAGCGGGGCGGCGCGGGGGGAGAGCCAAGGGGGCGCCACTGTGACCTCAAATGCAACACCTTTCTGAAAGAAAGGAAATTCAAATAATATTTATTTTAAATTATTTCATACTGCTGTTATGTTGTATAAGTGCAGTACTTAAATCATATATACATACTTGATAAAATAAACCCAGTTCAGTAAATTATTATTCAACAATAAAGATAGACTATATTTTACAAATAAATTTGGGATAAATATGGCCGCATTTAGTCTTAAAAAAACTTCTGTACTTTAGCCAACCACTTGTTGTCAGAGAACCATTCGTCCAACGCAGATGAAGGGGTTAAAATTTATACCAAAACGCGGATGAACATAAATTGTTTTACCAAGAAATTGTATAAATTAGTAGATCACCGTTAGGTTGTTTGACAATTTTAAATGAGCATAGTAATTTGACCAAGAAAATTTAGGGTTTTGTAAAAAAAAAGCTACGCTATTGAGGCGACCGCTATACGGGGACTGCCGCATACGCTATAAGAAACTTCTCTATATGGAGGAACGCTATAGGAGCGTTGAACGTTTGTTATAGTGGCATAACTGGGGTCGGCAACCCGCGGCTCGAGAGCCACATGCGGCTCTTTCTATGTAAAGTTGCGGCTCTCCAGTTCCATTTGAAAAACAAAAAATATTTACCCTTTAAAATTATTTATCTAGAGTCGTGCTTGAAATTTGAAACAACAAGTTATAAGCCAGATTTAATCGAACTTTCAAAAGACATGCCAAACCAATGCTCCCATTGATGTAATTACATATTTGTGTCTCCAAATGAATAAATATTATTCCGTATTTTAAGGCGTTTATTTTAAATCAACATTCTACATTAAATACACGATATTCAGCGAATACACGATACACAATACACGATATATATATATATAACTATATATGTATATACATATGTACACATAAGTTAATCCTATAATATTGAAACGAAAAATTTGATTGGCTCTTTAAAAACTGGGAATTTTTGTAAATTGTAACTTTTGGCTCTTCCGATTTAATAGGTTGCCGACCTCTGGCCTAGACTCATATAAAATTAACAGTGAACGGTTTCTTTTGTCCGCTAATTCTCTGCGCAAAAAAAACTCCGCACACAGATTATTTCTGTGTATGTTGAACATATAGTATGTACTAGAAAAATATGAATTTGTATAGTGTTGAAATAAGAAAGCAAGATAGAAGATAAAATATATATTTGTTATTTTTGTAACAGTTTCTTATGAATGGGGAAAATCGGTATGCAGAGTTTTCCTGTGCGAAGAATTAGTGTGCGGAAGAATATTGTACGATCGAATCACTGTACCAACTTCGCAGATGGGAAAGCAATGATAGTGGATGGTGGAAGAAAGTAAGTTAGACCTTAGCTTAGAGCAGGGATGGCGAACCTTTTTGGGTCCGCGTGCCAAATTTTTTTAAATATTATTTCTCGATTGTGTGGTGTGACCCAAGCAGTATTTTTTTTAGCAAAATAGAAAAAAAAATGATGAAATGATGATGAAACGTTTGTCGTTTATCTTGGAAAACATTTGAAAATTAATAAAACGGAATAAATTAACAACTCACGGATTATTTAATCAAAATTTTAACTTGGAAATCGTTCGCGTGATCTCGGGCACGCGTGCCGCAGGTTCGCCATCCCTGGCTTAGAAGGTTTCACAATATAACAAAAGGTTATTTTAAAATATGAATATATGCTTGCAACTAAGTTCTCACTCTATCCGAGTTAACGGCCACTCTTCTAGATTTTATTTTCCTCGTATACTCTAAGCGTGTAGAAAAATATCTAAAATTTTTATGTCGACAGTGGAGGTAACCTTGTGTATGCCATTACATACTAACTAGTATTACGAAACGTGTCGATAAACGATATGCGCCCTCTAAAATAGATTTTCTCAGCACTTATCCGCAATACCGCATCGAAAGGCGTAAATCAGGGGCTCTAAATCTTTTCAAAGTCGCAAAGCATTTTTTGTAAAAGTTTACAGAGCACTATATAAACATATTTATCTAAATATATATCTCTTGTGGTATGTAAACAGTAGAGATTCTGAAGTTTCAGGGTTTTCAAAGTCCTGGGACACGAGGCGTGATAAAGTCAAAGTCCCGGGACATCACGGAACTCAAGACTTTTATTTCCTCTTCAATAAAATTATAATTTTATTGAAATTAAATATTTGCATGTATGTATGTATGTATTTATGTATTACATACACACTTTTTAAAAGTATGCAGTAGTAAAAATCGCGTTTTTTTAATAGAATGTTTAATAATTATTATTTTTCTTATATGATGGATATGTGCAATGCTTACGGTTATTTTTTACTAAGAAAGGATGATAACGGTACATGTAATGAAAAAATATCAATGAAGCCGCTGTCAGGAGTAAATTTATGACCATAACTTCACAATACAGCTTTTAGACCTTTTTTGTCCTATTGAGACATTGGTATCTTTGTATAATAGTGAAAAAACATTTGCAAATAAAACGACATCAGGTGTGAACAATTACTTTTATTATTTTGTTATTTGCTTTTCCTACAGTTATATTACAATATATAAACACATGGTGTTTGAAACTTCTACTGAGAACTGGTTGTTCTTGGGAACTCAGATCCTCTGTTTTTTTCCGAGAAGGCATAGAAGGATAAGGCTAAGACATGACAAGTGGTTAGCTTATCACTATTACTACGCCAAATTTTTAGAATAGAATGGTTTCAATAAATTACATACATCCGTGCCTACGCACAGAAATCCATAAAACGTTTGAAAAATGATTCATTAAAAAGTGTACGTACTAATATTCAAGCCCGTGACCTCCGTAAATGAAACTAACAACGTTGACCACTCGACCACTGGCAACTCAAGTAAATAGTTTTTTTTTGTCGACTTACGTAACCATTTTCATTTAAAATTGTGAATATTTTGATATAAATATATTTTCTTATATAAGCTTTCAGAGAATTTGTAATTCGAGCATTTTGCATTCGAGAACTTGGTTATTCGAGGAACTTGTCATTCAATAAATTGCATTTGAGAAACTTGTAATCGAGGAATTTACCTAGAACCATGTAAACGCGATCTATCATACGATTGACTTGTGTTCTGAAGATAGATATTAGAACATTTTTCATTTAATAATAACACTAAAAATATACGTATATAATGCAAGGATTATTGACTCCAGTGTGATGTCGTCAAAAATATATTTTCTTTAAATAATTACTAGCTGTCTAATAGTTCTGGTCGAATAGAACATTTATGTAAATGAGCATTTGTTTTTTCTGCTTGACAGTTTTCTAAGCATTTATGTGATCCATCCACTTTTTTAGGGGTAATTTCTCTTAACTGCATCAAACGTCAACGTACAATTCCCCAAAGAGTGGCAACATGTATTATATATAATCTTAAATGGAAAACGACTTCAAATTCACTGAGAAAACTTTTAAAAAAGAGGTATCATATAAATTTTTCAAATCTATATAATAACTCTAAATATCCCACGAGACATGATTAAACAAATATTAATAAATTCATGTTTGTTCCAGAACAACCAGGGCCGGCGCAACCATACAGGCGAAATAGGCAATCGCCTAGAGCGCAAATCAGTAGGGGGCTCAAAAAATTAAGTAATAAAATTATTTTTTTATAATCTAATAACAAATAATAGTACGGTTTTTAATGCTTGTATCTGTTCGTTATAATTATGTATCTTATTCTATATACTTGGAAAAATAGAGGTTGCGCGATTGAGTAACAAACAGTTCTCGTAAAAAAACTTCTGTTGAGATACACATACACAGACATGCATGTAAAAAATATTCCACAGTTTGTGAAAAAGGGGGCGCGCCAATATACGTTGCCTAGGGCGCCAAATAACCTCACGCCGGTACTGCTAACCACGATATATATTAAAAAGTGAACGTAAAAAGAAGCGTCGATGAAATTTAACGCTTTATTTTTTCATTTTTTTTTTTAAAGTGAATGAAACTTCAAATCCAAGTCATAAACAAATTTACCAGAAGTATTTCACTCTAGTGAAAAATAAATTTCTGCTTCCTCTTTTAAAGAAGTAAGCGTAATTAATTGAATGGCACTTCCCTTTTAAAAAAACTGTCTATTCATAAACTTAACGCTGCAGAATGTTGGCAATGGCGTTACTGTCGTATGAACATATAATACTTAATCTCATAACTTTACAAGGTAATTAATAGTGGTCTACCGAATTCGTGATTTCGATATTTCTGTATTTTTGTTTTTTTAAATACCGAAATTTTGGATAAATAATGATAACTTCGTCCAGCAATTAATATTGAGTCTGAAATGGTTTTCCAGGTTGTACGTTTTAAGATCTACAATTCGATTCATCGAAAAAAAACTGAAAATCATTTTTATATTTCTTAGTCATATCCGCTCTTACTGTAAAGCATACGAAATCAGTAGCTCAACCTTTCTAATTTCGAATACAGTAAGTAACAACATATAGTGCTAATGGGGACTCTTAAATAATCTATTATTAAAATATTTAAATACCGGGATGATTAGTTTATTTTTTTACTCACTTAGAGTTATTTGTATTATATCTTTACACTGCCTGACAATAAAGAGTCAGACTTACAACATCTTCTCAAAAAAGATGTGTATTGAATATTACTTTATTAGTAGCCATATGCTATAAATTGGATGTTCCTTAACGATTCTTATTTAAGCACATTGTTGTTAAACTTTCGAAATAAAAAAAGACTAAAAAGAAAGGTTTTTCTTAGAAAATTTCTTAAATTAATATTAGATTGTATCGATTCAATACCAGCTAAGAAGTCTCTGTGCACTTCAAGGTTGTGGATATTTCATAATTTGCACATGGCCCAAAATCATTAAAACACGTTTTTTATGCCGCCTGTAAAATTTTCTATGTGTGGGTTATGTACTTTTTCCTTCCACAGTCGAATTATGATAACACGAAGATTTTTTTTTTTTAATACATATACTGTACGCCAATGCATGTCGTGATCTGCTCTGTTAAGCGAGTAATCATATTTCAAGTGTATTTGGCCGAAAGGGCTGTCTCGATATTGATGCCGTCATTGGTAGCGATATCAAGGGAGGTGTGGAGAATTGCACTAAGATTTTTTTTAATCATGTCCGCTTCTAATTTGGAGCAAATGGACTCAGTGAAGCTTATCCCAATAGGAGTTACTCAATCTTTCTTTTTTGAAGATAAAAAATAATTAAGGAAAAGACTATTCGTTAGCTGATCACTTTTGCTACGCAAAGTGTCTAAGAACGGATAAATGGAATGGAGGGATTTCAGACATAAATAAGCATGGACGCCTTCGAACAAAAGTCGATTTAAAAAATATTTTTTGAATGGTCTAGTACTGTGATTTGAGCCCGTAGAGACCGCAGCCGAAAATGACTGGTGTCAATTGTATTTTAAAGTAAATCTGTACCTATCTGAGTGTCAACTTGTCCAACCTCGAATTGAATTATGGGGGAGACGCATTTTATGCTTGTTTAATCATTTCGACTCACATGTTTTTTTGTTTTTAGCTCAGAAAACAAATATCATGCCTTATTCGACATGTATTATTTAAAAAAAAAATTTGAAGACTTTGTTATTTTGACTATATTTTGCCTTTTATTGCACATAAGTCAACATGACGACATGTTACTCGATAAATTATAACAATTTCTGATACATTTTATTAATTACTTGAAGTTAGATGAGAGTGGTCGAATGGTCAAAGTTATTGGCTCGGTTGTGATGCTCAAGGGTTCTAGTAAGGCAGTTGCATAAATTGATTTTTGAAATATTAAATTAAATTATATGTATATTTTAAATAAATTGATATATTTTTTAAAATCTTTAATATAAAACAGAAAGTGCAAGTGTTAATCTGTTCGTCAAAAGAAATCTTTCCAAAAAATAAACAGTAGCTACTTAAACTTTCCACATATCATTCTGGCTGCTTTTTTAAGTTAAATGTGCTATTTTCAACTTTCAACATTATTATTTGATGGACTATGTTTTGTGGGTGAAGTTATTGGTTATATTTTAATCTTTATACGTATATAAGCCAGCACCGAAATAACGAGATAATAAAGCAAACGCAAATATTAGATTTGCGGATTTTGCCGATAAATGGATTGAATTACATTTTAGGTATATTTACGAATTTTAAATGTCAAAAATATATATTTATTGATATATAGCTTATAGTTGGTATTTGATTTCCATCAAGTGAAAAAATAAATATCGATTGGTCGCTTTATTAGCTTGATTAGCTTTTAGATGTCGTCAATTGAAAAATGGATTTTTTTATTTATTTTCTCAAAGAGAAAAACGCATCACAAGCTCAAAAAAGTCAATATGCTGGTTGTGGTAACAAAACACTTAAAGAACGGCAGTGTATAAAGTGTCGTACTAAATTTACTCTGTTGATTTTTCGCCCAAATTTTTACACCCGGCTCGGCTCGTTCAGATGAAATGACGACCAAATTAAAGCAAAGATCAATACAAATCATCAGACTTGGGTCACCAGAGAACAAATGAAGTTACTTGACTGCATAAAAAATCGACGGAATATTAAACGATACCTGTATTTAAATGTGGAATTACTAATAAAATATGTATATATTTATATATATATCCATAGTAATTTATTACATAGGATTTATTCTCGTTAGTTTTAACAATAAACTTGATACAACTCACTTTTAGATTTATTAATCAACGTTTGAATTTTATTTTACAATAAATACATAAAATACACTCTAGCTGGCAAATAAATTTGAAAGTACCTATCACTACCATTTTCTATTAATATGTGTTATTATAAGCATACAACTTTACCCTCTTATTAAAAACCCTACTAATAAATAAACTAAAAATTACATTAAAAAAATCAATAACAAAAAATATGTATATATCACGATATACTAAAACAAAAATTACAATTGTTACTTCTCTTTTGTTTTTAACATGTGTCGAGTTGGTTTTTTAATTGGATAATAATTACACAAGGTATAAAACCGGATAAATCCACTAGCTAAAAATTACAACAATTCTTTCAACATTTTTTACAAGTATTTCACGGTTTGTAAAAAAAAATATGTTTACGATAGGCAGGTATACAATTGTAATACTATTTTATTAAACAATCGTGCTTAAGAGTTAACTGTCAATCGTGTTATTCTTAAAGTGTTAATCGGCAACATGTGACGAGTGTGGCATTTTATCAGGGTAGTGGCGATACCGAGGTAAATTTATTTTCTTTTAAATTGTGTACATACACACACTATGCGGACAACAGGGAAATAGCTGCATAGGACGAGTCGACTTCAAAGCAGGTCGAAGGCTACACTTTTAGCGGCTACCGGGAAAATTTCATTAGAATATGCACACCGTGATATTCGTTCAACGGGAAAGGGTACTTTATTTTTTTAACATTTTTTTATCAAACACTCTACGTAGAAGCTAAACAACTTAATTATTGTACACAATTCGAATGAATATTTTTGTACCTGAGAGCCGAGTCAACTTGTTCAAAACATTTTTTTGTCAAAATTGAGTTAAGCTCAGTTTCAATATCTATGAATCATTACGCTTTCATGTCATTTTATTTCTACTAATAACGGAGATATGCCAGAGCCATTTTGACTTATTTGACATATCTTTGAGAGCTAACTTGTCCGACATACATATGTATTTGCAGGCAGGAATGGCAACTGAGTGATTAAATTATTTTGAAATTAAGGTTTTCGGATGGAACGAAATGTGTTTTGTCTATGTATATCAATGACCTTTTGCCATATTTCTGACCACATCATAAATCCATTTTTATAAAAAAAAAAATGGTTTTTATTAGCAAAAACCTGAACCAAGTGCGAATCTTATCATTGTTTTTTACAACAAATTTTATAAAGAACAAAATAAATAATAATTTTATGGTGCGAGGTCAGGAGATAAATGTCAGTGCTAGATATGGTTTGTGCTGGTTCTTTTTGTAAGCAACCTACTATTCATAGATCGTTGTGTAAGTATTTATTTAAATTCATTTTTGTAGGGATATTTAAAAAAAAAATATTACGCATTACATACAGCTTACGCCGATGCGCCAAATATTTAAAGTTGAAAGATCATACGAGAAAAACTCGATGAGAATTTTAAATCACTCGAGATCAACTCGAGGTAAATTGACATCACAAACACCCACGTCTCAGGTCTCAAATTTAAATTTCAGACCCACCTGATCGGTAGAGCAAGCGTTAACTAACTAGACCACAGCGGGCGATATTGACCCTTTGAATATTTTTTTTAGTTTTCGAGGCTCCTCTTGAATGTTAAAAACTCTACGAACTTTTTCTAGATTTAATGTACGCTAACTTTTCTGATTTTAAATCAGAACTAGGCTACAAAGATATTGATTAATTCTCAAATTAATTATTATATTCTACCTAACGAGATTATCTTTTTTATTATTAGGTATCTTCTTTTTTAAACATTTCTATTCAACTTATGCATATCACCATTCAATTCAAAAAGATCGTTCTACAATTTCTCTTCTCCAAACTTTCATTCTTAATTTCTCAGTAAAGGAAGTTTGGAAATTAACATTTATCTGTTACTAGTCAAAATGCATGATGTTGAAGTATAATCTTGAGAAAACACATGCTCCATAACATATTCTTTATGCATTTCTAAAAACAAATTATAAACAACGTACTAAGAAATATGTCTGTAGTATTATTATTACAAAGGCTTAGGTAAGCGTGGTCGGACAAATACACATTAGAAGCTTATTATGCATAATATGAGTATTAAAAAGAATGTTTTGTACTGACCTAATGTAACAAATGTTGGTATAACAAGGGATTTGTAAAAAATATAGATAAACAATAAGTTAAAGTTATAATTTAAAAATGTATCAAATTGATTCTTGCTTTACAGTTAAATATCGCTAATATTATGAGACTGTACCAAACTTACATAATGTATTTGATTTAAACGTAAATGTAATTCTAAGCTTCGTTTTTTCATCATTAATCATTTTGATCGCTTTCATCTTATGAGATTAAGAAAAGGAGCATTGATAATAAGCTAATCGTTATAAAATACATCATGCAAAATAACATAATAATAATGTTGACACACTAAAAACCTTCGATAAAATTTTGTTTTTATTGATAAATATCATTTATTTATTAGCATATCTGAATTGTAGTTTTCCAAGATTCATTTTTGAAACTATTTGACACCACCATTTTTTCGCAAATACTCATAATAGTAACTTTTAAATTTTGCTGTGGAATGACAAACTTTTTCATTGTTTTATTGATATTTGTGTAAAAAACAATTGAAAAAATGTCGACTCGAATGACTCTTAGTAGACCATATAATATACTGTGATAGGATTAAACGATCAACAACAATCCTAAAACATTATTTCAGATTAAAATGGCTTCAATAATTAATAAGCTCCTGCATGTTGCATGTGAGATATATAATATATCCCTTGGGCCCAGGGCAACCGACAGTGGTAGAAACATTGTCGTATACACTAATTTACTTTATACTTTTGTTACAATATAAAACCTGATATTATCTCTAAATGTATTCTGACGCATTGGTCTATTCACGGCATAATCATATTGTAACTTGTGATTATTTATTAACCATTTATGTTATTGTTAGCTTTAAAACCATGCGTGTGTTACTGCAACCTTATTTGTCAAAGCGCAAAAATTCATCGACTTTAATGAAATTATTTTTCCTTATTAAAACTGAGCGTATTAATGCGGTTTTAACAACAACAACAACAAGATTGTATCGTAAAACAAAAAAAAAATTTTGTTTGCATTTTGCAGGTTCACACGCTGTCGTGCTTTTAATTTAATAATAGGATAGCTGAAGTAAGAAATATATATTCAATTTTTGTATCATTACTCGTGTTCAAAAGATAGTAAAAAAAGTATGTAGCAAAGTGGCGAACTTCATGGGTTTCAACTGTTGTGTTTACGGTCAAATCCCAGTTTGCAAGGTTCAGTGAATTGATATACAACATCTTCCATTAGTAGAAGATATTTGCATCACATTGGGGCAGGTGAGTCAACGAAAAAGTACACCCAAATAAATCAAACTTGAAGAACATATTTCTCATTGATGAGATCAATTTAATAGTACTGTGAGATGTACATACTTTTGATGAACATATTGGATTCGTATCAAAGTAAAATAAATATTAAAAACTATTTCACACTGACAAACTCTAAAATTATTTTTATATTTCAAAAGTTAACAATTATGAAATTATCAACTTCATATACCTACTTAGACGCTTCCGTTTTTATTATATATATTGTATGCGTGAATAATGTTCACATTTTTTCTGAAATCGTGTATGTCAGAGAAGTTAAGATATTATATTAAAACGTGGTCTAGAACATTTATTTTTTTACTTTCCTTGTACGATAGGTCTGCGTTATTTATATTATTTCTTGTTTGTGGTTTAAAAGTTAAAACACGTTTAAACCAGAAAAACCATGCCCGGATTACATGCACTCTTATAATGTATCTCAAAATAATATATTTTTAAATAAAACTGATTACAATATTAACCTTTTTTTAAGACGATGAAGATAGAACGATAGCCAATTGCTCTATCTGTCTCTTTACATCCCGTGATTTTATGGCCTAGTAGAAAATAATTTAAACATGACAGACATCAATAGCTTTTTATTCGATTTAATAACGTGACATACCAATTTAATATGATTAACATACAAAAGCGTTGACCACTCGCCTAAAGGACTGATTTTATTTAAATTGTTATAAAATACCTGTTTGTTAATACATATACAAATATTTTAACCATTGACTGAATGGCATACTGCATACAAATGTAGTATATGGTAATAATGTTACCGATAAATAAACACAATATGAAAATTCAATTCCCAGAATAAACAAATCCATTGTGTTAATTATTGTTTGATTTATTAATAATGAGCCATTAGCTCTGCAAGTCAATGGCTAATAATTACACAGGGAATCGAATGCAAATAAATGATGCAAGGGTTTGCCGCCACATGTAGGTGATTCACCCCAACGTACCTCACTAGATGTTATATAATGAATTTTATATGATTTCTAACCCGTTAGCGGAAAACATGCAGCCGTTTCAATATTTCACAAAATAACAAACTAGCATTTGTTATTTATGCCTGAATCTTATTCAGCCATAAATGAATAAACTCTACTAACGGATTTTTTTTGACAATAAGAGTAATTATTTTTAATTCAATTTAACGCTAAAGCTCTAGTTATATAATTAATAAAAATATTTATATTTTTTATCACCAGATATTGTTTTCACAAATGGAAGAGATCAATTCAATTAACAATATGTTTCAAAAAGGCATGTTCGTTAAATGACCAGTGTACAATATGGTTGCCTCTCAACGACTAGATATGTATGTCACTGCCGACTTAACAACCGGTCTACATAACCACATTACCGGCTTGATGCAGAGTTACACGAGACACATATTTCGAATCTGAAAGATGTGCATGAATAAAATGTCAGAAGAAAAAATATTTACTGCACAATAAAAGGTGGGTAATGATTAGTTGTGGTTCCAATCGCTCCAGTCACATGGAATTCATCGCAGACTAATATAATAGCCAACTAAAATATTAACAGGCACGCCATAACCAGAATAAAAAATAATATCCATATGTCATATAAGCTAAAATCTAAAATTAAATAATAACATAGTACATATAGACATAAAATATTGGTAAATCACATCACAGTCACCCAGTGAATTAATTCGAATTAAAAACTTTATATTATTATTATATTTCAGTTTTTTTTTCAAACCATGTTTACGCCTCAATCTATATGGTTTTCATTCTAACCCTTAAACTTCTTTTTTCACAGACGATGGGGTAAAAAAAGGCTCTGTGCTATAATTGTTTAAGATTAACTGGTAGCTAAGACGGGTCACACATTTGAGTATATTCGACAGTTATCGTGTGATTATGCTCAGCGGTCAGCTACCAATATCTTAACAAGGGGTTCGGTAAATCTTATCAATTTTTTTCTATCCATCTCCGCTCCCAATGTCGAGCAAACAGCTTCTTAATGAAGGGATCTAAGCAAAAGTTTTTTTTTCTACGAGACCCGTTTGTCACTTAGTCGCTCAACCTCTTTTTGCCAAAGAGAGTAGTAGGAATAGAATGATAAGGCTACGACATGAAGTAGTCATGACTAGTGATTATCTAATCACTCATTTAAAGCCCAGTTGAATTAAAGGATCGGAAGAGTGGGAGGGAATTTTTAGACATCACAAACACCCTTGCCTTCGAACAGAAAATCGATAAATCAATCGAAAAAATGCTGTTTCGTACTAAGACTCGAACCCGTGAGGTCGGACACGGAAGCCCACAACGCTTAGTAAAAAAATAAAGGGCGACTAAGTCTTGTTTCATAATAAAATTTAACAATCTACAGAAATTGTTATGTGCCGATTTGATCTAAGTCGAATGAGTTTCTTATCTTAACAAGAGGTTAAGAGAAGAAATTCAACAAGGGGCTTGCGCGAGCCCTTCCGAGCCTCCTCCAGACCACCTTTGGTTATGCTGTCGCTGGAATCAACTACTTGCGAACCACTTTTGGTTGCTGCTCAAAGTCTATATCGACGTCCTATACTTAAGCAACCTTCTATGTATCGAATTGGATTTCAAACATCCTACAGCTGTGGCTTGGGAACTGGATACAGTGCAGGTTGTGGCCAGCCACAGTTGACAAACGACAATTTCGATATTTTTTTGAATATTTGGAATAACAGCTAATGCCAATGAGCCATTTTATAATTGGAAAATCGCTCAAAATAAAGTCGCTCGAGATGAACTCGTGAAGAAAACATATCATTAAAACCCATGTCTAAGATATCAATTTACTTCACCCTCACCCGTTTTATCGCTAGGGCAAATCTCTTACCAACCCGACGTGGAGGGCGATTTTGTGCAGATCCAACCACGTATTGTGGCAACCGTCCAAACTGTCTTCACTGAGTGGCCTTAACGAGTTCAATCATGTGTTTCCAAATAAAGTCTTGACCGTCCACAAGTGAGAGCATCGTTTTGTAGCGTTGTTTAAAAGTGGAATCCTCTTGAAGTAGGTGAGCCCTTCGATTTCATGATTATTTATCGATATTATCAAAAAAATTAACAAAAACCCTAAATCGTAGCTACAATCTTCTGTTTCCTTTCCATACACATTATATTGTGCTTTGAATTACTTCACTTTTTATGACAACTTTGCACATACGGTATTAGTAGACCGCTAAAAAATTCAAGTTTGTATTTTTTCGGAAAATACGCGTAAATAACAACTGTGCCAAATTTCATTTAAAATTATTTACTATGAAGGTTTTTACGCTAAAATATTACCAAGAATCCTTGAATTTAATTTCTTTGGTAAATATTATTTCCCACTATTTTTAATATTTTCCTATTACGAAGGTATTATACTTTAGTCATTTCTCACTACGTCACTGTACAAAAGTAGGGTGGCTTAATTCATTATCTAGTCCCCTTCACGGTCTTCTTTGCATTCTTTACTTCCCTTAGTGATAATTTGGGGCAATTCATTATGGAGCGTGAATAGGTTAAGAGAATCGCTTCGCTTAAGAGGCTACACAACTTTTTCCTACGTAATTTTTCAAGATGACAACTAGAGAGGGCGCCACGATGTTGATGTGCTTAATATCCATTAATGACAAATGGTTGGTTCATTTTACCTAAACTTAATTATACGAAGGTTACCACTTGCCGACAATCATTTAAATAGGTAAAAATTGTTTTATGCGGATGATATATTTTTATATCATATCTTCAGCCCATTCCCAATGTGGAGCATAATGATTTGTAATGGAGTTAATGCCAATATTTACTTTTTTTCAAAACTATAATCAAAAATAACTAATAATTATGTTATTCTCTTTAACGTTACGTTTTGCAGAATTTACTGTGCCACTATTCTATTCGATAATTTTGTGGTTTATAAGTGTGTGGTAGTATAATATCTTTGACCATATTCGGTCCCTATGTGGAGCATATGGCCGTCACGCGGCACCTCTATGTTTCCCTTTCGGGAATAATATATATACTTTTTAAATACTACACTCGATTTTTTTTTCAGTACTTTTCGGAATACCCAACTCATTAATTTATCTCATCTTAATTGATTCTTGTAGAAACTTAACAAAAAGTCCGACCTCGCGCCAACTCTGCGGTGACAAAGTAAAAAAAAATACTCGTCAACCAATGAATGTCTCCGAGAATATCATGGAAGAATCGTCCCTCTTTTCAGCCCCTTCCCACGAAAAATGTCCCTTTCAAGACTAAAAAAAGAATTTTGAAAAGTTCTTGATAAAAATGATTAATATTTTTGTTTAATGAACAAATAAAATTATGTAACGTATACGTAAGTGAATAATGATACGTAAAAAAAATATTATATTGTAATAAAAATGTTAAAGTAGGTGACAGATTATCCGGTAGCTGTACTGTTAAAATATACTTTCAATCATGTCTGCACTTGTGTGCAATATTTAATGCATAAGAATGCATTGTCCCGCAGTAAGTAATCGTATTGAATGTTTGCATTTGTATTATGGATAATACATGCAGATCGTTGAACTTTGAACTACAAAGCCTTCGAGCTGCCATCGGGTCAGCTGAGTCAATTGCATTCAGTCTATTATCCAGCATTAGTGAAGATTCTCGAAACGACAAATAAAGTAATACTTACGATAAATTTAAGTCATATTATATTAACGAAGTACCTACACATAGGTTTCTCGAATATAAGACACACCGGTATTTTTAAACGCCAAAAATAAAAGAAATCGAAAACTTTTTATCTCTTCAACAAAGAAGTCATATAACGATAATATATAATATATATACATATAGAGCATAAATCAGTAGTTTCTTACAATCAGTCAGAAACTGTATAAAACACTGTTTTCTCAGTTCTTTTTCTCTTACGCATTTTGGAAACCGTTGTAAGAGTCATCGGCTTACAAATGTGCATAATCGCGGAAATACGGTAATGGAATAATAGTAAATGAACAGATAGTGCAAAAATATTTGTGCGAAGCTATAAGTGCGTCTGTGTGCGCCGCACACTTCACACACACCACGGGCTGGCCTTGGAGGTGTATATTTTTTTGCTTATTGACATACTTTAGTCAATTAAAAAAAAAACTTTTTTATCGAACCGTTCTTTCATTTAACACTCGTGGCTCGGAGACAAAAAGAGTACCTCTCCGCCGATGGGGGTCGTTTAGGACCCCAGTGGTTTCCTCATTATTGGCCTTATTCTTATGAATTTCTAAAAAAATAGTCAATGGGCTTTAAAATATCTCTCTGCATCATCCCTCATACATTTTTTTTTATAAAAATCCGTGGTTTTTTAATAAATTATCATATTTTAAGTTGCGCGTAAAAAAGTCGTCATCCCAGCACACATATGAAATTGCAACTGATGAGATTTAGCAAATGCTATTTTAGGAGCGACCTCTTATCTCTCTGTTATCTGTAATGCTTATCGCGACTTCTCATGTTGCCAGAACTTATATAAAACTAGGCATCGATGTAAGTAAGATATTGTGTTTTTTTTTGAGAATAGTATTCGAGGATACATAAATTATTATCTTTAACTTCGTACACATTAAACCGTTTTTTGTTCTACTTTGAGGATCTTTTTTATTTAATTGATTTTTTTCTTTTCTGTTTTATTTAAAAGAGACGGAACTAGCGATCGAATTTTTTTTTTCTTCTACAAAATTTCCAAAAAACTATGATATAAGAATACCTTAATTATAAACATTGTATCACCCATATTAAAATAGATATTTAAGAAAATGTGGGTATTGGGGTCGCATTTCTTGAGCTTAGAACCGGAAAAGTTAAGAAATAAATAATAATCTTCAATTTTACGTGAGATAGAATTAAGCTGCATCTGTTTAACATTTCTGTGTAACTCGAGGGATAGTATAATACACTCATAAATTTATTTGAAACCCCTACAATGATAAAATCACTACTTTTATCAATCATCAACTTTTTAAAAGCGAAAGCTCGAGAAACAATTGCTCAGAGAGGCACACGTCTCTCATTTTGGAACACAATCAATGGGATACCAAAGAATGCATTTTAATTTTATATTAAAAATGAATGTCCTCAAAGTTACCGCCGACTTCATATACAATATGTTTGTTTTCATTACACAATAAGACATTTGTGCTATATTACATTATAACCTAAGATAATAAATAAGGCTAAATTTTTTATGTGACATAGACATATCAATAGGTATAAATATATGTATACCTTTGAGATACCTCTCAACTGCAGGTCAGCAGATTGAATCCGAGAATTCAATCGAGATTCTAGGCTCTGGGATTACTAATGCAGGTTATTTGAAATACCAAGACAACAACAGCGGTCCAAAGTGAATGCGCACATGCGCGCCCATATGTGCCCATTCTGCACGCACGTGAATAACATTGGAAGGAAATCATCTCAAATTAGATGCATTTTGAAAAGCCTTCAAATTCCTGACACAACAAAGAAAATTCTGAATTTTATGCACAATTAAGGTCTGTTCATCGACTATTTCTGTTTATCATCATCATAAATAGTATTTTTTTTAAATAAATTTTATTTCTGAAATAAAATTAAGAAAATCACAGTGGAAGTACAATATTTATATAGATTTCGACTAAAGGTGCTTGGTGGAATTTCAATTTAAATTTTGAATATTCGCGCAAGTTTCATGCATCTTCACCGTACAGTTGAATAGTTTACCATTTTTTAACGAGCAGGTGAATTTTCCAAGTTCTCCATTAATATATCCTATACGTGAGTAAATATAATTAAATTTTTTAAAATATTTTCTAAAATTTTCCAGTGATCAAAAATAAATACACGTAATTTTTGAAATTTAGCCCAGCATTTAAATCAGTAGGTATTATCATATTGACGATCGTTACATTTAATTTCTAAGGCCTACAAAGACTGTATTTGTTTAAGTGAATATTTCCCCATCTAATTGAACGTCATTAAAATATATCCATTGGTAAAATTAATCCATGTCGCTATCGATAGTTTTTAACTTAGTGACAAATGTGTTTCTCATGTTTATTACACGATAAGCTTATTTATCAAGCGCCAATTCAAATTCATCAGTGTTTTTGAACGCCTGAAGATGCCAAAAGGTGAAACCCGGAACATTAGTGACAAAACTTGTGCAAATGTTCATAATTTACGCGATTCAAATTTAATATCGTAGAATACACTTGAAATAATCGGTGTACAGAGAATTCTTTCACGGACAATTCGTGTAAAATCTTTTTTAACGGTACGCACTATGCGGGTTAAACAAGCATAATATGCGTCAGGTATGTTAATTCAACAACTCGTTGCGATATCGTATATTTCGTATAATGACGCTGGGCCGGTCTGCCAATATTCTACCCTGTGCAAAGCCAATGAAACCGCTACCACTATTGCATGTATCGTTTACAGACAATTACGAATTTATGTAGAAATAGGTAAATCCAATTTTCTTGATCAGCGAACTATATTTGCCATGTTTTACGGCGGCGTGTGTAAGCTTGCCCCGCTAGAGCAAACGTTTGACAAACGCCCCCAACGTATGCATCTAAAATGAAGCATTTAGAACGAAAATGTCCGTTGAATGCGAATGTGATCAAAATATAAACTCTTGTTGAAACTAACATAGGAATTAAATTAATATTTTTAGTCTTCTGTTTGTTTCGACCACTGCAACTATAAAGTAACATCTTTCATTGAAATCTTTCTTTGAAATTTTATTACTTCTTACACGTAAAGAAATGATGGACTTATTTTATAAAGAAATTGTATTACTTGAACTGTTTTTAATTACACGCAGGTTAAAGGAACAAATCTTGCGAAACTTGTGGCTTTTATATTTAAAAAAATCATAGATTTTTGTATAAATAAAAAGATGATTTAACAGTTTTTCTTTTGTGTAACTGAATACTGTCTATAAACCTCGTAAAATACTCACCGTATCAAAGGCTATTAAAATTTCCTAGCTAAAATATGCATTTATTAATTTCAATTGAAAATGGCAGGTATTCAATGAAGTTATATCGTCAGGTAAATTAATCTAATTAAAAATTCCGTACCGCCGCTGAAAAATTCTTTGCACTAATAATGCAGCCGCACAAACTGAAAAATGAACGTTCAGACTGGCCCTGCAAAAGGGGTGAAATAAGTGTCAAGTAATGATATTACGCTCCCCTAATTGAAATTGAATTTTCACTGCTTTTTATTCCGGTGTGACTCAAAGGCATCGAGAGACATTTCACCATTCATCACTCACTTGCAATAGAAAATCTATTGAAGAATCGAGAGACTACTTATTGAAAGAAATTATATTTCACTTTAGGTTTGAATGATAAAACAAACCCCTTTTCCAAATACATTAAACGATTTTAGATTTTTTTTATTGAATTTTAAAATGCAAACAATTTTTTTTTGAGATTTTTAAACTAAATTACTTTTAATGAAATTAAAGAAATGTCATTAATTGATATTTTTGAAATCGCTAATAATACGTTTATGATTCCCTTATCATTCGTAGAAACTTAAGTAATGTCTTTCTTTTAATTTTTTAATTATTGAAAAAAACAAACTCACATAAAAAAAACTTGTTCGTTTGTAAAATAAAACTAGCTTTTAAAATAAAATACAGTTTTTTATAATAATCGGGAACAACGGTTCCTCTAAGCTGCGCGCGAGCGTGGCCGCGCCGCAGTTGGGAAGCCTCCGCGCACTCATTCCGGGTTGGCGCGCACTACAAGAGAGTTGGTCAATTAATATTTGATCGGTTTGCACAGCCTGCGCGCATCCTCCGCGCAGCCTTTGAAATTTCCGCGCAGCTAACTTCTTGCCTTAGATGGAACATTGATCGGGACTCGAACCCGTGAGATCCGGCACGAAAGCCCACAACGCTAACCGCTGCGCCATATGACCCGAATTATTATTATCATTAGTGTCAAGTAAATCAATGCTTGATATATTAATTCAAATCTTCTTAATTGCATCTTTCTTATCATGGTATCTGAAGAGAACCACTCCCTTTATCTACAAAGTTAGTAATAGTAACCAGTATATATTATATCCATAAATTAATATATAACTACTCAAAGACGTTTAGTCTCGTATTTCCTATCGACGGTTGAAATACAAAAAGTTACTCGTGGCGTAGCTTACGAGAGGAAATGCTAAAATTTTCACGGAAACGACGTCAATTTAGCATTGTTATTAAAAACGACAAAAAAGCAAGTGATCTAATAAATTAAGATTCGCACTGCCACAGCGTGGATCTCAATACAAAATGTGCCATTAGCGGTTATGTCAAACGACGTCATAAAAATTAATTAGATTCCGCAGCATTGTTGATATTTCATTTGATACAGTTCACCAGATGGCTGTTTCAGCATCGCGTTTCGAAATACGGTTTATAAAAAAAACGGATAGTCATAATTACAATGAAGTTCACGAAATAATTAAATTGAATTATGTTTTGCTAAAAGTTAAAAACTCTGTTCACTAATAGTTTTTACAGCTTGGCAGACGCGGTGGTCAATTTCTCCTTAAGGTATGTTTGTCAGAATACAACCTGGTTCTCTACAAACTCTGAAACTTTACATTGATCACAAAACAAGATGCACTTAATGCCAAGTAATTTGAATTTAAATTAATTGGCCAAATTGTCCATGTGGTGATAAAAATAGAGATTCAGAATATATTTTTGGGATTACCCAATTATTTCTAGTGACAGAGGTATTCTGTTTATTTTCCTGTATATGTAATTGCGATGGTTCTATTGGACACAAATCGAGCGTCGTCTTCAAAGAATGTATATCGTTAAAAAGTGTCGTTTACCTAAAAAACGTTTACTTTCCACGCCCATCACTATTGAAACGTAATTATTAAAAGTCATTTTTGTATCGCCATTTTGCAAAGTTAATTTAAATTGATAATTTAATTTACTAACTTATCATCCAAATTTCTGTTGTTGCTATTTACTACGTAGCAAAAATCTATTATTTATTTAATTTAATCAAATGGTACATTCAAATGTTTATTGATTATAAAAAACTTCCCTTCAATTATTCTGTTGTGATTAATTCAAATTATTTTAAGATTACTCATTTGTTTATCATGTTATAGCATGTTGTTAGCATGTTTTATATCCAATGAATTCTAATTTAAGATAATTGCGAATAAAAAGTTAACATCTATGCAGGCGTGCACTTAATTATGTTTAGATATGTTTTAGTGGTTTTTAATGAACGGATCGTCAATAAAACGTTTGTTTAGAACTTTCAATAATAACTAATTAGTATCAAATTGTGAAATAGACGATCTCTGGAAATTTTATTTCTAATGAATACTAAAAAAATTACCCTTTTTTGTAAATCAATCTATCAAAAATAATTCGTCGAATTTTGGATATTTTATATCATATTAGCTATTTTATTTTTATTTTATTTATTTATTTAATTAACATTGCATAAGATTGACAAATTATAAACTTAAAGCTTTTACAATGCAGAAAAGAAACATAATACAATTTAGTATTAAAAGCAGTAGAACAAAAAAATCTCGTGCTACTCACATAGATTTTTATATGTATTTGATCAAACTTGGAACTGTTTGAATCAACCGCATTTTTATTGGAGTTCAAATGATTAAAAGATACTAATAATTTCATAAAAAAGCAAAATATGTAATAGTCACAACTATTATTGGAAGTTTTTATAGAAAATAGCAACGGATAAAAATGTTTTATTAGTCGAAGAAAAACGAAACTTAATAAAATCGTAATTTTATTAGCGTTAACAGAATCTTAATTTCATCGAATTCTTGCGTTCTTCAACTCAGCAGAAAGAGTGTTAAGATATCACACTATAAACGTCAACATATTTGCAAAAAAAAATATGGAAATAGCCTGCTGTGTAGCTAATTTTTTACATAATATTATACATAAATACAGTTTTTCAACCAGACAATAATATGGCAACCTAAATATTTTACTAAATTTCAGGATTTTTAAATTAATAAAATGTAGTTTGTTATTATGTTAATTTGAATGATCTTAATCAGTTTAAATAATTTAACAGTACGTATAATTTTTTCAATAAAATGATTCCGGATACAAATTTGCTGTACAATAATTGACATCAAATTAAAACATTGATAAGTGCACCGGTTGGCAATAAAAATATGATTTTATATATTGCGGCATGCAATTTAATATATCGACCAAAGGTGCTTGATGAATTTTCAATATCAGTACCCAGACTTAGCCTATTTATTTCGGCATATTTAGGGCATCAAGTGCACGTATGAACACAAACTGGCAGTAATTATAGTAATCTGTTAATATCTTTTGTATAATACAAGAATAATAAAGAAAGACAAAGCCCTGTTCGTTAGTGACAATACATAAGAAAACAAAACAAAAAACGATTTAAATGTGATTTTAGCACATATGTTGGACAGAGGCTATTTAAGTTGTGCATTTGCCTTATATATGTTACTAACAATACCAATTAATAAGCCGCATTATGCCACAAAGAGTGTTTGTGATCGATCGCATGGCTTTCATGCATGACGCGTGATCATAATTGTTACTTTTTTCATTCGCATTGAATGCATTGAAATTCTCAACACGTTTACCTATTGAAATAATAAAACAACGAGGACACGCTACGTGTAAATAACATTATGAACACGTGAATATGAAATATGTTTTTTTTATGATAAGCGTTACCTTACATATGAATTGTAAAGTTTAAATATATATTTTATGAATTTTTCACAAATCGTAAATATGCATGGCGAATGTTTTTGGCATATTTTCTCTTAAATTTTAATTTCAACATTTTTTATCTTCAATAGTGTTTTTTTTTGTGAATGTGTTTTAAGCCGTTTCTAGCCTTCTCTAAAAAATATTAAAGATGAACGAATTGCTTATTATTCAAATACTCGATACCTTTCACAAATATTTGTAGTGGAAATGATGGTTTCACATGATATATCTAAAAGCTTGTACATATAATACAGCGTCTGGATTTATTTGTTTACACGAGATGAAATCAACACTTTCAGTGCAACTCACTTTGGCGTGAAACATTTTAATTCACCCGTTTGTTAGTTACCGTTTATATTAATTCTCTCTGAAATTTGTGTTGATAATTTATTATAAATAGTGATTTCAATGAGATCAACTACGTCGTAGCGTATTAGCTTAACACTCGCGGCTCGTAGACTACAAAAATACCTCCTACAGATTTTGTCACTAACGACCCGGGTTTCGCCTTTCGAATATTGAAATTCCACCAAGCACCTTCAGTCGAAATCTTAAATTATATGTTATAAGCTGTTATATCTTTCTTACTCCTAAAAAGTCAACCATGTGATTGACTGACAGGTAGTCCTCTTTAAATCCCTTTTTTTATTCAACAATTTTAAACGATTGTACTCAACAACTTCTCATTTATAGTATATTTTAGAAAAGTCTGAGAGGGGTAGACTAACAACAAGTCCTCGTTACTCTGTAAAAGTCTTTTTTCTATACCAAAAAAGTGATCAGATATATTACACAAATAATGGCATCTTGCATTCTCTTAAAAAAACTAACCGTGAGATTGACTGACAGGTAGTCCTCCATAAATCTTATTTTTTTATTTAAAAAAATTAAGAACTGTACCAACTCTTTGCATACTTTTATCTCATAAAAGCTCTCAGAGGGATAGACTAACAACAAGTTATCGTTGCTCAGTCAAAACCATTGTATCTTGCCAAGAAAGTGATACGATATAGAAAGTAAACAGTTACTTAAAACTTAAAAATCCAACCAACAGCAAGTAGTCCTCTTATATCTTAGAAAAGCCTTCAGTGGGATATACTAACAAGTCGTTGTTTCGATGGACTCGGCGGTAACTTTGTGGAAGTTCATTTTAACATAAAATAAAATAAATTAATGATTAACTTATGAGTTGCATCAATTAGGAGGGTTAAATCGTTAGAAAATATATTTAACAGTGGCGAACCACCTGATTTATTCAAGATATTATTTAATAATATTTCTTTATTGTTAATACTTTTATTTATTTCTAAAAATTCTAAACTATTCATTTTTAAGCCTTTTTTATTTACTCGATGGAGTATTTCTACGTTACTGTTATGATTAAAATTATGTTCGTTTTCGATTAGATGATTAATTAATCATTTCTTAATGTAAATGTCATTTGCATTACCATTATCGTTTGTTTGTTTTTCTATCATCTCCTCCTTGCCTCCCATTTTTATTTGATTTTTATTATAATATATCAGAATAGTAAAATTAAAATCATTCGTACTTAAGCAAGGATTTTGCAAAAGTAGTTGTCTGAGGATGCCTCCTAAAGAGGTAAAACACGTGTCACATTTTGTAACACAATACGTGTAATAATCTAAGTTATTTTATTTTATATTAAGTCGTTGTTGATCCGTTTTTTCAAGAGAATTTGTCAAGAAAGTGTTAAGATATAAAAGCCAAATAATTATATCTTGCATACTCTCATAGGGAAAAACTAACAGCAAGTCGTCTTTGCTCCGTCAATATCTTCAAATTTAATGAAACTGTATTACATTACCGTTGTAAAAACAGCAAGCTATGCGATGGACCGTCAGCTAGTCCTTTTTCACTCCTAAAAATCTTTCGGCTGAGGAATTAATTTAAAACCCAACCAATTCTTTGTTGCTTCATCAAAAAGGAAAATCACCGGCAATTAAATTGCAATTACGACCGCAATTGGCTTGATTGCACGGTGGGTGATTGATTGTCATTACTTGTTTTATTATGAACTATGATTATATTTTACTCAGGACGTAAAAATTGTTACCATTTTATTTATTTTAACCTTCGTTATAATAAACAAGGTGTCAGGAATATTTATTATATGTATTCTTCCGCGGACCCCTTGACGTTGTCCACGTACCCCCGAACGACTTTTAACTTGTCACGGACTCCTTCAGTGGTTTTACGGACCCCTGGGGATCCATATGAACCACTTTGGTAACCACTGTTCTAAAGCTTGCCGACCGCTGAGTTATAACATAGTTTATATTCTTTTTATATTTCTATTCGTCTACCTTAATCGTCTCGGAAAAAAGTAGTGACCACCTTTTATGTGTAGAATTGTCAATTCGCGGCGGAAAGGCATACTATTATTTTATTTTAATAAAACTTTTTTTTACTAATTCCACATTTTTCATAAAGATAAAAACCAGTTTCCCTCATCGCGAGCAATAACAAAACACCCGCTTTCTTTATATCACGTTGATTTTATGACGTGCACTATCAATTCTCGGTTTAGAGGCATTCAATTAAAAATTAAAACACTTTTCTTGTATCAAATCTACACTTATTATAATAAAGTTGTCAATTGACAATGCCTGTGATGGGCGAAACTGGGATTTTTTTTTGGATTTTTCCAAAATTTTTCATCATTTTTTAATTAAAATAATTACTGAAATATTAATTGAGTTTTAAACGTAGAAGCGTTCATGGATGGTGTCATCGTCGAAAAGTTTTGTCGTATCCGTGGCGCAGCGGTGAACGTGGTTGGCTTCCGTGAAGATTCCTTCCCACCCTTCTTATCCTAAAAAAAGGATGGTTAGGGAGAGCGGTTTGTTAACCACTAGTCCTGTCCAAGCTCTCTATTATTCTATCCTTACTCTTTTTCAAAAAACAGTTGTAGAAAAAGCTTATGCAGAGATAGTTGTGTTAGGGGGCCATATACTCCCCTTTCAGAGCGGACAAAAATTAAAAAATGTTTTAACAGCACATAATAGTTACAATAATTGATTGTGTGCGCTTAAATTTTTGTGATCAGTATTCCGTGAGCTGTTTTGTACTGGGATGCAGATAAGTTGCAAATGAACATTGACGAAGAGCACATAAAGCTATTATAATATATCCGGAAGTGCAACTCTGCTTGCCTGGTGCCAGGAATATAATTGTATTCTGACACTCTGTCTAACTTGATTTCAACCTAATTTAATATCGATAATGACTGTCGATTCGATTAAGCGAAGCGTCATAGTGCATAACAAAATTACTTCAGAAACTCTATCATATTTCATATTTTCACATCGCTCGCAACCGGAGACAGGTGTTTTAATAAATATTCAACGATGAATTTTTTAAGTAAACCTTTTATGAGAGTGACATGAATTTACTAGAATATTATTTAGAAATTGAAAAATATATTAATGTCTTATTATTAGGTCCTCTGTATTGTTGTGGTGTAACTGTAAACTTTTGATGGAAAAAAAATAAAACTTGACATTATTATTTTTTTGTAATAATCACACAATTTGACCTGGAACGGTTTCGCACATCGTCAAAATTTTTAGCTGATGACTTGGAATATTGTGCTTTATTTATATGGATAAAAGTATTAATGATTAATTCAGACTACAATAATGTCGGCCAAGTCTCAGGTAATCAAGGTTCATTGCTATTTTATTTTAAACTGTATTGATATTATGTATTATTTAGAAGAAAAAAAACACTGCAGTATGAAATAAGTTATCAATATCACGGTTTGCTTGATTCCAGTAATTGCACTTCCATTCGTATAACGTCTAGTATATTATCTCTGATTAGAATATCCACACTAAAAATCTGTTTAATGTTCTTCTCTTTACATTAAATGTATATTGCGCATAGACGACAGCCAACGTAAGAAATAGTTTTTTTTGATAATAATGAATATACGTAAAACATATTCGGAAATTATTGTATTCGTGTCCATTTTAGCTCAATGTTCTGTTTTAGACGTCGATAGGATATACTTTATATTATATATATACGTTAATACATATATACGGTATATACTATGAATTATAATGATATCACGTATATGTCGTTAACCCCAATTTCATTTGTATTAGTATTGTGTAGCACAAAAATTCTTTACTGTTATTTTTCGATATCAGTTGAAATTCTATTTCCACAAAATTTCGTTTTCGCTTTTTATTTATGGAAATAAGTTCAAAGGCATAAAACATTTTGTTTATATGTTCCAATAAGGAAATTTCTCAAGCTCTCTAGCTATTTATTTGATGTGTGTCTCTCGGCTAAACTTTATAACATCCATAATCGTTTATATCTCCCTTTAATTTATTTTCAATTACTCGTTATCGTAAAGTAAAATATCGCTTGTTTAATCAAGTGTAATAAGGGTATAGAGCATATAAGCGGACCTTCTTTTAGATTTATTATTGTCCGAAACTACCAGATTTCGGTCACTTGTGTAGAACACCTTTACGTCAAAAGTAATAATTTTGATTGTTTTTCTGTACATTTTTTTGGGTTGGTAGATCTGAAAATGACTGCTATTAATTGGTTTGTCAAGTGTCAACTATTTCAGTAGTCGGTGACTTTAGTTAAGTAATTACACACCTAGAGTTCGTTTTATTAAGTTGTAAATGCTCACTTTAACCTAAACTTGTGAAAAATATCAATTATATTTCTCCGTTAACACCAAGCGATGCAATATTCTATGATTTTATCAAAAAAAAGTATCACTAAATAAAGTATGCATTTTAACTTCAACTAACTTGCATCGAATTAAGGTTTGATTGATGTTTAAAGATCGAACGGCAAGAAAGTACCAACATCGTAATATAATCATTTCTTTCTGAATGTGTAATTGATTTGAGGGTATGTTTTTCTTGACCATAATTGCGTTGAAAACTCTGGTTGAGGTTGATCGAGTAACGATCGTCCAGTCTCGGATATTGAAAATAACTACGTTGTTGCATATCACATCAATACAGAGAACTTACTCACCCTGACCATCATCAACTGTAAACCAACAAATTGTCATTTACGATAATCAATTCATCATTTATACGACTTAAATACATTTAACAAGAATTGGAGTTCTGATATTGAAAAAATCTGATCTGATCTTCTTTAATATTGTGGTTTTGATTTTCATCTTTATTAGAAATATATTTTGAATCAAAAGTTTCTGAACACGCTGGCTTAATTTTTAAATAAAAGTGGTTTAATAATAAAAGAAATGGGATAATTTTTCTGTTAGTCAACATAATAATTCAGTCGAATCTATTAGTTTTTACTACAGGTCGCTGTATTCAAGAAATTCAACCTGAGAGTAGTATTTGTTGGAGACATTCATCGAAAAGTGTAATAACTACCTCAGTGAGCTTTCTCGTATCTTTTGTTCGAGTCTTTCTCGAAGAAAATTACAATGGCTTTACCCTCGAAGCCACAATTATTCACAGTGACCTTAAAACTTCCCGCTTAAAATTTTCCGTAAAATAAATTAGCGCGACCTTTTCGTTCTCAAACTTTTCTAACGGATCGCTTTGCGGCGATTCCTTTGCAGCAAAAATAAATAACAACACTTTACTTCTTTTGTACATTTTATTCTCCAGACAAATAACTGCTTGAAAAATATATTACCTTAAACAGCGTGAATCAATTTGATGTTTTGGTCACTAGTAGTAATTTAAATCTTCAGTATCTTTTAGTAAATATGTATGTGGAACAGTGACTTAATTAATTTAACTAACATATCCACAGAGCAGTTTCATCTTAACCAAGCCAAGATACTAATAAAAAAGCTAGTTTACTGACAGTTCATAACTTTTACAAATAGTTTCTATTGCAATATTTAAGTACAATATTTGCCAGCATCAATTATTTTTAATTTGATTATGAACCTTCAGGATCAATCAGAATTAATCAGTATGTTTCAGTGAAATAACCAGGTAATATTAACAGTAATAATCCATTCGTGAATACAATATATAATTTGAATTTGTGTTTTATATAAGTGCTTAGTTTGTATCAATTAATCAATTTGAAAAACACAAGAACTAAGTCTACGGATAGCTACGATGCTATTATTACGTAAAAGCTTAGACACCGTAGCTAGGATGACTTTCTATACTCTGAAAAAATAAATTCATTATTTTTTCATCAGTTTTAATTGTAGTGGGTGTAATACGCCTAGGTTAAAACAAACAGCAATGTATTTAATATTGACATAGAAATACTATTTAGGTTGATTTTCTTGTAAATATTATTTCACTACAACAAAATAAAAGGTTTTCATTAAAATATCATTTGTGCGATTGGTTACACTAAAATGTTTAAAGCGAACGGTTGGGCGAAATTAAATTGACGTCTCGGGGTTTTCTTTTGAAAGCTAGTGGAACTGCGATAAAGATGTACGTTGTGAAAATAAGTCGATTTCATTCTTTGGCTATTTTCAGAGTTCAAGAAATAAATAAAAAGGCTCCAAGAAATATAAAATATTTTTGTCAGTTGTATGTTGAAATATTTTTCCGTACATGTGCATACATACATCAATATACTTACCCTATTGTAAATTATTATATAATCATTAGTTTCACTTTAATGACATTTCTTTATCGTGATACTAAAATTTCATTTATTTTAATAATAACAAGACGTACTTGTAATTTGTATAAAAATGATTTACTTGTGATTAAGAGAACTTATTAATTTAGGGTTTGTAATATTGGTATTTCCAAAACCAATACGTAGGCGCATTTTTCGCGTATACCGGAATAGCAGTTTATAATATGCAAAATCGATTTAAGATAATATCTTTAAGAAGCGCAGTGCTGATGAGCCGCCATACGAGCACTTCCTGTCTTTGGCGCTTATGCGTCATCGATGGCATGAGGCGATATTGTCGTTAAGCGCACGTGTATCGTACAGGTAATTTATCAATTATCACATTTATCACACTGAGCCATTTACCTGTTGTGCATTGCGTTCTACCACGCGTGAATTCAAGTAAAAGTTACATCTATCATCGAATTATATCACGGTTATCATTTGATTGCTTTAATATTTCGTGAAATTTCCATTGTGGCGATCGTTTATTATAATTACCAATTTTATGTTTGTACTAGAGTTGTTATAATTTTAATTTGCTATTTTCTTATCGTTGGTATGTTTTTTTTTGTCCTGTTGTATCCTTTTTTAATAACGGTATATATAAAATTGTTGTTTTTCTGGTATAGCAATTCTTAGTTTTACGAAAAGTTTAAATGATTGTAAAAACTAAAAAAAATGCTAATTTAAATACATTCTCAATAACACCAGTCGTTTCACAGCAAGTTAATCGTTTATAGAATCATTTGTAGCACAGCTTCGTAGAGATTTAATCTCGCTCTAGGGACCTATTTTAAATGACAGAATACGAAATGAATTAATAAAGAATAAAACGGGAGATTGTAAAATGCTTAAGTTATTAAATAACTCGAATGAAAACAATGTGAAAACAGACAATTTTTTCAATCGCTATTCAGTTTATTTAAGTCTAACAATCTCAGCTCAGGGAATCTTTAATTACGCAAATAACATTCAGAATACACGTGGAAAGTATTATGGTTACTTAGTTTGTAGTTTTTGTACCCACTGTAGGAATAAATGAGAAGAAAAACTGAGAGCATTTCCCTTTGAATGCCCACATTGATTGCATAGTAAGGAAATTATATTACGGAATTAAACATGTTTAATAAACACCGATGCCTTTACCGTGACCAATGTTAAATTTAAAGTACAAATAAAATCGATATTTACTTACATTTAGTACATAATATGCACACAGGGCTTTCGATAACGTGTCACAACACTATTTCCGGAACATTCAAGTGAAGGTTACGCAAAGTATTTTTTAAATGATTGAAACTATTATGTTATGGAGTTGTTCGTTTCGACCAGAGTTTAAATAATTTTTTGATCAGAATTCAAATACATAAACGTTTGGTCTGAATAAAATTCAATTTTTGGTCAGAATAAAAATATTATACGGTCAGATTTTTATAACCATTTTGGTTAGGTTAGGTTAGGTTTTTTTTTCAATTTCATTTAAATTATGACTATTTTATATAAATTCTGACCATTGAAACCAGTAAGCTGGCAAAACTGTGATATGTTTAGTATATAAGCTCCCAATTGAACTGGGTGTTGTTACTTTACAGTTCGTGAAACCTTCATGAATATTAAATACAAATTACACTGAAGTTTACCTTATTTTATATTTCAGCCGGCTTTAAATATTATTGATTGTCTTTTGTAATTTCACTTATACTCTAACCAAAGACTTTATGATACTCTTTGTGTATAATAATTTATACTCGTATATACATGTAGTTACCGACCATATAATTTAACTTGTCCCATTACGACCAGTGCATCAAATCAAATACTTCAAGCAGAAAAAATTCTCTAAATCACTGTAATTAGTTTAATTTCAATAACACTATCTAGTGAAGAGGTTCGCAATCGTTTTACTATTTTATATCAAAGATGTAAACAAAAGTTACCATGTATATAAATAATATCCTGCCATATTTCAGACACTGTTTAAATATCAATGAGTAGTGTAATTTTATTTGTAATAGATATAGAAAAAAGTGTTTTCCATGCCTAATACTTTTCATTGGTATCCTTGAATACAAGCCATACGGAAATTAAAAATGAAATATGTAAATCGCAGGGACAGTGATGGAATTATCAACGTCTTTGGTTTCTGTTGCGTAGCCGACGGGTTCGAATCACACTAGAAAATTCAATGGGTTTAGAGTTATAAATACAGAATGACTGAAACGGAAGAAGATTAATAAGAAGTTTATCTTGGCATTTTTTATTGCATTAAAGCTGCCAGTAGTGTTGCCAAGCGGTCGACGATTTTTTTACATTTGACCTGTTCTGTTGTGGTGATAAATTGATTTTAATATTTTTTATGGAAGACATTTACCGACGTGTCTTTAACTATCTTCATCTTTATTCTTTTCGAGAAAAAAAAACCAGATCATGGAAAAACAACATCTGTTGAAATGTTTTACAACAAATCGACATGGCTTACATTATGAAAATACCATACAAAATGTAAATATGTAAATAAAATTCGTTTCCAAGTTCTCTTATTGCCTGAAAATACGATGGCTGGTTTCTAAATTTACTGAAATTATTATTCATGACTTTACTAATCGGCTAAAAAAACAATGATATCTGGATATTTGTTTGTTTTACACTATTGAAGTGTTTATTATTAATTTTTTAGTATCGCTAATGAAACAACAACTGCGTGTGAACGAAACGTTTTATCAATACGTATTACTAGCCAAAGTTAGAGAAGCACTGATGTAGCGTGTTTGAATATTTGTAAACTAATTCAAAAATCGATTTTTCGCCAGCAGTACAGACAATAGGAATATCGATCGAGGCTTACTGACGCTTGACACAAAAAATGGGGCTAGTTTAATGTAAGTGTGTGTATCATTACAATGAGGTATACGTGTGTGTATATTCAATTTCAAGAATACAAAGAGATATACAATGGCCCCAAAGCGAGGACATATAGAAAAGATTTAAATATTTAAACAGTTTGAAGGATGGAAAATTTCTACACTTACACACTAAAGATTTAAACTAAATATAATACATGATTTTACTAACTGCGCCATTTTATGAAATGAGCAGGACTATCATCTCTAGTCATCAGTTTAAGGTGCTCGCGATTTCATGGAATTGGTAAAAAAATGTGTGTTATTACTGATTATTGGCTAAATTTTCATATATTTACTAGAGCTCCATTATGATAAGGTCCAAATTACGCTGTAGTTGGCTCCACAATGTTTTCACTAAGTTGTTAACTATTTTGGCTTCACGCTCATTAATCTAAAAGCTCATAGCTGAATCAAAATAAATTGCAACTAAATTCAAGATATTTTGACCTTGTTATAATATAGCATAATAATATATTTCCTAACAAAAAAATACAACAAAGACCTTAAAAATGTTTTAGACAAAACTCCAAACAATAATTCTAATGAGTAATATGATTCTACGGCGTGAAAAAACGTTATTCGATGTATTTATTTTTTATTAAAGAAGAAATGAATTACGATTCAATAAAATGCTCAGTTCAAGATTATTTGTTTTACATTTATACTTTTGCTATGAGTATATCAATCGATTTTTATATGAAACAAAATATCTCCTTATATAAATATGTTATTTCCTAGCAATTCAGCAGTTAAACAATAGATAAATGTTATGTCCGCAGTTAAGTGTTCATCGATGTTTATTTGTTTTGGTACTCACGAATATGTGTAGATTCCAGTAAGATCAGTAACGTTAATTAATTTTTCAATCGATTACTCCGATTATCCGATTTTAATCACGAGACCTATTAGCCCTAGTCTTCACCTTCGATCGCCATCTCTTCGAAAGTAAAGATTGAACAACTGAGTTATAAGTTGTTGTAGTAGAAAATCTTTTACTCTACATTAGAAGTATGCATGATTTTGTATTAATATTTGTATTGTTTGTTACGATAAAACTTTGTGTATAACATGTTTCCTTGATTATTACACATGTATGTATATGTTTTATGACAAAAAACAATGCGATGTTTTCTCAATTCAATCCAAAAGAGAAAAACAATATTTGTATGGTCATTTGAAACGTTTCAATTTACCAGCTTTTTTGCGGCCTTCTTTTTATTATTTAAGATATTTTTAAAATAACTTTAGTGTTTCTTTTTAAATTATTATACAACATGTTTTTATCATTAAATGATAATCTTTCACAGACCACATTTAAAGATATAGATTGCATCTTTTTTATAATCTTCTATTTATACTAAAAGAATGTTTTCTGTCATATTCTAAACAGCATTCAATTTATACATATTATACATAATTTCAATTTAAAATGTTTTGTGCGTAGACTTGCAATACTTTAGGTAATTAATTAAAACTTAGTTAATTATAGTTTTTTACATTCGTTTTTCTATGAGATTATATTTATTATAAGTCTTCAGCTTAATTATGGATAAATATTGTTCACCCTGCCGAGAATTGGCCGGTATTAAAACTGTCATATTTCACGAGCTGTTTTAAAAATATATTTTCTTGACTGCATAGCAATTAGCAACTCGTTCATCATTAAGTTATCATTTCACTGTGCAAAAATATTTTTCTATTCTCAGGTTGACTTTTTTTATTCGATAAACTTTTTTCTTTTGTATCACACCGAAGATATAATCTTCTCAATGATACACAAACAGATTGACTACTGATAATCATGGGATAAGACACTGTTAATTTAAAAATACAATACCTGGTTGTACAAATTTATTATGCTCGGTGCCAATGCGCGCCAATATTTGACCAGGAATAGCTGGCGCCACATTAAACGCAATGCGGAAAGTCTAGGAGTCGCGGTTGAACTAGGTCAGAACCGGTTCATTCATTGAACATGCATTTTGGCAGTACTGTTTTCCAATTTTACCATTTTCATGGTAACTTACAGGGTAAGCGTATATTGGTCAACGCAGATTTTTTTAGCGGAAAGTAGACAATCTATGACACATCATACTGGCAGATATATTCGAAGAATACAGACATAGTTAAATCAAATTATTACGCGATACACTGTATAAAAACCATTTTTATGATGAGTATAGAACAACGCTACACGAAATTATGTAAAATATTAAATTATTACTAACACTAAATGAATGAGAAGAAAAAAACGACGTTTTCGTTCAATTTTAAACTGATAAATTATGATATTTTCAGGGTTAAATAACGTCTAACGTAGCATTTTTATTTGTAATTTTGGAAATATCGAAAAAATATATATTATACTGCGTATAAAATTTTGAAAACTAATAAATGACGATATATGTACGTCTTGTGCAGTTTCAATTGAATCTAAAATTTAGCTCGTGATTGATTACAGCTTCATTTAAATCTTGCACGATAAAATAATTATGAATCCTGATTTCAAAGCACATAGTCATAAATATAATATATGGCTTAAAATATATTAAGAGGCAGATAGATAGTTTTTTAATCATTAAGAATCAAATTGATATTAAATATCCACAATGAAAACCAACCAACACAATGTACCGCAACATCGTGACATAAATTTAAAATCACAACTGTAAATTTAAGCAAAATTGAACGTCTTGGTTTAAAAAAAATACACTTTGTATTAAAAATTATTTTTTACAAAGTTACTTACTGCCTTACTTACTGAAGACGAAGAAAAAAATATTTCTGTGCTCAGAATCAAAAGGCTACACAAAATTTTAAATTATATTTCATAGGAAATTGACACTTAATCTAATCGTATAGTATTACATTAACAAAACACAATATTCCTTTGTACTTCATTCCACTTTATTTAATATATCAGGACCGGTTTCGCTCATTACGAGCATCGTCAACTGACACAAAAATGAACAGTTATAAACAACAATTGGCATTGAAAAGATTTTACCAATTACATTAAAAGTGATTCTAAAATAACACAAAATTAAAATGTTTATTTAACACATCTAACATATAAATAATTAAAAACAAATTTTAATTATGTTTGTAATTATTTTCAATTGCCATTCTAAATTTATTAATCTGAGATCACTTTTTAATTATATGTTAGATGTGTTAAACATTTTAATTTTGTGTTATTTTAGAATCACTTTTAATGTAATTGGTAATTTATTTTCAATGCCAATTGTTGTTTATAACTGTTTATTTTTGTATAAATAGCATGGTTAAATTATATTTCTTATCAGTTGACGATGCTCGTAACGAGCGAAACCGGTCCTGACATATTAAATAAAGTGGAATGAAGTACAAAGGAATATTGTGTTTTTATTAATATAATGTCTTTCCACCAAGTATTGACAGTGAACACCCTAAAAGTATAGTATTACAGTTTAGTTTTAAATTTGCTAGTAATTCTTACGTTTCGTCGACCACAAAAACATTGCGACGAATTATTGTTGAGATCGAAATCCAATTTAGCCTTACTGAATTATCAGATGTTATTCTTAATTTTAGTTGTAGTTATAATACAATTGAATGCAAATAAAATGTGTTCTCAATTATTTGTTAGAGAGATAGAGTGTAATGAATTTTAAAACGTGCTTTTTTAAAACAATGCGCAGGGTGTTTAGCTAGATCACCCTTACTCGCCTCTGTCTTAAAGTGAACAAGGCAAAGACAGTCCAGCCGGCACCACTTAAGTAGGTTTTGTGATATTTGAGGCTGGCATGGGACTCAAATTACAATATGAATTTTCCCCCGACTCATATTTCATGATAAACGCAAAGTGGTTTGTAATCTTTTTATACAACGAAAAACTCCCAGATATTTTTTTCTGCCTCTTTATGTACTTAAAAAAAAGTCTTAAACTTATCAATTGTGTTTTATTTGATTATATATCCATTTTAAGTAAATATATTTATTATCTTCACGCTGTTTTACTATTACAATAGTCGGCAACAAGTTTTGGCTATTTTCAAATAATTATACCTTGTAAAAGAATAATCCATAAATCAATTGAAAATTTATAAATAAAAACTATCAGTACTGGGATTCGAACCCGTGATCTCCGTAACCGAAACCAACAACGTTGACCACTCTAGTACGCAGCCGACAATTGATTTATGAATTTCTGTCCAAAGATATGGGTGTATATGATGTCTTGAACTCTTTCTCACCCATCCTATCCTAAAAACGGGTTCCCGGTAAATTGCTTGAATGGAAATTGCTCGAATAACAAGATAATCAATTTGTTTCCGTTTGTTCTGTCCGTTTGTTCTGTCTTAGCCCTAGTCTTCTAAGTGTTCTGGATATATATAGAAACAGTTTGAGTAACTAATTAATAAGCAGTTCTCGTAGAAACACTTCTTTTGAGATAAACTTCATTAAAAGATTATATGTTCCGCATTTGGAGCGAACACGGTTAAAATAAATACTTACGAAAATTATTTATATATTTCACTCTCTAAACAAGTGTCGCACAAGATAAAAATGAAATTCGTAGAAAAAGTCGTGAATAATCTTTTATATAACCAAGCAATTCGAATAATTTGTAATTCGAGCAATTTCCATTCGAGCAATTTACCGGCTATCCTAAAAACGGACGTAGCGAGAAAGAGATCATTCTTTCTCTAATCTTTTTGAAAAAGAGAGGTTTAATGACTGAGTAACAAAAAGTTATCGTAGAAAAAACTTATGTTGAGATACTTACATTAAGAGGCCGAATGCTCCACATTGGAATCGGACATGGATTAAAAATATAAAAAAAAAACAAAAACATGAAACATTTTTTGTACTGATTCCACATTTTTAAAAGATCGGGACCGGCTTCGCTTATTACGAGCGATATCAATTGATTTGCTTCAAACTGTTTTATCTTTTAATGCAATGCTTTGCATCAAGAATTGATAGTGAACAATTAAAAGGTAGTTATAACATGATTTACGATTGAATACAATATGATTCAGCCGATATTTCAAATTAATCCGCTGACAAAGAAGAGGGTTATTTTAATAAAGCCGTAATGTACGCGATATAAATGGCAACAATTTAGAAATGTATGTTGTTCAATATTTTAGATTGATTCAACGGTAACTTTGTGGAAATTCATGTTTAGTATATAATTGAATTTGATAACTTTGTGACGCTGTAGAATATTTTGAACAACAGTTTGAAGAATGTCAATCCGTTGCGGGTGACGGCGATCACTACGTTAAAACACCTAACATTTAAAAATTAAAAAGACTGCAACGAAACACAATATATTAATAAAAAATATCTCAACAATGGATACGTTTTTGCTTTCTTACAAGGTCCATACAATTCGGTGAGGCCTGGGAAAAACCTTACAACTAATTTTCAAAACGCTGTTGCCTACATACTTTCAAATATAGGTTGTATAATAAATGTTTAGGCAATTTCTTAGATAAGAATAATCTAAAATGTCATAATGATATTTTTATTTACATACATAATACATTAGTATTTGTTTGAATTTCCCTTTTATAAATTCAATATTTTTCAGTTTTCAAGTTACGCCCAATACAAACCGAATTTATTTAGTGCTTACTTGCTTTCTTAATAAAACTAATTTCTTCTAGATATTTAATTGACTTAATATGAAATTTATAAAAAATAAATCAGTCTTTTTTGCTATTCGAACGCTATGTTGACAAATATACATAAAAGAATTGTAAAATATATACATAATTAATTATACAATTAGTCACTTTTAGGGTGTTCACTGTCAATACTTGGTGGAAAGGCATTATATTAGAAAAAACACAATATTCCTTTGTACTTCATTCCACTTTATCTAATATGTCAGGACCGGTTTCGCTCATTACGAGCATCGTCAACTGATAAGAAATATAATTTAACAATGCTATTTATACAAAATTAATTAAATTAAATTAATTTATAACTGTTCATTTTTGTATAAATAGCATTGTTAAATTATATTTCTTATCAGTTGACGATGCTCGTAATGAGCGAAACCGGTCCTGACATATTAAATAAAGTGGAATGAAGTACAAAGGAATATTATACAATTAGTTGTGTTTAAACTGTATACATGGAACCGCTGAACAGGGACATAAGCTCAGAAACTTCTGTAAAAGTGACATCTATATTATTAAGAAATAGTATTTTTTTTAAATTTATATGAATGACAACGTAATACCTAGAACCCAACTCGCTAGAATATTAGAAATATTCAATTGAATAATAAAAATAGTATTTTCCTGGCGACCTTTATATAGGGTATTCGCCGGGAAGGTTTACTGCTCTGTTTGGTCGCCATTTTGTAAACATTAATTTTGACGGTTAGCGACGGAGCTAATTATTTTTTTTTAATTTAAAAAAAATATTTGACATTACAACTTACGCCAATGTGTCAAATATTTTAAAGTTTAAAGATCATACGAGATATACTCGATGAGAATTTTTGTAAATCACATGAGATTACTTCAAGGAGAATTAACTTCACTCAACTCCCATGTCTTAGATCTCAAATTAAAATTGAAAAAATCCAATTTGACTTTGTCTTTACCGGGAATCAAACTCAGACCCACCTGATCGGTAGAGCAAGCTCTAACCAACTAGACCACAGCGGGCGACAATGGAATTTATGGAGCTTTAAGTACTAGGGTACGTTAGCGTCATTAGTTCTTCGAGTCTCTTTCATCGCTAATGTTTTGAAAATTTGTATTCTCTTACCATTGTTGCTGACGGAAGGGCGTGATCGCTACAAAGGTAAGAAATCTTTAATAAACCCAGTTCACGGCGACTTTTACCACGGGGCATTACATATCTGTTTCAGTGATTTATTTTGAACAATCTAGAGAGTTTTTATATTTTTGTGGTGAGCATAAGTCCATATTGGAGCAGCGTACACCGTGATTGGTCGATTAATTGCTTTATAGAGGAGCAGCTTGCTTTTGAGAGAAAGTTTGCTCCTCGCGTTAAGCATAAAGTACAACCTTGCCTTTATAGTATTAGCTTGACGTTTTTTAATCGCGGCGTGTTCATTAAATTTAAGTCGACTTTCTAAGGTGAGTACGAGATACTTAACCGAATTGGACCACTTGATCTCTGCGTTGTGCATGCGTATGCAATCAAAATTAGGCTTTTTAATAAAGCATTTGGAAAACATTACTGCCGCGCTCTTTTCGGTATTAATTTTGATTCGCCATTTGTCGCACCAGTCTGCTATTGTATCGGCAGCTGATTGAACTTGCGTGACTAGATGTGGCAAAAAAAAAGTAAAGTATTCAATAACATGCAACTAATGTTGATGGCTTCGTCGTAGTATTTCAAAAACACCTTTTATAATACATACCTCAAATATTTATAATTGACTTGTCAAATATGCATGCAAAAGACGAGTTACTATTCTATTGACGGTGAGAAGAACATTAGGCGATATCAACTTTCTTTTATATTGCAACTGAAACAGCTACTGAAAACCGATAACAAGTATTTTTTCTAGTTTGATGATCCATCCGTTCACGAATTGCTGTTTTCATTCTACAATAATTAAATATAATACAGTGAAACCCCTGATAACGCTACTTTGAATTACGCGCCGAACATAAATATTCGCCGCAAATCCCCCAAATGCGCGATCGCATTCCACTGACGTTGCTGCTGTGTGGTGCATACAGTCAAACGTTGGCGAGCGTCTGTATATTCGACACTAGGGTATCCAATCCCGGAGCCTTTTTCCAATCCCGGGATTTCGGGATTGATAAATTTTCAATCCCGGGATCCCGGGATCCCGGGATTGAGATAAATTTACCGAGGAATTTGAAATCCTCAATTTGGTATACTTTTTCCCCGAATTCTCACAAAACCTCGTTTTTTTTTTTTTTAGCTCACCGAGGAATTTGAAATCCTCAATTTGGTATACTTTTTCCCCGAATTCTCACAAAACCTCGTTTTTTTTTTTTTTTTAGCTCACCGAGGAATTTCAATCGACAATTTGCCAATTTCATCTCACTTTTCGAGATTTACTCCAAATTTCTCAATCCCGAAATCCCGGGATCGCGACCATGTCAATCCCGGGATTTCGGGATCAGAAAATTGAACGGGATCCCGGGATTGGATGCCCTATTCGACACACACAGCCGGGCGGCTAATATCGCGGATATCTAACTTTGTTTTTCTCAGACCGGCATAAATCCGTCTATATTTTGATGTTGAAATTATCTTCATTCTATAAAATATTGAGACTAAAGGCTTCGTCAAAAAAAAAATATTCTTTCGATGGATTCGGCGGTAACTTTGTGGAAGTTCATTTTATATTAAAAAAATATTCATTTACCTACCTATTACTCAAAACTGAAAATTTGTTACCGACCAACTTTTGTCAGTATGGTTACTTTATGAAGAAGAAATAATAATGCGCCGAAAAAATAATTTCAATACTAATATTGGAGTGTACATTTTATTCCTCATAATATTATTTCTGACGTTTCTATTTACTTATAAACCTTTCAATATTTAACAATAAACATTTCTTGCATAAAATATTGATCAAATAATTTATTCGGAAAATGTTTCCCGCAGCTGCTGCGGATGTCTCACAGAGCCTCTACACTTCCGACGTCGCGTTGGACGTTCGGCGTCATGTCGGCATCGTGCTCACTCTCGCAAGGGGTAGCATCCCCGCCTTCCTTTTCCACATTGTCCATTGACAAAGATTATTTTCGAAGCAAGAATATCTTAGGTGTCTATGAGTGTGATGCAGACGCCGGAACAAGTCGGAAGTTGGATATGAAAAGGCGCAAATGCTGTTGGCGTTGATTTTAAATTGAATAAGTTTCCAATACGAAATTGAACTTCAAACTGTTTGCGAATATTTCCAGTAATCTTTTACTGCATTTAAATCCTGAAATTTCAAACGGATATGCATATGATCACATGTCTTTAACTATTTTATAGACATTATAATGAATAATTTATAATTTTGACTGAAGGTGCTTGATAGAATTTTAATAGTTCAAATTGTGTGTAATTCCATACGTTTTGCGTTATTTCACTAGCACTCGATTTTTTTTAGAAGCCGAAAACCAAAATCTGGGTTAAATACAGAAATCGACGATTAATGACTAAATAAATTCGGTTCAGATAATAAATCAATCTATGGATGTCGGCTAGTCGTAGATATGTGGTGTAGTGGTCAAATTCTTCATATACATATAAAGGGGAATATTGGAAGAAATGAAAAAAGAAAAATAATAGATTTAAACATGCTCAAACGTAACAATTGAGGTTTAGATGGATTTTGTGTGATACTTCATTTTAATTCAGTGTTATTTTCTAACTGATAACTTCGTTATTATTTGTATTTGTGTCATACCTCGTTACACATGGGATAGAATGACACTTGTATCAATTTAAATTTCTATTAGTTTCAACCGTCTTTTTATCATGTATCGTATATTATAATAAATATCACATATAAAATGATAATTATGTCATGCAGATAGTCTATCAAAATTATTGATAAACAACGATGTAACGATAGAGACGTATACAACTTATTGAAAATGGCAATCATTTAAATTGATATCAACTTCAAATTCCTTAAATCATTTTGATTTTTATATGTCCGTAATAAATGAGAATACGGAAAAAATGTGAACAAAGAAGATAAAACGAACCACTCAATCTTCTTATAATTTTACGAAAAAAGTAGAAACATTTTTAAAAATATGATTCACGATTTACAATAAATTTGTTTTTTAAAAAAGGCTGGATAATTTATTTGTACAATTAAGTATACAAAACCACAACGCCCTAACTGGAGATCAAAGCTAATTTTCACAAAAATAAGCGTTTAGTCATGGGAAACTCGCTTAGCGTTGAAATATGTTTACGGATAAATATAGCCTTCCCTAATAAAAAAATAGGGCATTCTAGTACGCGCTGCGATGCAGCGAGGGGAAAATGTGGGTCATTTAATGATTTAGTAGGCCTGTTTCCGAAAATGGGGGCCGCAGTCCTAACTCTACAGAAACAATAATAAATCTATCATCGCACCATAACAATAAAATAATCATCGTTGATAAGTCCGGCGTTGGTTATATCCTGTTAATTGCACTCTAGTAAATGCATATATTATAACACATCTTTGATCAACTCCTGAAAAGTGATAATATTTATCTAATTACTTAAGCCATGATAACGTTGACCGGATACCGTGTGAACGGGACGCCTAAAGGTAAAAATACATTGTTTTTTAAATAAATGACTTCTACACGACAAAATTGCCAGTCTTTACTAGCAAAATTACGTGAATATTAATATCAATATTACAAAGAATCGTCCACATCTTGGCATTATTTTCAAATCACAAATTATTTTTTTCATTAGACTAGAGTCTTTCTCTTCGTAACTTTTTTCACGCATATACATATGTATGTATTTTATCTCATGGTACCTTTAAAAAAATCAAAATCTGCCACAAAGCTTACACAGCAAGTGTTAAGTTACATATTCATATGTATGTAATACAATACAATACACTATTACAATATAATTTGGTTATTTGCAAGTAAGCCTAAGATAGTTTCTCCGAAAGTGTTTCACAAAGAGGCGTGACACGTGTCAAATAGTCTATGAATGAAATTAATCACTCAAATTTGGATTTCTTGGCAGCATAACTTGTTTGAACGAAAGCTTAAAACTTGAACAATGAAATTTCATCTTATTTTACCCAATTCTATCAAAAGAATGCATAGAGAGAAGTCATTGTTAACAGTTATTCCTTTTCTAATGGTATCTTTTTGTACTCAATCTCTTTAAATCAGTGGTTAAGCCAACAGGAATCGAACATAGTAAGAACATAGAACACTTGAGCGTCTTTATTATTACCTTCAAACTAAAGGATTTTTTTATACTTAATCTTTCTCACAAATCTTATTAGGAAAGATGAACTTTCGCAATATTTGCAATCTTGTGAAGCGCTACAACTCTGATAATCTAATCGTACCGAGAAAAGTTTAATATAATCCCAAAGAAAATGTTTCCCGAGCAATATCAACTTACTGCCAACGTATAAATATTAAAACACGTATTTAAAACAGTGACAAAAAAATAATTATTACATTTTCATTAGCAACTTAAGAAAATAGAAGTGAAAAGACTTGTTACATATATATAACAAAGTGGAGTTATTTACACCACGTATATCTCGAGAATGGCAGCACAGACTTTAGTGATCTTTGATTTATTAAATTTTTCTCCGCCTAGAATAGCAGAATAAGTATTAAAACAACTGAAAAACCGACTTTCAATATTGCGAAACACTCAGCAATGGCCAAAGTTTTGGAAGCGAGTAAAATCATTAACTGGGATGAATGCACAATGCCGCACAAACTCGCATTGGAAGCACTCAACCGAACTATGAAAGATCTGCGCAGTGACTTGAGGTGTTTTGCATGCGCAATGATTCTACTATCTGGCGATTTCTGCCAAACACTACCAGTCGAATAAGATTAACCGTTGCCGATGAAATAAACGCTTGCCTCTGCTGACGAAAAACATGCGAGTTGCATTTCTAAACGATCCATCTGCCGCAGATTTCTCCAAGCAATTGCTTGCTGACTATCTGTAACGGCCGTGTTCCTGTCAACGAATCGAATGGATTGATTTCGTTTCTGCCGAATTTTTGCAATTTCGTCTTATCGAAGGACGACCTCATCAACAAAGTGTTCCTGAACATCATTGCTAATCACAAACATCATTATTTAAAAAAAATATTTAACATTACTGCTCACGCCAATGCGTCAAATATTTTGATGTTGAAAGATCATACGAGATATACTCGATGAGAATTTTTGAAAGTCACATGAGATTAACTTAAGGAGAATTTACTTCACAAACGCCTATGTCTTAGATCTCAAAATAAAATTGATATAAATTCAATTTGACATAGAGCTTACCGGGATTCGAACCTAGACTCAACTGATCGTTAGAGCAAGCTCTAACCAACTAGACCACAGCGGGCGACAATTTTATTTTGTATCTTGTGAATATGTAGTTATTATTAGACCTATTCTGATACTTGATGTTCACTCCATTGTCAAGTCTTCTACTTAAGTCAAGGCTTCTAAAAAAGTAGCGCAACTCTTCCATTTTTTAGTTGATCAAGAACCATGATCCTTTCATTTCACTATATTCAATGAAATAAAATTTAAAAAATAATGAATTTGACAAAAACTATGAGTATTTCAATATGTATAAGCACTTAAATAAATTAAGATAAACATATCTATAAAAACATAAACGAACAAAAATATTTCCAATCAACATACAGAAATCAACATCATGAATATATTATACATGATGTTTCACCTAACGTGGAAAAATAACAAAGTATTTTAGTTCTACAAATACGCTAACGTAACTTAAAATAAATAATCACTTAATTTTAAACTAATTTACTTTGAATAATCCTATATTTTCATCGTTCCAAGAAACACTAAAGTCAATTTATTAAATACAATTTGTAATATAAATTACATGACAGGATATATTGTGAATTTGATCTAAGTCAGTATATATAGCTGAGTTAATGTAAGATTAAACATGGTTCTGATGAAATCATACGCCGAAATATTTATCAACTATTATATAAATAAAATAGTATTTTTAGAATTAAAATAATTTGTTCAAATGAAAATTCAATCAATAATATTATAGGATTAGGTAATATATCTCGATTATCAAAAATTAAAATAATTTTTGTAGTACATTAATCAAATTTATTTGTATTAATGTATTATTAGAGCTAGTTCACAAAAATTGCCAATTGGTAAAAATATAAATCGATACAGTGTTTTTTACACAAAATTCATCGATTGATAGTGCTCTTTACTAGCGAAACTGGTTCTACGTTTAACACTTTATATCGTGCTAAAAATTAAATTTATTGATTTATTCTACCTAGAGTTATATGAAAATAATGCATTAAAATATATTCTTAGAATCATTGAAGGACTTTTTCAGAATATAATTATTCCTTACAGATAAATTTATAACTTTTCAGTGAATTTTTATTCGGAAACTAATAACTATGAAATATAAGAGGAGCAAAAAATAATTATAAAGTAAGTTGACAAACGATATTTCATATTTGTTCTTTGTATAATATAATAAGGTATGCAGGAATATCATTTGCTACGAAGGACAAGGCTTCTGGTGCAGTAATTAAATATAATTATAATGAAAACATTTAGGCGGAGCTTTTCACTCAACGCCTTTCTGTAAACTCGGATAAACAATTAAAACAATTATTTTATAGATTTAAGCTGTTCAATCTTGTATAGATTTTTTTTCTTACAAAAGTACTTTTATTTTTAATTGGAATTAAAGTTATGATTCGGAATCATTTATTAAAATACACATATAGTATTAAAATGTATCTACATGAAAGTTTGTTTAAAATATTCGAGTGGTGTGGTGTTTTTATGTTATAACTTGTGTGAATAATTAATCAAGATTTAAATTAAAATTTTCAGAAGAAAATATGAGCGCAAATCATCATATTAAAATATATATACTTTTAAAAAATAATATATTTTACTGAAATACTTGTCATGTCGTATTAATAAATGTATTGAATATAAAATTTCACAGATTGACAGTTTAGTAGAACAATAAGTTAGATGTTTTTGTTTATCTGCATATCTATTAAATATTATGTAGGCAGCGAAACACACTTACTTTTTGTTTAGCATATTCTACCTGTAGTAGATTTTCAAATACACATTTAACACTATGCAGATTGGATAGAAAATCGAGTTTGACACGAACGTGGCTGTCGCTACGTCATGAGTTGAATAAAAAAAACTGTTTTATACTTCCATGCTCAAAGAACAAAGACTGCCGCATTCTACGATGTGTGGATTACCGTCGACGCCGTCCGGCGTAGCTATACGCGTAGCACTGCAGAGGACACCGTGCGCACGTTTGTATCTAGAGCAGAGCTTTTTAAGCGCACGCAACGACTTAAGCAATTAACGAAAATACATCGATACAATTAAATTATACTAAAAATACAAAAAAAAAACTCATTCTAATTAATTATGTTTCACTGAGTTTAAGTTTTTACAAATATTCAGTGATCTGTCAACTTAATCTGATTCAAGAATACGGGGTTTAATTTTACGAAGGTAACACGTGGTTACCCTCTAATGTATTTTAGTTTTTTCCTGGGATATCCGAAGAAAATTTTTGATAACACAATACAATGCATGAATACAAAAAGTATGTGAATATCGCACCAGCTTTTATAACTAGGCTTCGCATTCCTAAGCACGCCGTGAACTTATGGAATTATTTGTATTTGTTCATATAGTACGTGTGTTCATACGGGTATACGATCCCGATACGAACTCATCAACCATTTAATCGAACAATGAACATTTTCTTGGACTGACATTCTACTGGATATTGACAAATATTAATGTATGCATTAATCATCAAATCAGTTGTGTGCAATGCCGTTAAATGACTGAGGTGATACAAATGTATATTACAATTATATTAAACTATTCTTTCACAAGTTTTATCCCATATACAGGTAAGACAAAATATTCTGACCTTGGTCGCAAAATAATAAACCAATACATTTGACGCATCACTTTCAATGCCCAGAACCCTCTGTCGCAACTATTTCAAGCCTTGAAATTTTATATGCGATCCATCGGCACAAGATATCATTTCAATTAGACCACACATTTACTAGTTAAAAAAATATATAAATATTTATATTACAGCGATCGTTTTCTACAAGTTTTGTTATGAAACATGTAAGTTCTCATATCGATGTCACTTAAAACTCTTAACAGTGATGGTGTTTTCCTAATAAAGAATTTATTATAAAGTGATAACATATTCAAAAAATAAAATACTTATTTGTACTAATTTCACTTATATTTATATGTACGAGGATTATCAGATGATAATGCGCATCATGAGCGAAACCGGGCGTGATCATTTGAAAAAAATATTTTTTAACATAATGTCTTTCCACCAATTATTGACAGTGAAAACTCTAAAAGTGAATAATGTGATAGCGGTCAATTTTTTGCAAACTCTCATTTTGAAATAGGTTAAGAATTTATGGATTAAGAAATAAGCTTATCAGTTTTTCAGTGCCGTGTTTGAATAAAAACGTTTCTTTGGTGATTCAAATAAAATCATATATGTATGATAGTACCCATTTTGTAATACAAATTTTCAAACACAAAATCGGGCATTAAAAATGGCCAATATTATCACTTTAAACGAGACTGTCATTTTGATATTTAAATTTATCTAAAAATTGAAACTAATCTGATTGATAGATCTGGTGAATGATTGAAAATATTTTCAAACTAGTCTAGCGTTCCTAACTCTCGCGGCTCAGAGACTAGAAAAATACTTCTCTGCTGATGGGGGTCGTTTAGGGACCAAAGTGGTTTCCTCATTATTGGCCTTATTCTTATGAATTTCAAAAAAAAAATAGTCTAAGGACTTTACAATATCTCTCTGCATCATTCCTCATACATTTTTTTTTATAAAAATGCTTGGTTTTTTAATAAATAATCATATTTTAAGTTGCGCGTAAAAACGACGTCATCCCAGCACACATATGAACTTTCAACTGACGCGTTTAGCCCAGCTATCTTACGAACGATCGCTGATAAGCGGGCGCTTATCTCGTTATCGCATTATCGTATTTTTATAAACTACAAAAGGTCCAAAAAACTATGATATAAGAATACCTTAATTATAAACATTGTATCACTCATATTAAAATAGATATTTAAGAAAATGTGGGTATTGGGGTTGCATTTCTTGAGCTTAGAACCGGAAAAGTTAAAATCTATAGACAAAAAAACACATCATATAATATATTATTCGTCATAGGCAATCCGTTGAGCTTACGATACATATAAGAAGCATACAGATATGTAAAAGTCCAGTAACATTGTTAGGGTAAGATTAACAGGTCTGAAAATAAAAATATATTTTTACGTATACGCACTCAATATAAATTGTAATTTGGACTCTACGGATCGAGAAATTTGAACGAATTGAATCACTCCATTCTACGTAAACGGTGTGCCAAATGTCATTCTATTCAGGTTTAATTCCATTTAACTTTGTAAAAATTAATTTTAATGACAACTACATTTATTTCAAAGGTTTACAAGAAAGCGAAGGATCATTGAGTTATCTTCCATAGGTAATAAATATAAAATATATTATTTATAAGTGATGCTCACCTATGTACAATTTTTTTTTTTTCTAAACATTAAAGCTAAGGCAAATTATGTTTCAATCAAATTAATTGTCGTCAATAAATGCTTAATTTTTTTTTTTAATTGATCAACGTTCAGTCTTATTTAGTAGAGTCGTCGGGTAATTTATTCCATTAATGTAGCCAAACGATGATCTAACGTTATTTAATATTTTGTAGAAAAAATATTCTATAAATAATTAAATCAATTCAAGTATTATTTTTAAAGGCATTCCAATATTGTTAATATCATTTTGCATACAGCTAATATTTTTATCGTATGCAGAAATTTTTATAACTCAGTGTATCAAAACTATTTTAACTTGCCGTACAACTACGAATAATTCTCATATATTCTCCAGAGGCCGCGAGCCATAGTTTATGAAACGCTATGGCGGAGCATAAACACGACACGTAGTCTGTAGACACGCAACATTGGACGCCCATACCCTTCATACTTCCCATCCCCTCACCTTTTCCGTACCCCTTCCCGTCAAAAGATTTTCTTCGACGAGCTTTAGGATCGGCGGCGTAGTGGTTGGTTTTTGATAGCTGAATGTGACATAACCTTACTTTTTTAAATGAAACATTACATAAGACTTATTGAATTTAAATATCAATTATTCTGTCATATTTTTAATATTGTATACAAAGTGTCTGTATTATTTATATGCGGGAAAACGTTTTATATATATATTATTTTAAACAAAGCCTTTACGTATCACTCATCGTTATATGATATATTATATTTTATCATAATCTTCTATATATTTGCAGTATTTAATGAATTTACACACATCTCTGTTTAAAAGATACGCTTCAATAATTCAAAAAAATACTTATTTTAAATTTAGTTTACCGTGGTACGTTTCAATTGTATCATAGGAAAAAAAGACAAAGAGAGCCGAATATAATTTGTGAGATAAACAATGGTAAATAATTTATTACCGCTTGGCTGGGCAATTTTTATTTAATTTGTATGCATAAACTTTAATAATATGTACATAAAACTGCATAAATCATACTATCTACACATACTGCCTATATTCAATATTTCACATTTATTTACACGTTTATGTGTGGTCGAGTGATCAACGTCGATGGCTTCGGTTAAGGAGGTCACGGGTTTGAATCCCAGTACGGACAGTTTTATATAAAATTGATTTTTCAATCGATTTTTGAATTTCTGTTCGAAGGCATAGATGTATGTGATGTCTTGAATTCCCCCTCCCACCCATCCTATACTATAAACTGGGCGTATCGAGAGCGATTAGCTAACCACTAGTCCTGTCCATGCCCTATCCTTCTATTCCTACTATCGTTAGAAATAGAGAGGTTGAGCAACCGAGTAACAAGCAGTTCTCATAGAAACACTTTTTTTGAGATAAACTCCATTAGGAGTCAATATGCTCCACATTGAGAGCGGACATGGTAAAAAAATAATATATTGAATCGGAAGTATCGAATCAATATTCCGCTTTTGTTCATTGGCTTATATTCTAACCTACAAAGGAGGGTCAATTTAATATTGTCATTTTGTATGTCAGTAGTATTCATCTTGTATAATTTATATAAACGGTTATTTATCATTTAGATGAAGTAGTATTTAATGCTTTTAAAATTATATTAAAAAAGTGTAAGTATAAAAGTGCGCATATAGACTTATTGAATATGCCTACAGCATTTTCAAATGGCGAGTCGGCAAGTACGATCGGAAAGGTTTTCTGGGATACCCAGTGCTCAGTTTGAAAATTTGTTTTCTATCGGCATTGCGCAAGTCTGAAAAGTCTGCAGATATTACAGAGACGAATTTCAACGAAGGCCAACGGAGACGCACGAAACGAACCGTTGCGAGTGTTGACGGGAATCGACGAAAAAGTTCGAGCATCTACGACAAACAAGGCCGACTGGTAAGCTAGATTGGCTCTGGCGATAAACCTGGTTCAGAATAACATTTTACAAATTTTAACCGGGTTGATGGAGAAAAATTATAACAAGATGTTTTACCGCACTGTATTTTTATAAAAAAAAACACTGAAAAATGAATAACTAAGTGAATTCATTTAGCACTTTTGCGCTTCAACAGTTAAATGAAGAAATTTAAATAATATACTGATCAACGTTACTTAACTAACTTATAATCTAACGCCATCTAAGTTTACAAATACAGATTATGGAAAAAATATTATAATTACTTCTTTGGATACATCCAAGCAAACCTATATAAACTTTTATTACTAAAATTTGTCTAGCCACGTCTCTTTTGTTAGATACAAGAAAAGTCTTCAAAAAATCGATTATGTAGACAGGAAAAATATAGAAATTCGACGCATTTAAGATGCGGTGCCGTAGGAAAAAGTTAAACGGAAATAAACATAAAAGATAGGTTTTCAGTTGGAAAGAGAAAAGTTTGTAAATATTTAAAAGCTTTCGATGAATTTAAAGAAAATGGAAGAACTATTTCTTAACTTTAAAGCGTAAGTAACATTTAGATTTTCCTATTAAAAAAAAAACTATGTTAAATACAGAAAAACAGAGATATTGAAGCTAAAAAAAAGGCTGGCCACTATAAAGAGATACTACAATTAAGTTGACAACCTTCAATATAAAACGACACGTAAAAATGACAGGTATGTGGCACAGAATGCTGAAAATCATTTATTATAATACAACCAAATTATAGTGAAAAAGTGCTGCGATCCTTAGTCGTGTAGAAACGCCATGAAACAAAATTCTGAGCAAAATACGATAAATATATATTGATTTGCTTTTAGAGAATAACATTGATGTAAACTGAATTTATTATATTGATCGATGTGTATTTCTTTAGTGCATAAAGGATACAAACGTACACAGTATTGTCAATTAATTTACTGCAGCGTATAAGGGTTAACAAGTAGGGCGTGAAATGTAATATTGGATGTATGTCTTTTAAATGAATTTCAGTTCAAGCTTAATGTTTCTTATGCGATGCTCGTTGTAGTTATGAACTTGACTGTTAACACAAATCGAGACAATATGTAATATGAATTTGAATCGTTAACAAAGTTTATCAATGTATATAATAACAATTTAAGATAAATTTGGCCATCAGATATTCACTTCTGAAATTGGTTTAATACTAACAAATGTATTTATCTATAAAACACTACAGGTATTTTATAAATTTAAAAAAAAATACATGCAAACATACAATACATTTTCACTTTTCGTATTATGTTACATTAAAAAATTGTAGTGTTTTAGTGATTTTGAATCGATTCATTTAATACTTACAGTTATTTTAACCCCTCAAAAAATACTCATGATATGCAAATATATATTCAAGAGATTCGATAAGATACAGTGTTTACATTTCTTTCCAAAACTAACGTACTTAACGTTGAATATCGTAAAGTCAATCATACAGTTGAAAATGTTCAAATGTATATTAAAGTAAATTGTATGTCTTTCCTGTAACACGACGAGTTTACTGCTCGATCTAGCCGATGCTTACGCAAAAGTATTGAACTACGCGGGGCGGCGTAGCTACATTCTACGCCGTAGAGTCTACGCGAACGCCTACGCCATAAGTTGAAGGATGAAATTCATTGATACGTTTACGCCCAGTTTTGTTTTATGTTTTAAAATTTATTTTTATTCAAAAAATCTAATAATCGTTATTTTAATAATAAATCTTTATTTATTTGTACTGAGCAGTACGTTTTAATAATATGCAAAAACAATAATACCAATAAACTGTTTTTTACGGAGCATGTATTTTTTACGAAAATATAATTTGTTTTCTCATATATAAACAATTATACTATATTTAAGTCGAATAAAATTTATAAAATAATTTCATTTAATCAGAAATGTAATTTCAATTGAAGAAATAAACATTGTCCATAGGTCTTTTCACCAATTTTAAAAAGCTTCTTTAGGTGTTTGCTTTTTTGCATATATAAATAAACAAAGCACTACTTAAACCAGTACATATTATTTTCGTTGATAGACCACTTTATAATCGATTTTAAAATTTGTAAGATATTTTGTTTTTCATTTTTTAACTGTTAAATAAAAAAAATCTTATGTTTGGGCATCCCACTGAACATTCAAGCAGTAAGTCTTGGGGTTATTAACTTTACACAGTTTTGTGTGATCCGAATGAAACTAACATTTTCAGCTGACTATACTATTGGTTTTCCAATGTATGATTCGATTTAAATATAATTATAAACGGAATTCCGCAAAAACCATTACATATTTAGTCAAAGTACTTCTCAAAAAAAAAACAAAATGTTCATATTTTAGTATACATACGTACAAGTGTGACTGAAAATTCATTTTTTCAATGTAAATACGTCGCATACAAATAATATTACTATTTTACTATAATTTACATCCGATCAAACTACTTTTACCACAAAATTGCGGTGTTTATAAATGAGCAACTTTATCCTCCCTATAGGAATAACACAGGTAACGCATTCTGTTCTTGGAATGGTAAACCAAAACGATCTTAATTAAAGCAAAAACGTAAAACTTTATATGACTCTCCTAAAACTATAGATCCGTTCAAATAAACTTGCATGTGTAACTTTTTATCCTTATTTTATCATTTATATTTATATAAATTATTCTAAATAGATATATTTACCAGAAAAAAAGTAAAAAAAAACATCAATTTAAATAGCATATAAATATATAAACTATTTCTCAAACAATTCATTGGATCATCGAATTTAATTGACACACGTCTAATTTTATGATATCTTCGGTATAATAGTTATTATTTTTGTTTAAATTTATTGTTTTCAATAAACAATGTTTTTATCGATTTATTTATATTATTCTCTACAAAGACTTTGTAACACCATTTTGTCTCATTTTTTTTTATTTATACAAAAATGAAAAAAACCTCAAAGAGGCTTAAGTTTAGTTTCCCAGTAAGTGTAATAATAGTAATTTTATACTAAAAATGAATTTCAGTAAAATAACTGTAATAGAATAGATTAAAAAATTAATTATAATAGTACATTTAAGATTTTCAACTGACTATTTCTTTTATAAGTATACAATAGTGAAATATAAACAAGTTTTTTCGAACGAGACAATCCCGTTGCAGTTTAACGCTAATAAAATATCACAAAGGAAACTGAATTGATATTGCATTTCAATTATTTTCTGAAAAAAAACTAGTAGAAAGTTCAAGGTGGTACTGACAATTTATGCAATTTTAATTCAATGCCATCGGCAGCAGCTTTTTATATTCCAATGAAGACCTGTTCCAGCATCTCATAAGCATCGGCACTCATAAACATCTAAGAAACACTTGCTTTGAATGCAATCTTTAGCATCAGTAAGGGAAGAAGTAAATGATCGCAAACGAGGTAAGCATATTATGCCTTTCTTTTACGGCGATAACTTATTGGTGAAAAGACTTGTGAATTTCATAATGGAATCAGGATTGATGACAATCAGCAATTAAGCATATATCGTTTTAAAATTGAAAAACATGATTTACAAATCTTTTTTTAATTTAAGATTTCGACTGAAGGTGCTTGGTGGAATTTCAATATTAAATTTGAATCGTTCAAATTATGTAAACTCCCACAGATTTTTTCACTAACGACCCGGGTTTCGCCTTTCGGCATCTTCAAGCGTTCAAGCGCACGGATGAACTTGAACTGACGCTTAGTAAATGGATGTTTCGTTGGACACGAAATGGACACGAAACATCCATTTACTAAGCGTCAGTTCAAGTTCATCCGTGCGCTTGAACGCCTGAAGATGCCGAAATGCGAAACTCGGGTCGTTACAAATCTTATTTTATGTCTACATATAATCATTTGACTTTTGTAAAAAACAATGATTATTTAAACATGATTCAAAATAATAAAAGTTGTTATATTTTTGATAACCAATTTACAAATGGGAAAATAATGCTATGAAAATTAAAATCAAAGTCATTCTACTATTTAACGATAAAAATATTTTATTGAGAGTAGCTATAAAAATGACAAATTATTTTAAAAATAAGAAAATGGTTCAAATGGGCGAAAGCTTTCTTGTCCGTTATTATATCTCGATTGAAAATAGTGCGATAAGTAGTCAAAACAATAGTTCGGAAGATTGATCTTTTCGATAGTTAAATATTTTAATGCTTGCAATTCAATTTCTGGCTCAATTAATTAACATAATTTGTATGCTAAATTGAATTCACTTTCATAAACTTTATTTAATAAATAAGTTTCTGTGAAAACATAATGCAAATGTCTATTATCTATTAACCAGCCATTAGAAAACAACACGTGGTGATCAAATTTATTAAAAAAAACTACAATAATTTGTCATGTACTAAAACAAATTTAAATATAATACCATATGCTCCAATCTACAAAAAATTTACTTTCACTTTATAAATTGACTGATAATAAAATAATTGCGTTATAATCTTCGCTACAAAGTTCACCCAATTCAAACAATAAGATCTAGTTACATTCAATTTCGGGGAAAAACATAAAATGGTTTTTCGTGGAATGCATTTACCATAGTAGTTTTCTTGAATTGGAAACATACCTAAAAGTTCGTTAATTTATACGAAAAATTCATTAAAACTTTAACCTAAAGAACAATATAGTTTACAATCAAAAATATAATATTCCTCATATTTATTTTGTTAATAGTGTTTTTGATATTTATAATATTGATTATAAAGAAAAATCTGCTAGATAAGCCTACATGCATTCATCACGTAGTACTGTAATATAATTATATTAACACCTGTTTTATATCAAATAATTAATAAGAACACAAGTCATATTATTTATATAATATATGTAAGTTTTTCTTGAATACATTGAATTAATAAGAAACAGACCAAAACAAAGTTTTTTTAACAGTTAATAATGAGATATTGTTAAAACCACAAACGTCGGCACGGATGATTGGCTATGTTTTAGTACAAAGGTTTCTAGATATTTCCGTGAAATCATATGATCGGATGAAAAAAAAATGGAACAAGATATATATTTTTGTTTGATTTAAGATCTTCATCATTTATATTATTTTCGTGTTTGTAGAATATCCGTTGATTATAAAACGGTGAATGATTTTTAATTGAAATTAAAATGGCAAATGTCCATTTTGGCGTTCGTCGCAGATAGCCAGTATTCAAGTGTTTTTTTTTAATTCCATCTTGCGTGCTATCGAGTGCTTATTTTTTAAATATTTTAAACCATAATTTAATTTCAGTTTACTTTCTTTATTTGTATCAACTGTACGGCTAATAATATCGCGATAATCTTATAATAGGTCACTTATACAATATCACATAAATGGTGCGTTACTGTAGATCAGTGCTTCCCAACCGGGGGTCCGCGAAAATTTTCATTCTATCAACATTCTTTGTGACAACATATTGAACATGTGGAATAGAAAAAAATCAGGTGTCCGAAGATTTTTGTTTTCAGATTTAGGGGTCCGTGGCATGAAAAAGGTTGGGAAGCACTACTGCAGATTGTCTGTAAAGTTTACCATTGCAATAAAGATTATCAAAAAAGTAGTTAGACATTTATATATAGACTTAAAATGATTGTCTTATATTAAAATACAAAAAATACTTATCACAAACTTTACAAAAAGTGACCGAACACACTTAAAGTTCTTTGCAACTTTGATTTGCAAGCGTTTGGCATAGAAAATTTTGAATTGAAAAAAGTAGTTTAAGATAGTGCGGTGTTTACCTAAATACGCGATATTTTGTATACATCAATCATCGCAATTTTTTTATTGATACGCTTTAGTATTAATACAATTAAAAGCACACATAAAATAGTTTAAGATGCTCATTACAAACAGTTTTGGTTTGATATAGTTTTATACAAAGGTAGCAATCAAAAGAACAAACTTTGAAAAAAAAGTTATCGATGTATTTTCATTAAAACAAACCAATGTTACTATTGAAAATCCATACTTATGCTTGAAAAGTTTAATTACTATAGTTTAATCGAATATCCATTATTATGATAGTAATCGTCTTTTAAAATTTTCAGTAAAGAAAATTGACTTAAATACCAAAAAATAATGGAATAATCATTTTTCCATCGTAGAAATAAAAATACTATCACTTAAAAGTTAATTCAGTCTTTTGTGTGAAACAATTCAAGTGAATGTATACAATTATGTAGGTCACTTAAATATTTTTGTTCTACGTAGAGCCAGCGTAGAAGCGACGTAGAGACAGCGTAGACTATCTGTAAATCAATTGAGGCTTAGATGTCGAGCCTTTTTATTAATTTTTCTCTTTACTCTTTTTCTTCTGCAGTCAAGTGCCAAATTTTTATGTAATCTTACTATTTTATTTATTGCTATAAAGTATAATATTAAACATACTCGTTTCAATTCGAATTACATTTATATTCGAATAACCCTAACTCGCGGTATTTGTTTTCAGTGGCCTTCTTAATATTTTGTGTTTTTTTAATAATTCTGGTGTGAGTTAAATTCATTTTTTTTAAAACCACTTTTAATGTGTTATTTATTAATTCTCTCTCAATTAATATCGATAAATATCTTTCAATAAAATGGTTTTCTCCAGCATAATGATTATTCATCAGTTAACAAATTTATTATTAGCTTAATTAGACGCATGGCTACTAGAGTATTTTGTTTATATTTACTCAATATAGTATCAAAATGGGTGAAAATAAATATAAAAACATCACTTCAACGTTTGTGTAAGTATCCTTAAAATCGCCGTATTAATTGGTATGAAAATAATCTAATAAAGTATGCAATATTCTCGTCTAATGTTTCCGCATAAATATCGACATTGTCTCTTTTTCCGTTAAAAGACTTTTGTACTAAATAAAAGTCTGTATTCTACTTCATGAATAACGAACCTTTGCATTATTCAATCTCATTTCAATATTTTTCTTTGCGCTTTACACTTGACCCAAACAGCTATATGTAAAAAATACGGCTCATATAAACGTACAGTTTTTTGCTGCTCAAAGCCACATTTGATAAGAGAGAATAATTTATGAAAAGTGAAACATGAATGTGATTAGTCGACAATTTCGTATAATGATAAGGACCGGTTTCACTCACCGGAAATATTTTCAATTGAATTAAAAGGTAAAACATTCGAAGTGAATTTAATCGTTCTAGTATTATGTATTTTTTAATTTAAAGATGTAATGTTAAGTGCAACAAAATTTCAAAAACAATTTTATTTATACACTGTTATGATCACTTTTTGAAATACATTCTTAAAACAATGTAACTTTTATATTTATAAACAAGCCTCAATAAAAAAAACCACATACAGTATTTTTTACTTAAACAAAATCAACAAATATAAGTAAAAAAATCCATACTATTAGAGAAGAGTTTACTTTATGTGAAAAAAAAATTGAGCTTTTAAATATGTTTGGCAAGTGTACATTATAATTTCTGAATGATGGGGAATTAAAGGTTTTTTTAATGATTTCCAGAAATGTTTATGAATTCAGATATTTAATTGAAGAGCTTGCTTCTAAAGTTGGAATAACTGAGTGATTGATTTGATGGCAATCATATTTAAAAAAATAATTATAAACAATGAAAATACTGTATTTAAAACATCAATAAAAATTGATGAACATATTGCCTTTAATATTCTATTTTATTAAAATTAAACCGTGGTAGAGGCATATATTTACTACGTTTTGCTGAATTGAATTTTATGCTAGATATACCATATTTGTGGGGATCTTGAAATATAATGTTTATCAACATTCATATTTGACTCTCAAAATATTATATATGTGCGTCCATTTAAGTTTCGGAAAAGGTTTTACCAGTTTCTAACTAAAGTGGAAATCAAACATTGCTGATGCAGCTATGCACATTTATAAATGTATGCTTGATTAAATTATAAACTCGAGAAGGCTTCGCATGGAACGTTTAACCAACGATGTTGTATCAATTACTTTAAAGACTTACTTTACTGTCAACAATAAACAGCTTATGTTAGCAGAAAATAATAAAATAGTCCAAATCACAAACTTATAAGTATAAATATTTATAAAAACATAATAAAATATTTTTAGTACTTTTTCCACATAAAATTTATTTGATCAGGACCGGTTTCGCTCATCGCGAGCGTTATCAACTGATAAGAAAAATATATTGACAATGAAAAGGATTTACAAATTACATTATAATTACACAAAATTAAAATGCTTAACATCTATAGCATAAAATTAATAAATCATCAAAGATTAATAAATATAAGTGGCAAATGACGTCAATTATAAACCCAATTAAAATTTGGGAAATTTTTCAAACAAAGTTAAGTTTGCTAACAAATATATTTCGTAGAAGAAGAAATAGATCTCGGGACATATATCGACAGCCCTGCAGTATTTAAATTGTAAATAATATAATTTTTAGAATATTTGAAATCTTTAAGTTTGCTAACAAATATATTTCGTAAAAAAAGAAATAGATTTCGGGACATATATCGACACCCCTGTCGTATTTAAATTGTAAATAATATATGTTTAGAATATTTGAAATGTCTAAGTTTGCTAACAATTATTTTTCGTAGTAGAAGAAATAGACTTCGAGGCATATATCGACAGCCCTGCAGTATTTAAATTGTAAATAATATAATTTTTAGAATATTTGAAATCTTTAAGTTTGCCAACAATTATTTTTCGTAGTAAAAGAAATAGACTTCGAGGCATATATCGACAGCCCTGCAGTATTTAAAATGTAAATAATATATTTTTTTAAATAATGTTTAAGTTTGCTAACAATTATTTTTCGTAGTAGCAGAAATAGGCCTCGGGGCATATATCGACAGCCCTGCAGTATTTAAATTGTAAATTATTTATTTTTTAGAATAATGTTTAAGTTTGCTAAAAAATATTTTTCGTAGTAGAAGACGTTAAAATAAAAGTCAAAATATAGTTATGTAAAATATCCATACCGTTATTAGAATGTTTCCTAATGTATGTAAGAAATTAAAAATATTTTCAAGGCCGGATGCAAAATATTACCACACCTTCCAATAATCAAATCAAAATCTGTCAAATCAGCTCCAAAAAATCTTTGTTTACCATCGACTCACACGATCCAACGATTCATTTCGACAGCCCTATAATTATAGCTTCAAAAAATCGAATAAATATCTTTGATTATTTAAAAAACTTCGTAGCGATGCAAACTTTCAAATAAAGTTCTCTCAATACTATTACGATGTTTCAGTTCTAAGCCAGGAAATTTGAATTTTGAATATAAAAAGATAAGCCATTCCAATTGGACGAACGAATTTTTCAAAAATATGCGATTCAAAATAGACCGTTAGCATTGGTCGAAAAATGTGGTGCTCAAACTAAAGCGTTATCATTGGGCGAAAAGGACAATGTGACGAACATATTTGTGATTATTTTATCGGCTATTAATATGAAGATTATATTTTGAGAACAATTACTATGTTGTTCAATCCAATAAAATGATTCTATATTTATTCACAATATTTTAAATTGTATGTAATGACGTTTTCCATGACGAAACGTTTTGCTGACATAGTTCACAATTGTCACCCACATACGTTACATTTGAATGAAAATTAGTGTCAACTAAAATTTTCCAGTCAATTTATGTACACAAAATCCATTTAACCATTTGTGTTTTTGGACGCTACTTCTGTTTTTAACTCACAGATGGCATCCATAAAGTAAAATTTCCCCTGAGAAAAGAGTTGCGTGGTATCCTGAAGTGTAGTTTCTATATCGATTGAGACCACATGACGCCATTTTGATTCTCTCAGTCCATATGACGGTTTTATTTGAACCGTAAACAGAAGAAGAAAGTATGTTTCTGTTTCTGTATAAATTAAAGAACATTCTATTGGGTATGCAGAGTAACGTTTCAAGTTAATTAGACAAACGAGTAAATAATAAATCGATATCAACCATAATATCAAAAGAACTTTATACTGTACGATTGTTTTTTTTGCGTTATAATGATATATTAATAAAAACAATAGATTAAATTCTCGGTAAATAGAACCTTTGTGTGGTCTTGTAGTTATTGGCGTTCGTAATATTTGTATTGCGGTGTCATTGGTTCAATCCTGTAACTGCCACTTGTGATTTAATGCTTTTTCATTCGGTTTTTGTTTTTTTTTCCAATGGTATGAAAGGTTTATCATGTTATCATACCTTTTTACCCATCTTTTCAAGAAAGAGGCTTTGAGATAGTCATGATAAGAACATTAAATTCCGAACTCTTTGTACGAACTTCTTTAAAATTGACACTTAGTGCTAAGCTTGCGGTTAAGATTTGTTATTTTACATATATAATGTAAATAAATAAATAAATCTTTTGATAGCTATTTCGGCTTCTCAGCATCGTCAAACTATTTTTTATTTTAATTGAGCTATCAACTTACTACTTTTTGTGGATTTAAATACGTCGTTAACGTGATCATAAATCTAATTCCAATAGAAAATTTCCTTGCATAAATATATATACCAGTGTGCTACTATTACATCAAAAAAGTAGGTTGGATTGTGCTATTAAACAAAGATCATTTGCGTGCTCCGAGTGTGTAAGTAATTGGATAATGAACTAACAGAATGTTTTTCAGTAAAGTGAAACTAATCAGTTCACATTATAAACCTCACTATAACTAAGCTTTTTACTAATTAATAAGGTTCTCGTCCATTCAAATATCTCGTTCATTTATATTTAAAAAAACATACTAACGCTAAACATACTATAATTTCTGTTTTGACCCGTTGTTAATAGTTTTATATGTTTCCTCATGAATAAAAACGGATACAAAATAAAAAATAAAATTGACGCATTTTTCTACACAGGCTATTGAAACATTGAAAAACAAAAGATATTGATACCGATACTACTGTGATACATTAATTGTTTTTATTATTGTAAATTCGTGCATTTATAAAAAAAAACTTTCTTCCTACGCGAATGCATTAAGCCAAGGGCGATAGACATAAACAAGTGATAGATATCAATTTAAATATATTTAAAGTATTAGATTGAAAATAGATAATGCAAAGTTGGGATGTCGAAATACATTATAATTTGATGAATTAACGGATTTTGGACTAAATATATTCATCCAAAACTAAGTGCATGCAAATAAAAAAAATATGTTTCGTACGTATTCCATTTTTTTTAAATAAGGGGGTATTCTAGTGTAGAGGCACGAATTTCGGGTGCTTTTTCGAGCTCTGTAAAAAATAAGCAAAGAAAATTTTCACCATTTTTTTTTACCATTCGTTTATTGATGTTTTAAAAGTACATGAAAAAATTCAAAAAATAAATAAATTCAAAACTCGAAAAGTTATCGGCTGGTAAAAGGAGGGGTCCAAAAACAGGTGGTGTCCTGGCGTACATGATTTCAAACCTTCTTGTCATTTGAAAAAAATGTATAACGGATTCTTAATAAATAAAAAAATTTCCATCGCCCGTACCTCGGAGAAATCAAAAAAAAATCACAAAATGACAGCCGTTTGAAAAAAAAACATTTTTTACGTTTTTTTAACAGTTTCAATTTTTTTAAAAATAGTAAAAATTGAAATTTTGACTTAATTCTGCTACGAGCCATAGAAACATGTGTAAAAAAGATTCACACAAAATTTTAAATAAATCGTTTTGGTAGAACATGAGATATTATGCACGCCAGCTTGAAAAAAGTAGTTTCGAGAAAAACGCGTTTAAAGTTTTTAAATTCGATCGGACTAGCTTAGTTGATGCGTCACCAAAATCGCTGTAACTCGGTAAATAATTAAAAATTTTAAAAATCTCTTTCACATACTCTCGAATGTCAAAGCATTAGAAAAATATAAAAAAGAATGAATCGATTTTTTCAATTTTCTACACTAGAATATCTCCTTAAGTGATCAAGTTTTTCGTTAAAAACCATCAAGTGTATAACTTTTTCATTTTGCTAGCGTACTGGTGAAAGTCGGCAAGTATCACAATTAACATAAATCAACAATGAGACAGTCAAATAAAAACCAGCTGAGATAACTCAGTGGGTGCATTTTTCATATCGGTTTGGCAAATATCAATTGCATGCAGTTGTACCTGCCTTATAATCCTTATGTTCATTTGTGCCAGATAGACATCAACATTATAATTAAATAATTTTGTATAAGCAAACATATCGAGACTAGAAGCTTTTTCAATAAAAAGCCATTTTTTTGCTGTTTACTCAAAACTATCACTTTGCTATCTACTAACTTCTGAACTACTAGCGAGAATGGTGCCAATACGAATAATTTTAATTAATAAAAAATCTAATCTAATAAAGTTTTAACATAAAATAACTTAGATTATTCCACGCATTGTGATACAAACTGTGGCGCGTGTTTTGCCTCTTTTAGAGGCATCCTCAGACAGACTTACTTTCAAAAATGCTTTTTTAAGTACGAATAAAGTTTTGTTTGTTACACAATATACCACAAACTTAAAATACTTTGATTTATATCATTTGAATACATCGTGACGCTATAGGCCTCTATTTAATTTTAAATATTTCTGAACGTGAAGTTCATGTCACTTTTAATGGATCAACACAAAGCGATTTTTAATTTAATAAAATGACAGAAAAATAAAACACGATTAAAATGTTAATTTTATATTCTTGCATGCGTCGAAAAAACAGTAGTGATATATTTCGAGTCAGAATTTGATTCACAGCTTTTGTGATCGACATATCCAATTCCGTGGAAACATTATGTGTAGACGTGGCACTAAATGTGTTAATTTTTTTGTCTCTTTAAAAATCATCGTCCGACTAACGATTTAGTTACATTTTTAAGACATAAAATTATACGTCAATAACAATTCATTACTTAAATTACGATGGATTGAAAATATTAAGTTTTTCTACACGTCGCAGATAGGTGATGATAAAAAAAAATACGCTAATAATATTCTTATTTTTAAATTTTCCATTAATATGTAGCAAAATATTACTTTATTGCAATGGATGAAATATGTTGGCTCTATAAATATCAATACAATTACAAATACATAGTTAGTAATGTTATGAATTTATTTCGTGCTTTATTAAAAAAATAAGCTTTTTTAAACCAGTTTAAATGCATTTTTACAAAGATCTTAAACTAAACGAATAGTAATAGTGATAAATTTTAAAAAAAAAGATGTTAGGAAAAAAAATCCAGCCATGTTCACTTTATTGGCATAATATTCATAGTATTCTGCGATAGATTCTCGCCATTATTTCTTTATACTAATTTTTCAGGTTGGTTATGCAAAACGGTGTAGACAAATAAAAACATCACAGACATTCATTTTTCTGAATCAAAACTCACAAATTAATTGAAAACTCTATACAGGCATAAAAGCTTCTATTCATAAATCCTTATCATAACCAAATTAGCTACGGAACCTGCATCAATATAAAATAATAACAAATAGATGGCGAATTACTTGCTTAACCACATTCCTTTATTGATTTTTTATCAAAGAAAAAAAAATACCAATTACTTGATATTGTTATGTGTATATTATTGCCTTTATTTAGTGTCAGATTTATCTTATTTAAACAAAAAAACTACCTTTCAAATATGGTGTTCAGAAACCACATTTTTTTCAAAAATACTTTTAATGCGTCAGTTTTACTTTATATAAAGTACATAATTGCTAAACATGTGTATATGTATGCAGGTAACTAACATACATATTGTATTTCTGGGCTAACTTAACCTAACCTTATATACCTGCGACCAGTGGCGGATTATCCCATAAGCGCAAGAGGCGCTTGCTTGGGGCCTCCAAATTTTTTATTCCATGTCCGCTCCCAATATGGAGCATATGGACTCCTAATGGAGTTTATCTCAACAGAATTTTTTCTACGAGAACTGCTTGTTACTCAGTTGCTCAACCTCTCTTTTTCCAAAGAGAGTAGGAATAGAAGGAAAGGGCAAGGACAGGACTAGTGGTTAGCTAATCGCTCTCGATACGCCCCGTTCACAGGATAGGATGGGTGGGAGGGGGGAATTCAAGACATCACATACATCCATGCCTTTGAACAGAAATTCATAAATCAATTGAAAAATCAATTTATAAAACTGCCCGTACCGGGATTCGAACCCGTGCCCTCCGTAGCGGTAGCCAACGATGTTGACCACTCGACCACACAGGCGGCAAATTTTAGGGGCCTCAAAAATATCTTTGTTTCCATATATTTTTAGATGTGAATGTTCATTTATTTAACATGTAACACTTTTAATAAAGAATATTTATTTCAAGGAGTGAGGCCCTAATATTTGATTCTAATTTTGGTAGTCATTTTTGAAATACCGCAATCCAACTAAAAAATATTCACCAAATACCATTTTTTTTGAAGTGACACATACATGAAGCTATTTTCTTTAATCTATACAAGATGATAATTGGCAATGGGGTTTTTATGTGTTAGAAACTAGCTTGGAATCTGATATGCGCCCTAAAACAAAAAGTCTCTCATAAGACGTCCGAACAACTAAATTTTATTTTCTAGATTACGAGTTTCTACTCGTAATTTAAAATAAAGTGGTTCTCACGTAAAACTTTACTGTGGCCACATTATTAACGTTAACGGTCCTATGAAAATCTCGTGAATCCCAAAGATTTTATAAAAGTATACGCTGAAACGCTCAAACCAATTTTGCTGAAAATTCAATTCATTGCATTCTTAATAAAATATATTTATCTTCCAAATATTTTCAATGAAAAAAAAAAGTATTACACATAACTTATTTATTCTAAATATTTAATTTTGTACAAAATATTTACATTTTCCTATTGAAAATCAACGTTCCTTATTTCACGAAAATTGCTTTGAAAAAAATCCAAAAGGAAAAAAAATAACAAAATACAATATTTGTAGAGAAATTATATTTATAAAAAAAGCCACATGAGGTGTAATCTCATAACTAAAGCAAAAGAACTGGAGAATTTTTATTTAAGTGGGGCAATTATTGGGGGGGCGGCAAGGCAAATTCAAGAAACGCCGTGGGCGGTAGGACCCCTTCCTACGCCACTGAATCAAGCTTAATAAGATTTTCAAATTATCACAGTTCGCATTATTACAAGCATTCGGTATTATTTATTATACTGTAAACAAATATATAGGGAGCACCCAAGAAAAAAATAGTCGATAATAAAACGATCATGTTATTTGAAAATTAGATATAATTATTTTTTAGCAATTATCCTCCATCTTTAACTACGAAATGATTTTCAAAATATTTTGAAAGACTCCTTTTTTTATTCTCAGTAAGCTTTTTTTTATTCCGTGTTGTACTCAAATTTGTACGCACGACCACCGGCTACGATTTCACAATCCTCTTGCAGAGTGTATTCTATGGCGTTACATTTATTTATTTTTTAATTTGAAGGAATGTCCCATGGAGACATCCTTCATGGCTTAGTTGTAGAAAGTAGACAAAGACTTGATCAAAGATTTATTATTTCTTATTATCCTTTCCGCTGATATAAACACTGTAATTTGTTTCTGCTCTAAGATTTTTTACCATGTCCCCGCCAAATGTGGAGCATATGGACTCCACATTAGTGTTTCTATGAGAACTACTTGTATCTCCGTTGCTCATTCTCTCTTTGCTTCTAAAGTGAGTAGGAATATAAGAATAGGGCTAGGCTAGGACTAGTGATCAGCTTATTGCTACATTTTCACGTTAATCCTTTGAGGAGTGAGTAAACTGATTCGTTATTACCCATAAATATTTTTTTAGAAGCTATTACTGCGATTTTGTTTATTACTGTATTTTTTCTCTCGTCTGTGTACATGTGACACTTTACAGGCGTCGATTTCAAGAAAGGAATCGATCCCAAATGGTATTTTACGCTCAATATTATATGACTACCAAATTGTTTACAAACCTTAAACTTTTTTTTAAAAACCTTTTTTTCATTTATAAAGCATGATAAAACTTATGTGGCGACCAAAAATCACTGATGGATGTATCTAGTATCCAGATGCGGATACTTTCATCTTTTTTTTTATTTATTTTTTAGCAGGTTTGCAATTTTGCTATGAAAACGCCGAATATACTTGGTATTGAAAAACACCAACGATTTTTTTTACAACGTGTTCTGCACTCCGAAAAAAGGGCCTCTAAAATTTATTGCGCCTGGGGCCTCGCCAGTGCTTAATCCGCCACTGCCTGCGACAGCCAGCAGTTAGTATTAAATGGCCTTCACTAGATTGGGGTGAGGTCTTCTAATGGTTACATATGTGAAGCTCTGTTTACTTGGGTATCACTTCTTCAGTATTGAACGAGTGTGTCGGTATATATGGTCTTACGTAAGGATAGAATTTTATGATGCAGTTATTTCAAAACACTATTTTTGATAATAACAAAATATAATGGATTAGTATTTCAATGTGCGTTTTTTAACTAAGTTTGCAAAATTTTTCACTGTATTCAATGTTTAGGTCCCGTGCAGTTCTGTACCGGGTCAAAATTTGAAAAGTAAATTGATTTATTTTCTTGATTGTTATTGCGTTGTGGAAGGCGGCTGTGAAACAGCGGTATAACGGGTGGTGGTGGGATAATCAAAAACCAACATGTATTTTTATATTATGAATTCTGTCAAAAACTAAGTATACATTTTGTAAATAACTCTTGTGATAAGCGAAACCGACCTTGATCTATATTTAAAAAATATAAATTGATTGGATTAGAACTTAGGCACTCAGCTACGGCGTAGGTCATGCGTCAAATAAAATGCATATTGTAAGTTTTGCATAAAAGGCAAAAAGTCGTATCCCACGGTTTTTTCAAAATAGCATTTATTAGCTAACAAAAGGGTGTAAGCTGCAAATAGCAAATTAGTATCTAAATTTAGTCTTCAAGTTCGAAAAAAGATAGGCATGTGAAAGTTGTGACCAGGAAAAAGGATTTACACAAAGGTTTTTCCTTACCAACTTAACAAATATTTCAATAAAGCACAAGCTTATTAGTCACCGTGCGCCGTTTCTTCTATATACTTAGTTGATATTTATAGATATACAAGTCACTTTTAAGGTGTTCACTGTCAATACTTGGGGTGGAATGTCATTATAATAAAAATAATAAAACATTTTTAGTACTTTTTCCACATAAAATTTATTTGATCAGGACCGGTTTCGCTCATCGCGAGCATTATCAACTGATAATGTTGATAATGCTCGCAATGAGCGAAACCGGTCCTGATCAAATAAATTTTATGTGGAAAAGGTACTAAAATTTTTTATTTTTTTTAAAGATATAAGTATTTTGGGAGAGTAATTGAAAAACTAAATATTTACCTTTTAAAAGCATTTATTGATATTTTTTTCTCATAGCAAATCTTCTATAAACATAATGATAATTTAACTTGAGATACGAACTTAACAAGTTAATGACGTGTGTAGTCATGGGGGGAGATACAAAAATGCGGTATTGGCGACGAGCTGGCAAAGTTTTATTAAAGTAAGAAGTTTGCGGGATATCGATCCGCAAAAGAAATAAAATAGTCCATTACGCTGTGTACGTACTGGTAGCACGCCACTGAAATGACATGATCACAACTCGAGGGCTGCGGTCCAATATACATAAATCTAATAATAATCATCCAGTGCGTATTATAGCAGCTTATTGGCAATAAAAGCAAAGATTTATCGTCAATATAATATTATTCTTCTTGAATTACATCAACAAGTAATTAAGAAACCTTTAAAAAGCGTTTATAGTTCATTACTTGTCATTGTTAGAAAGTATTGAAAAATCTATTTATCATATACCATTTTATTTGAGGATCTCTTGTAGTGACTTTTTTATTCCTGTGTATGTATAGATTAATTGGTAATCCGATATTGTTTCTGTTAAAAAAAAAAACAATTTTTTACCTAATTCATAATTTCATCGATTGATTTACCGCAATCTCTAGGCGCTATCATTGAACGTTCTGTTTTCAATTTTACAATTCAAATATTAGTAAAATCGTTTTAAAAGCTTTTTGAATCTCACCAGGCTCTTAAATAGTATATCATATTATATGTTGCATAAATTTTGAAAATTTAATAAATAACAATGATAAAAAATCGAATTTCATGTTAAATGTAATCACCGTTAAGTTTTTATGTAAATTTGAGATATTTTTCAATTTTCAGACACCCTGGTTATCGGTGGCAGATTATCTCTGAAGCGCAAAAGACGCAAGGGCTACAAAAATAACTTTCTTAAATCTGTTTTTAATATTTATTTTTATTTTACATTGAGTTATAATATAATACTATCGCAAATATAACTGTTTTTGTTGACGGGTTCCAATTTATCCTTTCGTCGGAAAGCTTTCCACAATAAAAAAAGAAATTTGTGATTAGAAGAGATAAAGACGATTTTTTGCTACCTGAAAAATAGTGACTTTGGATAACATCTGCTTTTGAGCCACGACACACAATAATTCGATACAGGTATGGCAGAAAAAAAATGATAACATATTGCAGACACCGCAGACACTGTCTTAAATAAATTCTGTTTACTATTTGTGTCATAGATTTTTTTGTATCTATTCATTGTATCAATATTATTGTTTACTAACTGAGTGAAATAACGATGAGAATTCGTGAAGTCTATATTTTTTTCCATGTAAAGTGTGTTTCAATTTGATCTCGCGATATTGTACCATCGAGAATTAAATGAAAAGAAAATGGAAAAATATTCATATTATTATATTCAACAAACTTTTTCGAATTATAAAGATTAAATGAAGTCTGTAAAAAATATTTATATTAAACAGTTTTTCAAAATATAATATATTTGGCAGAAAAACTACAGTTCATTCAAAATTCATTTTTTTCTAAATTTATTGAAACCAACAGCAAAGTTTATTGATCAGTGATATATATATATGTACGTCGACAATACTGCATTGAACAATAGTTTTTGTTCAATATACCGTATTTACAAAAAATATTATTGTGATAAATAATTCGATTGTGAATATGCAAAATGAAGCAACCCAGATAATCTTAATGTATACAACTTAATACAAGTTCTATCAAAAAAAAATGTAAGCTGCAAATGTCCAATTAATATCTCAATTTACCATTTAAGTGTCAAAGAAGAAGGACCTGTGAAAACTCTGACCAGGAAAAAAAGACTTACAAAAAGGTTTGTATTAACAATTTAATAAATTAATATTTGATTGAGTCAATAAAACACCATTTTATAAGTTTTTGTACACTCAAGGTTGGGAATATATCATACTTTGACTATGGCTAAAATCATCAAAACACGTTTATTGTGCCTTCTGTAAAATTGGTTATGTGTGGGTTATGTCCTTTCACCTCTCCAAAGTCGATATATATTTGGTATTTGTCTTATTATAACTATATGTCAGCTAGAAACGCACAACACAACATTGCGCTTGTACACGATAAACGATGTAAAAATAGAGAAATATTGTTTGGAATTTTTTCACAAGAGTCCCACTTGTTGCGTAAGATTGCCTATTTGTTTCATGCCCAACATTGATTATTCTTCCAAACGAATTGCTTATACACATAATGGAAAATGAATCATATGTTTCTTTTTCAAAATAAGACCATATTATTTACGCACCGATAGTTGAGAGCAACTGAAAATATTTCAACATGAAAATATCGAATAAAAAAAGTAAATTTTCTCCGAGAATTAAACGCAAATTAAACCGGTTTTCAGGCATTTGGGGCCAATAATATAACCATTAAACCACAGTTATTTTTAGACACAGTTTGCGCAAATATGTTATTTTGTAAAATCTTCCTCGTCAAAATATTTACAACTAATTTATTATGTTATCGTCATGCGAGTTTTTTGTTGTTTTTTTAAAAAATAGACAGTCGTCAAAAAATTATAAACCTACTCAACATTTTTAACTGTTCAGCTCTGGTGAACTAATAATATAATATTAATAGTCAAATTCTAAAATATTTAACAAAGTATATCTACAATATTTATATGTATATAATTAGTTTAAAATTCTCACGTCGAGCGAAACCGGTCTTGATACAAAATTGTCAAGTTGATAAAAAAAAGTCGCCCTCTGTGGTCTAAACGGTTGGAGTTTCCTCTATCGACCAAGTGGGTCTGGGCTCGATTCCCGGTAACCGGTAAGGTTAATGTCAAAATTAGATTTTTCCAGTTTAAAAACTATATAAAAAATGTATTTTTTTCCATACATTTTTATCAGGACAGAAATTTCTAATAAATTAGTGAAAAACCATTCGGATTCTCCTATAATAATAGTTGTTGATATAAATTGTGGCTATATAGTTTTAAATCATCATGATGAGTTTAAATAAATTAAATAACCCGTATTTGGCATTTAGCATATATTGAAATGATCTCGCTAAGCTATTTAAAATTGAAAAATAATCACCTTCCCCAAAAAATATTATCAAATGACTTTTTTTACATGTCCCACTTTCTTTATTTATGGTGGCTGCCGGCGCTATTCAAAAACTATTTGATAGAGTGCTTTGAAGAAGTGTGCCTACATAATATAAAATCGAGGTCACAATATTCGCCTTACCCAGTTTGTGAGAGACTTGATGTTACGCTTCAATGTCTTCGCTCCAGATCTTGACTACATTCGATGATATTGCGAGCCACGGCAATATGAATAAGGCTATATACAGACAAGAACTCTAATAAATTGTTCTAAGTACATATCATTTTGAATTCATTTTTTATAAATAAATTTTAGTAATTATTTTTTAAAAATATTCTTTTACAAACAGTATAGATCAAGGTATTCCAAACAGGGGGGTAAGCCGTTCGAACCGGTTAAAACTGGAACCGGGTACCAGCATGGTTTAAAAAAATGATAAACGATTAATTTTTAACGGGGACCCGGTCAATTTCAAAATCTCTGTCAAATCAGTTCAAACTAAAATCAAATTCCCCTTCAAAATAAGTGTTAATATTTCATTTTTCCATATTAAATATATTTATTTTTAAGATGTATGATTCTCTTGATATGTGTACTTCTGTTTCGCAAAACTTTTTAATCAAAAAGAGAGATTTAATGAATCCTCGAAATTCGTCACTCTCAATAAATCCGCTTAATTCACAGCTGCATTGAGACCAGATTGTAAAAGCGGTGCATTGAAAAGAGTCATGGAATTCCTATTTTTTAGTCCAAAAGTATTGTTTTACATTGTGAAATTAATTTTAATAATACTTTATATTTCTCGAAACAGACGCACTACGTTTCGTCATCCACACACATTTTCCGGTTAGCGAAAAAGATAATGTGCGATTATTTGTGTTAGAAATACTACCAGCAAAATAAATTGATTGGTGGGATTCGCCAAAACATTTTTAGTTTCTGTAATCTACTGGTAAACGAAATCCAATTCAAGAAATGCTTTTTAATTTCTTGCTATCTATTCAATCTAATTCGATGGCAAATGAACACGTATTTTCCGTTACTAACATGTTTTTATCCAAAATTTGAAGTTCTATAAAATATGAAACACTGAATGCATTCATATTTTTGAAATATTAATTACTTTTTAGAAAAATATAACTTTTTAAAGTAATAATTTAACTAGAATTCTATTTAATTTTTTACTCTTCTGTTCGTATTTATGTATTTATTTACATGAAAGTAGTAAAATATGAATAAATAATGGTCTTGTTTTTTCAACATATTAACAATTATGCATGTATTTTAATTTTTTATTAAAAAAAAAATATTTATCGGTAATTAAATTACTATTAATATTATATATTACTAGGGCAGAATACTATTATCAAATAATTTAGTACGTATATTATACACATATTCGTTTATTATAGATTTCAAGTCTTTTTCAGTGTAACCAGGTACCTGGTTATTTTATGAAAAATTACCTGAGAATCGAGTTATGAATTTGGGCGGATATTGAGATGCCCTAGGGGAGTGAAATTTTAGAGTTTTGAGCTAGAAGAGGACTAGTTCATTGTGACTGTCGACGTCTTGTTACAAGAAGTCGAAGTGCGGGTGGGTGAGGAGAGTTGAAAACATAGCAAACATTCATGCCTTTCGATGCAAATCCACTTTATTCATGAAGGTGACTCATATCTCGGTGATTCATATCTGTGACACCACTGTCGGAAAGGACAGACATTTGAAAACGTTGACCGCTCATCTTAAACATTACATTTAAAAAAACCTTCATTTTGTAGTAAAAAAAATAAGCAATTCGATAACTTCTCTATTCATCAGTTGTTTGACGGATTATAAATTCGTCAACTACAATATAATAGATTTAACCTTTTCTAAGCAACATTTTTTCTTTAAAAATAAAAATTTTCATTTAAAGTTTTCCAGTAACATATTTTCCGCTTTGTATGTAATATTGTACATTCTACATATATAAAAATCCAGTGTATTTATTTATTGATTTGGCATTTACATGGTAGAACTCCATTTTAATAGGGTAAAATATCAAGGTATTAATAAGTTCTACAGTTTTTTTAAAAGTGAAAGGTTGATAGCTATTTCGGCTTTCGCCATCGTCAGAACTATGCTTTAAACGTAAATTTACTACAGTGTATTTGTTTCTGCTAAAAAAAATCTTGGTCTATGACTTATTATCAAATGAAGCAAAAATAAATATGAAGTATTTTAATTTTCGTTCCTTTGCGTCGATGCTTATTACGATAAAATTTAAGTATTCTCTTTGGCTGAGTTTTATTATGCACATTTTATATTAGCACAGACAAAACGCTTTTAGACAGTATATTATATTGATTTTTTTTCCATAAAAGAAAGCTCTTTTTGTAATTTCTTATAAGTAATATTTTGGTTTTCATTTTAATGTGCAGGTATTTTTCACTTAAGTGTGAGACAGATTTACCATGCTTTTCAGAAGCGGATTCTGAATGAAGAAAATACAAAACTAAGCTAAGCCAACAAAAAGCCAAAGCCAAAAGACAATATCTCAAATGACATGGTTCACAAGTGTTTTCGGTCAACAACATAAAATTAAAAATTAAAATTAAAATAAAAAATAATAGAACTTCTTCATTAAAGGACATATCTACGACTGAGAAAAACTTTTACGAGATACACAATAGACAATGAAGTTTATATTTATTTATTAAATTTATTTAATATTATAAAATGAAGGCTTTAAACGAATTAAGTTGGTGTCTACAAGTCGATTAAACAAACTATACAGCACGATATGTGTTCAATTTCACTTCCGTATTAAACATAGTGACGTATTTTATGATTTAGTTTGACGTACATTAAAAATATGCAATACAATTTTAATGTTCAGTGATTAATCTCTTTAACTGCGCTTGATTGTTACAAACAGCAACCCAACAACATATTATAATTATATTTATTTTGAAATTGTGACCCATAAACAATAGCTGATTCTTCAAAGTTTTATTAATTAACCAAATATTCTCGGGTCGTTTCATAAAAAGTATTTCAAATATGTTTTCAATTTAAAAAAATATTTTTAAAACTGTATTGAAAAAATATTTTAACTCTGTTTGAATTTCATACGATTATTAAAATAAAATTGTTCAAGATATTAAGTGTCGAAATAATACATATTATTTAAAAATAATATTTCAACATTTATTTATTGATAATTATTATTCATTTGTGACATATTATGTATAAATTCTGAGAAAAAATGTTTAAGTGAAAATACATATTTTCATAAAACATAAACAATTCAAATTTGAACCAATATAACATACGAAAATGGGAAGATTTACAACTAATTCATGAAAAATTTCGATTTAATTTGAAACATGAAAGAATAAATTTACCAGGCGATTAATATTTTACAACCAAAATAAATGCAATTAACTTCACCGCCCAAAAATAAATAAAATGACACTTATTTGAGACAATTATTAAAATAACCTTATTTAGGGTATTTAATTGTAATTTTCGGTGAAAAGGTGTTATATTAAAAAATAAAGCACTTTTTGGACTGATTGCACATGATTTATTTAAGATCAGGATCCGTTTCGTTCATCGCGAGCATTTTCAAATGTTGAATTATAAAAAAATACAAGGCTATTTATGCAAAACTAGGTATGACGAATAATAATTGTGTAAAAAAATGAAAGAATATATGTTTATGTAATCTTCTCCATTTCAATAAATAATTTGGTATCATGCCATCATTGAAATGGTTTTTTAAAAAACACAATTTTGTCTAAGCGTTCATTCATTATTATTGCGACTGGCAGCTAACACTTTCGAAAACAAGTACAAATTACTTTATTCTTTAAATCTAAGCTTATGAAATAATATTTCAAGTAACTTATAAATAACTGCAACTATTTTAAGCATGGAAGTTTAGCATATATTTTTTTTAAAAATTATCTAACCAAATTAAATTTCTTAAAATGCAGATTTTTTTTCTTTAATTAAAAAATATATAAGATGCTATCGGTGGAATTAAAATCGCTTTATTGCGAATTAAAATTTCGTAATTTTGAGAATTCTTTACAAATAAAAAAAAATCTCAAACTCATGGCAAACAATATTTTAATTTACTTGATTTTTATGATGTTGGATACAATTAATATGCAAAATATACTGCAGTTTCTAATAAAAAAATAATTGAACTACAGAAGTAGTTATAACATAGAATAATGAAACAAAATTATGCCATTTTTTAATAGAAAACACGAAATTAATTAATTGTGTTCATAGGCAAGTGCCTACTGAAGTCAGTAAAATAGTAAATTAAAGAATATCGAAGGGTGGATTATATAATTTAAGATTTGGTGGAATTTCAATATTAAATTTGAATCATTCAAATTATGAACATTCACACAAGTTTTGTCACTAACTTTGCAACGAATATGTAAATTAGGTTTATTTTATAAACAATCCATTACCAGATACTTGATTTGAAGCAAAATTTCTATAATTGGATAATTATTTACTGCTAGTATTTCTCCGTATACTTTATCGAAAAAACTTTACAGAGTTCTCTAAAAATAAATGAAATAATTATTTAAACAGCATTACATCAGCTATTTATCCACCGGTAAAAAAATATTAAATTACCCCTGTTATTGGGCAACATTGGTTGGTAAGATATTTTTATACGAAATATTGATTTTTCGCCGTAATGTTTTGCGAAATATTTCGGCAACGTGATACTGAGTTGAAAGAAACATGCTGTCTCCATGGAAAGATTATCGGTTCACTACAGTATAGGTTTAATTCTTAATTGGAAGTTATTTCCTTTGCACAAAGAAAAGTTGTCGCATATTTCTAGCCCTGTTACACAACATGACACAAAAGCAATTGCCAAGCAACGCAACACACTAAATAATACTAAGCCAAAGTGTATAAAGTATATTTTTAACTTAAGCATATTTGGCATATAAAATTATGCTAAAAACACATCATTACTTTGATTTAACAATATTAAAATTAAGTCAGCCATTGAATCATAAATATCCTTTTGAAAATTTCAATATAAAAAATGCTTTTTTACCTATAACATGAAAAAACTACTAAAAATATTCAAAAGGTTTCTATGACTTCCTCGAAATCGATTTGAATGTTTTTTTTATATAATTTAGCTATTATTTTCTATGATAGTAAATTATTAATAGCAAAAACTGCGTTTCGAAGAAATTATAAATGTGAATGAAAAATATTTTAGCTAGCATCTGATTTATATAATAAATAAGAAAACACTATTAAAACTACTTACAAGCCTCAAGACATCTTCCAACATTTCACATTTTAGTTAAAAAAACAAAACGATTAAAAGATCACAGAGGTAAAAAATATACGGTTATTAATTTTGGTTATTATTTTATCCTATTTACTTTGATATAAAAAAATCTTTACTTATTCTACCGTAGTCTTTTCCTTTCAAAAAATGCACGAGAATTTCATTTGATGGTCTTATTTTGGACTAGCTTAATTGAAATGTTTATATAAAGGTAAAACTCTGAAAAACACACGCATTATCACCGCGTTCCGCGTTCATCGTGACGACATACGCACTGAATAAATTGTTGAGAATTTTTTCACACAACTATCCACCGCTGGAAAAATGCCGCAGTGTACCGACCGTCCTAGGAATTCTACCCGTCAACATCGCGTCGAGTGAAGTCGCGGGAACGATAAAAAATTATGAAAAAGTAAAATTGATGCCAAAAAAATCTAAGCTAGATGCTGATGTATTTAGATAGTTTAGGTGTCGTTTTTTATAAGCACAAATAAAAGCAATGTTCTAGCTGACTTACCGAATGAGGAACGGAGGCGCTCTACGGAGGGCTACGGTGGACGGTGACACCGAGGGGCTTAACAGCGGAGACTCAGCCCCTCCGGATCGCCTCGGACGATCAGGTTTTGCGTTAAGTCATCCGACTTTTGAGCGGGCGAACGCGTACAGAAAACTTTCGACACCGTAACAATAAGCCTTTAAACAAAGCAGTTATGCAATACAAATTTAATAAGCTGCAGAATTTTAAGATACAATCGTTCGGATGCGGCGAACGAACGCGTCAGTTTGTTAAAAGCAAATCACTTCGGCTGAAAAAATCCAAATACATGCAGCAATTAATGCGCTTACCAATTGGACTGAACGCGGGTGGACTGAGGCGGTGCGACGTAAGTCCTTATATTCACCACAATATAACTCGTTCACCTTCACGAGTCGGCCGCGTACGGGCCGGGACCTTTTCTAGTTTATGGGCCACTCCGCTACGGGATGGTAGCCGCCTCACCGCCGTAGGGGAGAATCACGGCATTTCCGGGAAAAGTATACGGGCGTTGTGTAATTACGAGCGGAAAAGTGAGCGGGTCTCGTTTACAGCCATTCGAGGCGCGGGTGTCCTCAGATCGCGAACGGAATCGCCGCTAGGTTCTCTGTCGTCGACTTTGCGATCAATGAAAACTCGCTAATGCAGGAGAGGCACATTGTGGGGTCGCAATCTGTCTTTCGCGCCACAGCGTCTCCGCGTATTCGCAAAAGTAGCTACCCATTACAAAAAATATCGCTCAAAAAATAATGAGATATATAAATAAAAGTTATCGAACGTTTTAGATATACCGCTTAAGCCCAAATACATATAACACGATATTTTTTTTACATACATTTTTTTTATATAAAAATCTCTCTCATTATAATAATTCGGGGTCGAGAGAAAAAAATAAAACGTAGCATAGAAATGTATGCATTTTATTTATCTTTATACATTTCGTATCATATTTAAAGATTTACCTGGCATGTTTGGGTTACAATTGCCTTTTGAACGAAATTGAAATTATTCGTTTTTACTTTAACTCTCCACACGGACATTGTAAAAAATGATAGCGTTTCAACATCAACACAGTATAACAAATATAAAACATATTTTTTTAATTTAAATTCTACTTCAAACGTATATATAGGTCTCATTATATTCGAATTTGAATCATTGTATGGTGGCTCAAAGATTTCTGAAATCGGCGTTAAATATAGTATGTTCTTATTATAGGTTACTTAACTTCAGCTGGATATATACCATATTTAAAAAAAAAAAACTATATTAATCAAATTGGTAGAAACTTGCACACAAAAAATACCTTTTCTTCATATATGTTTTAATAGACTAATTACAGTTTGAGCCAGTATTAATGAACAAATAATTATGTTTACTACAAATCATGTTTAACATTATGAGTAATGGATATACCAGAAATACAAATTTTCTCCACAGTTTTTCTACGTGTTCCCACATAACCAATTCGCTCTTTTTGTTCAATAGCAGCGTCGTAGCAGCGTCGCTGAAAATATTTTCGGGGAACCCACCGTGAGAAGGTTTCACACCTCTATAGGACCGTCCCGACAGGAATCTAAATTCGTCAATTTCCGTAGCCTTTCGCAAATCCTCGGACCGGATCGGTCTCAATCGAGGAACATCGTATAATGCGATATCGATACGAACATGTTTAAGTTTTTTATACAAATTATTTATGGTACCCATGTAAGTATATACTCACACAGAACAACAAATCGTTTCTAAGAATGTCTACAGAAAACCAGGAAGACTACGACAATGGCGCCACTGTATCCTGAAAGTATACATTGAGTATTTTCTGACTTAGGAATTATTTTTTTAATCATTTAACACTTAAAGAATTTAAATTTTATTATGAATATACAGCGTCAACTTCCATTATACACGTTTTTTTAAGTTAAGTTTTTTCAGTGTATGCTTTCTTAGCTATAAACAGTCTTACATTGAGACGTTTCTGATTCGCTCCACATTTATTCATTCAGGTATCATAATATAATAAAAATCGAATCATTCATTATTTTACGGCCAGTTTATCAAAAGGGGAACCTGTTTTACGTCCAGCATCCGCTTTGCTTGTGTATACAAGGTGGGCTTTTCCATCCTATTTTGCATAGTGACATTTTGACGGTCAATTTACTGATGCTTAACGTGAAGTAACATCAGTTCGTTCAAACATTGACAACGGCCTGCAGTTTACACTGAATTAATCAAGCGACCGATGGCCTTATACTATCAGATAAATGCTGCGTTGATCATATGTAGATTCATATCACAATAAAATCCGTTTCGGGGGAAATTTCAGATCCATTGAATCAAATACCTTTTTTACAATCGCTTTCGTTCTCGATGAGAGCGTTTTTTAAGCCCTATCCGCTTCCAGAAAAACAGAAATTTATATTGGCGAATAATACAAACGTTGGATAAGAAAACACTACTGGTTAGCTAATCGGTCTCGCTACTCCTCGTCTTTAGGATCATATTTATCGGAGGAAATTTAATCATCACAGATAGCTATTGCCTTTGAACACAAATCGGTCAAAAAATCATTGTATGAAACTCTAGAATTCGAACCCGTGGAACCACTCTGCTATAAGACCGGTGACTTTATTTCAAATTTTTATAAATAAAACGAGGAAGGTAAAAACATATCAAATCAATTTATATCTAAGAAAATATAATACACTTTTAACTCTCTTTTTAAACGGTTTCTTAATAACACTCTCTGCATCTCTTGCATGTACTTACTACTCAATACTGTCTATGCTCAGAGAGGTTCATTCTTGTAAATCCGAAAATTTGGAAAGAATTATTACAAATGATCTGGATATCTCAAGTGACAGTGAATTATTTTTTTTCCATGTCCGCTTCCAATTTGGAACACGTGGCCTCCTAATGGAGGTATCTCAACATAAGTTTTTTACGAGAACTGTTTGTTACTCAGTCGCTCGACTTCTGTTTTTTCAAAGACAGTAGGGTTAGAAGGATAAGGCTAGGACAGGACTAATGGTTAACTAATCGCACTCGCTACGCCTAGTTATTGAAGGATAGGAAGGGTTGGAGAGAATTTTTCGACACCACAAACATCCATGCTTTCGGACAAAAATCGAAAATCGTTCGAAAAAATGCTGTTCGTACTGGGACTCGAACCAGTGAGATCTGGCACGGAACCTCACGTCGCTACCCGCTGCTCCATTGGACCCGACATCTTTGTTACAATGTTTTTAATAAATTAAGATAAAATAAATAACGAACTTTGATTTTTCATATTTTTTTATTATTTTAGGGTACTTTTTCACACGGTTTTTTAAACGGTATTCTGCGGAAGTATCCACTGTGTAAAAAGGGAGTCCAGGATATTGAAATTTTATAAATTATTATAATTTTATAAAGATTTTAAATTATTACTAAAAGGAACATACCTACGCGGTATCATTAATTAATCCGTGATTTAAACACTTCAGGAATTTCAATGGTTAGGCCTAATAACACAAGTTTCTTGTAATAGTTGTAGAGATTATTACGGTCGAGTGGTCAACGTTGTTGATTTCTGTTGCAGAGCTCACGGGTTCGTATCCCAGTACGGACGGATTCTTCAATCGATTTATAAATTTCTTTTCGAAGGCATCGATGTTTGAAAATTCCTTCCCATCCATTCAATCCCATAAACGGAGCGTAGCAAAAGCGATTAGCTAACCACTATCCCTGTTATAGACCTTTACATACATACTTTTTTCGATAAAGAAAAAGTTGTAAAACTGAGTAACAGGCAAAACTTGTAGAAAAACATGTGTTGAGATGAACTTCGTAAGAAATTAATATGCCCCCCACGGCTTAAAAAAAATACCTTTCTAATAACTATTCAGGTGCCTCAAGAGTCTAGGATTTTTAATACTTGCTGAAAACGTTGCCAAAACAACATACTGTGATTAAATAAGAAGTTATCGTGTATTGAGAATTGAGGTTCAGTGATATTGTATATTTCAGTCTTATTTAAATTAAGTTCAAACATTATGATTATAATTATGAAGATGTCTTCAAACTAAAACTGCTATAAACCAATTCAAATTATAATCATTTTGTTTATCAAAATGATGTATAAAAAACTAAAAATTTAAACTAAAGTTTGAGGAATGCATTTCGACCACATCAATGTTATAAACTTTTTATCAGTTGAAAAATCAATTAATGAAAGTGTTCAAACTGTGATTCAAGCCCGTGGACACTGAAACTGAAGACTATGACTTTGAGCACTCGGCTACTGGCCCGTTCGAAATATTTGAATATCCTGAGATACATAGTTACATATATAAAAGCTCATCTTAACATACTCTAAAAATGAAAGCAATTCATGACTACGACGTATCTCTAACGATTCGCAATATACTGTTTGACATTTTAATTAATGATAGAATTCTCTTTTCACAAATTATAAAAAAAAAATCTAACGTTTTCTAAACTTTTTAAATGTGTGTCGTTATAAAAATACCATCACACATAAAAGTCTTTTTTAAAAAAGGTTTTAAACCTTTGCATCTTGCATTGTAAATTAATATTTGAAAGTTTAATTCTCAAATGACTTTGGTGGTACGAAGGACGTATAATAGTATGGTCAGCTAAAAACATGTATTGTCGCCTGCTGTAGCCCAGTTGGTTAGAGCTTGCTCTACCCATCACGCAGGTCTGGGTTCGATTCCCGGTAAGATCGCAGTTGCGATCGAAGACTGGGTGTTTATAATGTCAATTCACATTATTTCCTCTCCTACCAATCTTCTGATCTTTTAATAACTAGGTGTATCAATTGCGGTAAGTTAACCACTAGTCCTGTTCTAGCCTTATCCTTCTTTCCCTATTACTCACTTTTAAAATAAGTGAGGTTGAGCGACTGAGTGACAAACAGTTGAAACGCAAAATTACGGTGGGGGGCTCCGGCTTGCACAAAATGACGATTTGGAAATACTTTGAAAGTAATGACGGTTTCTTGCGACAAAATTTCAATAATTTAACAATAGTGTGATCTGTTTGCATGTCTGAACAAAAGCGGTATCTATTAGGTTCTCTGTGGTTCGTACGTTCCGATATACATTGGGCGGACAGGAAGAAGTATATCAATTCGAGCTAACGAATGACTAAGATCATTTAATAATAAATTAAATGGCACACTCTCAATTTTCAAACCAGGATCACATTACGTAATTAATTGTAATTCAGTATGTTTACATCTTTTTAATAAAGTCCCTAAGTTAATTTTACTATAACAACGATAAATTAATAGATGTAATCAAGCTAATGATATTCTTAGTGATCAATCAAATATTAATCCATCAACATTCTTAATCCATTACAAGAAGGTTATGTTTAAATGTAATTCATAATCGTTTAAGTGTAAACTTATTTGCTTTGAAGACTACTAATCCCAGTTTCTTGAAAAAATACAAAGTCAATGAATTGTATTTTATACTGTATTCTCCAACATAATTTAAAATTAAAGACGTTAGAATAAATTGGAGTATATTTTTTGTAGATCTTATAAGGCAGAATGTATAGCTAAGCTAATTTTAGTGTAACTAGGATCGAGGAGCAATGGAGTACAAAGTGACACCAGACAAATCTGCGTAATATTTGCATTGCCTTGATAGTGGTATCATTGTAGATTACAATAAATATCGGCTAAATATTATTGGTATTTAGCGAATGGTTGAAGAATTTTGAAATGCGAATGTACCTTATAGGAACCTGATGGTTTAACATTGTTCGGATGAGAAGTTAAAGCCGAAACAGATATCAACTTAATTCAAAAAATTGTAGGTGGTACTAAAATACATCGATATTTTTGACTTTATAATACGAAATCCTTTAACATTTAACTCTCAGCACCGTATTAAAAATATATCATTTTGACAGTTAATTAATATACATTTTTTCGTATTTTTAAGACTCGATTTAAAAAAACTTAAAATTATTTTTTTATAATTTTTTTGATGTCAATTAAACATCTTCAACATGTTTACGCTGTTTATTGTTTATTTCGCAGAACAGTGAGCAGCGCGCTACGGCGCTACGACACCGCCTACGATTCCATAGTATTATCAAGAACAATGGCTTAAGCCGTAACATAGACAATAAATACGACACCAATTCAAAACCAGAATTGTTGAAGTTATTTTAGATTAAATAAAGTGTAAAATAATTTATTTTGTCATATTCACTTCATTATACCCCTAACAAACACGATCTATTAAGTCCTTTTTTTTATTAAAATAATTTCATTCGTGTGGTGAAAATAAGATCCATAAATATTTGAAAAACTAACAAAATAAAGCGGCAACGATTTTCGCTGATAACTGAATGATCGATAGTTCGATTTTGTTTTCATTTGTTCATTAAGCATTATATGACAACTAAACGTGTAGATATTATGTCAAGATGCGAAGTATTAATTTGTTGTTGAAACTATTTATTCAAAAAGACATTATTTGTTTTAAGTTCAATATATATGTTTCATGCTGAATAATATATTTTTCGTGCAGTGTATTTTTTTAGTGGAAAGGAATTTGTTTAAGTGTATATGATCCAAAAAAAGTGTATGCAAATACAAGCTTTATAGTTAATAGTCATAATTATCAACATTAAGACTGAAAGAAAACGTCAAAAAAGAATTCGCATCGACTCCTGAATTTTGATGATCGGACCAGAACTGGTGCTTTCAACGTGGTAGAGTTGCTGGCGAAAGCATAGTGTCAGTATGTATAATTAAATAAAGTTAATTATTTAGGATCAATTTAAAAATCATCATATATTATATTCCTAAAAACAAGTTCCATTTGGAGAATTAGTCAAGTTTATTTATTCTGATTTATTTGATAAGTAAGTATGCAGTTGATTGTTTACGTCGGTAAATTTCTGATTTTTTATAATACGAAAAAATCCTCCCGTTGGGGGCAACGGGCTTACAGCTCGTTCACTCTTAAAGTGTAATTTTATTATTTTAATAGTGTATAATAATAAATATAATCCACAGCGCATACTTTTTGCGAACACGGATTATGTTTAGCTGTCAATATATCCACCCCATACACGGAGTTTACAAAAATAACTCTAATTGCTTTTTAAATAATCTATGTGACAATCCAGGATCCGATTTAATATTTTTATATTAAGGTTTCTTTGGTAAAATTGTATTTTTTATAATAATAAATCAGGTAGAATTGATTCACAAACATCGTTTAAAAATACTCATTTAAGTGTTTGTTCCATGGTTCGAACCAGTTATCCAGTGATCGAATGGGACAAACGGCCATGACCGTAGTCATTCGGCCACAATAAGAGCTTACCTATCTTCGATAGATTCGGCGGTAACTTTGTGGAAGTTCATTTTAATATAAAATAAAACTGTGTAACTTTGTTATTCCACGAATTTAATTTTATATTAACAGTTTATCTCTTATTCGATCACAAAAACTGACCGCAAACGATAATTCAGAATAATTACAACCGGTGCTACCGAAAATTTATAAGTTTTCTATAACAAGACGGAAAGGTTTGTTGAACATGCTGTAACATAATAAAAAGAAATATTGTTACATAAAAGCTGTTATCCCTATCACTAAAAAAATGACTCCGATATACAAAATAAATATGAAAAATCACAAATAAAATGCACAAAAAGTAAGCATTTTTTTGAGGGAAAAATCGTGAAAAATACCTGGAACTAGTAAACGAGTATTTTAAACAAATTGTATTAAGTGTACATTTTCAGCTGCAGGTTTAATTTGCACAAAATTATAATAAAATTAATTCACTGCAGTAATTAAATTTAAACAAAACATTGAAACGATTACAATTTTAATAAATATCAAAATGTGGAAATTTTTCACCTAGTAAATAATAAATGTCACTTTCAATTTGTTCACTGACAATACTTGGTGGAAAGTAATTATATTTAAAAAATAAAACTCTTGTGTACTAATTCCACATTTACTTAATATTTTCAGGCTCGGTTTTACCCATGACGAGTATTTTCAACTGATTAGTTGAAACTGACCCTCATCATAAATGTGGAATTACTATTTGCCTTTTGAAAATAATAAAGGGTTGAGAACGACAAACAATAAAATTAATCATTAGTAAAAAAAAAAAAAAAGGATTGGTGACTCACCATTTTTAAATTTATTTCCTTTGAGATGTATCCTTTCTTATACAAATAATTAATTTATAATTAATACGATCAGTGTTTGTATCTGATCTCCTCCCTGCGTCTAAAAAGCACCAACCTCCATTTTATAATTTATAAGTTAAAAATTAAAACCAATTTTTAGTTTATTCTTAAATAATCTTACGATAGATTTTCTAATGATGCTTCTCAAAGAGGCAAAACATGTATCACAATTTGTTATACAACATGTGGAATAACAATGTTGTAAAATCGGTCCCTTGCCCGTCTTTCTATCCAGATTCTACTGTATTTGGAAAATTGAAAATAATAAATCAATCAGAAAGCTTTTAATGTCCGACACCTTAGACCAGTGTCCAGACGATGTCCTCTCCTGATTTGGAGCATAAGCGAGGTATCTCAACAGACGTTTTTCTACAAGAACTTTTTGTTACTCAGTCGCTCAACTTTTCTTTTCCAGAGAGAGTAGTAGGGATAAAAAGATAAGGTTAGGACAGGACTAGTGGCTCTCGCTACGCCTAATTATTAAATTATCGGAAGGGTGGGAGGGAATTTTTAGACATCACAAACACCCATTCCTTCGAACAGAAATCGATCAAAAAATGCTGTTCATACTGGGGCTCGAACCCGTTTGATCCGACACGGAAGCCTGCTACGCTGACCGCTGCGCCATATGACCCGACCAGATGTGCCGAAGTGAAATTTCTCAAAACTTGATTACATGTAGGGCATTTCCCGTAATTTCTGGTTTCACATTTTTTTCGGAATCTGTAACGAATTGATAGATTCTCGACTCGAAGACTTTTTTTAAGCTCCATCACTTACAAAAATTACAATGTTTAAAAAAAAGTTGATTAAAGAGTTTTAATGAATTGAATTCTTTGTTATTTTAATTTCGAATATAAATTATGTTAATTTATTGAATTTAGGATAACCATGGCCACTCAAAAGTCTACTGGGTAGTTAAACTCACGGCCTTTTTCCATGCATCGCGGTGGCGTCCCGGCACCTTTTTCTTTGTATTGTTAATGTTCCAAATCTATATGTAATAGTGATTCGATGCTAGCTTGGGAAAAACCGCGTCCGGAAATGTGCCATTTCTGTCTACGACGCCGGCGGCCGGGCTACGATTCGGGAGTACGGTGCACGTATTGAGAAAAATATGTGCTGCGATGCGTTGACCATTTTCGAAATATTAATATTATATTATTTTAAATAAAAATATTATATTAATATTTTTTACAGCTTGATAGATATAATATTCTTTCCGAAACTGGATAAAAGAACTTTCATTCTGCCCATCCGTTGCCATTATGGCGTTTATAAATGTTGTTCGAAACATTTTTTCGATTAATTTGCAATGATTGTGGATTTCTTAGGAGCATATTTTTTTACGTGTTCCATAATCCTAACTTTATATTTTATTTAAGTCTCTATAATTGATTCATTCACATATGAAACAAACAGACATATTTGAAGTTCTTTATTGAATTCAATTAACAGCGACAAAAATATATTCTAAGGGCCAGGTATGCAAGCTTTGCCAGCCATTCATCGCTTGACATTAGTTTTTTAAATTTCGAATTATTTTGTTGGAAAAATCAATCGACTTCTTCCCATAAGTTGAATAGTCGAGTCAGTGTTTTACCCCTCGACAGGCATCTCACTTAAAAATGACGAAAAATTAGTATATATTGAACTAGGGATTCTGTGTCGAGACTGTCGGGTTTTTTACTGTTTTTAGTCCCGGGACTTTGTTGTGAAATTTCCCAGGAATCAAGACTGTGATTTAATATGTGCTAATAAACTGTACATTTTATTTAAAAAAAAAACTATTCCTGTGGTTAAGAAACCCTCAAGAGAACTGATGTGTATTGAATGAAAACAGCTATAGGAGGGGAGCCCCAAGAAAAACGTAACTGTAGCTAAAGCAAATTACAAAATATTAAAATTAAATGTTCATACCTGATGTTGTTTTATTAACAAATGTTTTTTCACTATTATATAAAGGTACCAATTAGGATATCCAATCCTGGAGCATTTTCTAATACCGGGATTTCGGGATCGATTAATTTCAAATCAACGTGAAATCGTGTATAATTTGAAATTTTTGGTGAGTCATTTTTTTTTAGCTCACCGAGGAATTTTAAATCCTCAATTTGCTATACTTTTTTCCCAGATTATCTCCAAAACTCGTTTTTTTTGTTTAGCTCTTCCAATTCTAAAATCCTATCAATTTTCGGGATTTGCTCAAAATTTCTCAATCCCAAAATCCCGGAATTGCGAACATATCAATCCCGGGATATCGGGGTCAGAAAATTAGACGGGGTCCCGGGATTGGATGCTCTAGTACCAATGTCTCAATAGAACAAAAAAGGTCTAAAAATTGTATTGTGAAGTTACGGTCATAAATTTACTCCTGACTGCGGCCGAATTCATTGATAGTTTCAATAAATGTACCGTTATAATCCCTTATTAGTAAAAATCAACTGTAAGCATTTCATTTATCCATTACATAAGAAAAATAGTAATTATTGAACATCGTATTTTTGCCGCGGTTCGGATTTGATACATGGAACTTTGAATTATCAACGAAACGTCTTACCGTTGAAGTAATCACCAGATCGAAAGACACTATAAAAATATATCATATATATTAAACATGCATTTGAATTATTCTAAAAATTCCAAAATAATTAATACTGCATATATTTTTTGTGCAGTGTATTTTTTTAGAAGAAAGATTTTTTTAAGTGTTTATGATCTAAAAAATTGCATGCAAATACAAGCTTTAGTTTATAGTCATAATAAAATATAAATACTGCAGGGCTGTCGATATATGTTCCGGGGACTTCTTTTTCTTCTCCGAAATATATTTGTTTGCATACTTGAAACATTTAAATTATTCTAAAAATTATGAAATATAAACACTGCAGTGCTGTCGATATTGGATATAGCAGCTCAGCAGGGTTTCAAGCCTAATTATGATTTTTATAAATATACTTTATTATTATAGCTTTTTGTATATTTTGTTTTTCGAACCCGGTGTATTTTAGTTCTTTTAGAGAATTGGGTGTAATTTTTAAAAAATCCAGTTAGAGAATTAATTGCGTTTAGATTTTCTGGCTTATTCAATAAATAGGTTTGCAATTTATTTTTACCACGCCAGTAAATTTTCTGACTATTTAAAAATGCAACAAAAACCTCCCTCCCCCCCACCCGTTGAGGGCAACGGGCTTACAGCTAGTAACTATTAATGACAAAATCAAAGAGACCTAATTTTTAAAAAATGTAGAACCTTCAAAACTTCATTATTAGTAAGATTTTTGTTGTTGGATGCTAGATGTTTTATATCGGGTTCATAATTGTTAGCTTTTAATAGAATACAAGAAGTACTACTTTCGTCTGTTAGTTTACTTCTTATGTCTGATAATGGCAGTTCGTTTAAGAGAATAATGATTCACAGGAATAAGTCGATGAAAAAATTGTTAAAATGCCCATTGTTATTTTTTTAAGACAAGACAAATTTTCCGGGATAGATTGCCAAGTTTTAAGTACTTTATTTTCGTCATTCCTCTGGACTGGTCTAACGAATTGATCTTGTTCAATTTCAGCAAAATAAATCTTAAATCTTTGAATTTTTGTGTCCATATCAAACTCTACCAATCATCTTATTCCACAAATTCAAACATTGTCAAGTTTAACTGCTGATACGTATGTGTCTGGATGGGTAATAGATCTTTTAGTTTCTCCAAGTTGTCGAAACTGAAAAAACCGTCCAGAAAATTGTTCTATTGTTGCTTCTAAAGCATTTTCAAATTTTTCTATTTTTCCTACATCTGGCTTTTCACGAATTTCTAGATTCATCATGTATTTTTTTAGGTTAGAAAAATACTTGAAATTTCTGATCATTATATCATGTTTAAATATTTGTAACAAAGTTTCAAATGCTTTGAATTTTTTTCTACCATTTCTAAAACTTTTTTGAATTTTTGTATTATCACTTTTATTTTTTTCTTCCTTAAAAAAATTCGTGTCACCTGTGACACGCGTGCCATAGGTTCGCCATCCCTGCTTTAGCCTATACTCCCAAACACTCCCAAATGAAGAAGTTCACAGGTATTTTTACTGCTGCTGCTGCTTACCTGCTTATCTACTTTTACAACACAGAAGGATAGAGGTAATAAAAAAGCCAATATTGATATTTATATTTTATATACCATAGAAATAAAAATAATATAACAAAATGATTCCAGTTTATTTCTAAATAGCAACTAATAAAAATAATAAACAATGTCAAACTGAATACCTAACGCGATCTGAAAAATGTCCAAAACTTTAAGAGTATAAAATTATACAGCCACCTAAAACCTTTTTAGATTATTAGTTGCCTCACATAATTAAGCGTAATCTGAATTGTCAAATAATTATTTAATTAAAATCTATGTTAAATTATCTTCTCATTTAACAGTACTATATCACTTTAACTGTGTTATTGATGTACAAGCAATATTGTCTAAAAAAATCATTCAAATAGGTGTGCTTGAAATTTGCTTGTTTTTGGTAACCTAATAATTAGGGGAATTAAGTTCGATGGAAAAGTGTTAATAGTCACTATTGCACAGACTTGAGAATCTTTTTGCCCTTAACTCTTTGTGAAAAGACAAAGTATTCATGAAAATAGTACACAATTTATGTTATGTACTCTTAAGCGAAAAATAAGAATTATTTAGTCCCATTTAACAAAATTTGTATGGAATGCAAAAAATTATAAATTTATCACATATGCCAAAAATTCAATAGCGGTGATAATAAATTAGTCCCAAATAACCATACCCCATTAATATGTTGCTCTATTGAAAAGTATTTGCATATTATTTACACAAATTCGCTAACCAAAAGCCGAAACAGGGTGTTAAAAAAAATATATATATTTCTCACTGGGGTTTTGAGAGTAACAGAATTGCCATTGGTAATGATCACAAACAATTAAATATTATATAAGTACAATTACAATTTTAACCGCAGATGCACAGGAATTATAATATATCAATAGTGGTTCAATAAAAAATTGAGGTCATCTTAAATTTTATCAAATTTATGAATTTTTCAATATTTTTATAGTTAAAAAGAAAAGAAAACATTTTGATAGATCATATTTTTAATTCAAAATAATGTTAGGGCGTCCTACCATAAATCAGATCTTTCTCCGAGTGTGAATGTTAAATAATATAAAATTTATATATAAGGTCGCTATCGTTTGTAGATTTTTTTGTCATAAGTGTGATTACAATCAAATTGTTTCTAAATAAACACTACAATTAGATCACAACTGATCCAAAAGTTACTTTTAATGTTAGAGCGTTATTAAGCAAAAATTTAATTTATAAATATATCGCACCATTTTATTTAATTGTGTCAATTATCAATTTTTGCCAGTACGGCCACGGCCACGATATATTTTACACCCTTAATACATTGGCATTTGGCACCGGGCTGAATATGCCCAAACACATGATACAAGTGCAGTCGTCTTTAAACCATCATAACTTTTACCCTAGTGGAAAATAATAATTCCAAATTTGTGAATGTATTGATCTATCTTTTTTTATTATAGTATAAGAAAAATAATGAAATAATATTTTATTTTTTGATCAGTACTTCGAGGTCTATTTTTGTTTAAAAAAATCACTTTAATGTGTGAAAACAACGTATTAAAGTATCATCAGACGTTGCTGTTGAATCTTGTTGTGCAAACAGAGGTAGGTTTCGTGAAAAAAGTTTAAAATATGGTCATACTTAATAAATAAATAAGAAAACATCAACGAATCTACCGAAACAACTGCTTTTTACTCAATCAATTGCTTTAACAAGTGATAGGATAGGTAACAAAATCAGTGGCTCTCATTTTTTAATGAAAATAAGTTAAATAACTCATTGAGTAATCTCGGCCATATTAAGGGATTGATGTTTTTAAATTAATAAAATACTACTGACGTGTTTTTGTGAATGTTTTACTAACAATAAATTAATAACTTGGTCAACAATAAGGTCATAAATTGATCAACTTTTTCTATAATTTTATTAATTAAACTATGATCACTAATCAAGTTTGGAATGCTTTAATGAATGTTTAATAGTTGTGAAATATTATTTTTCAACATAAGTAGTTGTATTTTATTAATTTCAATCAAATTCCAAATGTTTGAGATCTTTGATTTAACCGCTCGCCATGCTTGCTCTATTTTTATCGATAACAACGTACCATTGTGGTGTGTTTTGTTATCATTCATGGTTGGAAAGGGTAATAAAATATCACATAAGTTAAATGGCTTTAGTTCATAATTGCCCACATTTCCAAGGATAAAGAAATTAGCATTATATTGACGTATGGCTTGTTAACAATAAGTGTCAAAAAAATATATTCAAAGAGTTATACACTATTAACATTGACTCTTTGGAAAGTGTTAAAATCACAAATTATCATAAATGTTTAGACATATATGTATAATAAGATACCTGCAGCATTAACTCCAATGGCATAAATATAATAAAAAATGGCAATAACAATTTTTTTTCTTTTCTTTTCAATAAAATAATGAATAATATAATATATGTAAAAAGTTTTTGAGAGTCAATTCTTTATATGTAATAAAACATCTTTATCACTTTTATTCCAAAACTCAGCACACAGGTAATACAATAATAATCGCTTTGTATTTTTACCTTTTTAATTATAATATAAGGAATGGCATAAATTTTTCCTGTTTCAAATAGTTCAATTAATTCATACACAATAATATTATCTTAACAGCTTAACGACCGTGGACGCGTATTTGAGTCTTTGAAAAACAAAGGTTGCTGGCCGGCGGACGCATATATGCGTATAGGCGAAGTATCTGGAAGCTAAGAAAATTAAATTTTGTAAAGATATCTCAATTTGCTTACAAATTATAGTGAATTTAGTAAAATTACAATTTTTGCGAATTTTTCGCAAAATTTTATTTCGCCAGGTAAAATTTTATAAAAAAAAACGTGAGGTCGTTAAGCTGTTAAGCATTATATACAGTGGAACCCCGATCTACCGTTCTCGCATTGTACGTTTTCCCACATGGTTCGTTCATTTTTCATAGTCCCGGCCAAACACCCATAAGAACAATGTAAAATAATCCCGCATTAACCGTTCCTCGATATACCGTTTTCCTCCAAATATTTTGGTCCCGTCAAAAATATTATCCCGATTGATCGTTTTCGTTGAATATTTCTCATAAATAATCTTACCTTGCATTTCGTTTCGCGTTTTTTTCAGTGGAACCCCGATCTTCCGTTCTCACTATCTTCGTCTTTATGCATGGATCGTTTATTTTTTACTCGACCAAGACCCCACCCCGTAATAGCAATGTTTAGTAATTCCACGTTAATCATTTCTCGATTTACCGATTTCTTCGATCTATCATCTAAATATTATCGTCCCGTCCCAGTTACTAATCTATCCCGATTGACCATTTTTGTAGAATATTTTTTTCGCTCATAAATAATCTTACATTTCATCTGGTTGCGTAAATTTTTCTAACTCAAAAGTCAAAACTAAAATACCTAAATGAAGAAAACTAGAACTCTAGTTGAGAAACTGAAAATAATTAAAGACATTGGAAAAAATTCAGGAGAAAAACGAGTCGACATAGCAAAAAGGAGTTAGTTGACTTAGAAATGTACGCGATTTTGAAGTGTTTGTTAAAATTTAAGTCCCAAACTGCAAATAGGCTACTTAGTTTGTATTAAACAAGTTAAAAATACATACATATGTGCTTTAATTAATAAATAAATGAGTTTTTTTAAAATTAAACATTTTTTTGTGTTATTTGAAGATTTCCCGCATTATCGGTTTCCCGCATTATTCGTTCATTTATTACGATCCCTTGAAAAACGTAGAATCGAGGTTCCACTGTATATGATTTCACAAATAAGGCATACATTAAGATGCCGTACCACCTTTTTCCAATTTCCTAGTTACTAGGCCACCAAAATTTACCCTTTAAAAGCCACTGTTTTCATACATTCATATGAAAATGCTGTTACAGACTCGAATATCAATGTCTACACTGTTTTTTTTTATTTATGATATAAAAAAATTCTAGGATTGCCACACAAAAATAAAATGAAATCTTTATACAAAAACAAGATATGTGATCAAATTTCAAATATAAATTCGACACACAGTTACAACTTTATTCGAGTGGCCTGAATCTTTTCTGCATCTTTTTAACTTTTAACCTTTAGACGCCCAGCGGTTTTGTACGAGACCAGTGATCTCGGTGATCAGATTACACTGGTTTATAATAATATTATGAAAAATATGAATATTAGCTTGCATGAATAAGGAATAGTGAAGCATTCAGAGCATTGGCCATTAAAAAATAAAAGCAATCTTAGGTGTTGCGTGTGTTTCAAAAATGCCATAATAGCTAGATCAATTTTTAGTTGCGAGAAATGCAAAATTGGTTTGTGTCTTAACAATTGTTTAAAAATTTGGCATACGCGCAAAAATTTCTGATCTTTATTTTTTGGAATGTTTTTAACATCTTATATTATGTTTTATTTTTTTATAATGTTGTTAATTTTTTTGTTATATAATCTAATGTAAATTTTCAATTTTTATATTATATAATCTATTATTTGTTTGTAGTATATAAAATATGTAAAAAAATCTTAATAAAAGTGTTTTATTTAAGAACCCTTTTTATTTTATTCAAAATAATTTTAGAGATAATGTTTTTTTAGACATCTCAATGGCGCGCAAAAGAATACTTGGGCAGTGAGCGACGCCTATTGCTCGCGGTGTACATAGTGGCGCAGCAAGGGGGTGCAGCAGGGGCGGAACGCCCCGGGTGGCATTTTCAAAAATAAATACAATATTTTTCAAGAAATAATATTTATTCATAAAAAAATTAAACCACCCTTTGTAAAAACTCCCCAGTTCATAGTTAAAAAATAGTAAAAGTGATTTAAAAACAAAATTATAGGAAATATTGGGGGCAGCAAATTCAAAAACCACCCCGGGAAGCAGGACCCCTTCCAACGACACTGGGTGTATGGGCATTTAAAGGTTAGCACTGACTTGTTGCACAAGTGAAGCAACATTCACAGCAATGCTGTGGACAAGTGTAGTAACATCTATACACTTGATGATGATGATGATCTATATTTATAAAATAAGAATGGTCCAACTTTTGAATTTATAAAAAAAAACCATTTGATTCTATAAATGCACTTTCGTCTGTCACTTTTAGGGTTTTCAGTTGGTGGAAAGGACTTTTATCAAAAAAATAACACACCCATTTGTATTAATTTCACTTTTACTATTATATTATCAGGACCGGTTCTGATTGTATAAAATAAAAGTGGAATTAGTAAAAATGAGTATTTTATTTTTTGAGTACCTTCATTTGTTATAATTAATGACAAATATAGCATATACCGTCTGCGCAAGAATGTTTCGCACACCTTGCAAAAAATTCAGTTTTGTATTTTAAAATGTTAGTAATTGATAAAAAAAATAATCGCATATTTAAATTAAAAATTATTTAATGAATACAACACTTTCTTAATTCTACTGCCAGGTGTGGGGAACGTGCGTCCTTTTGACTACCTTGGTGCGGCCTTCTGGCCAATTCAGAAATTCTGCACATTTTGGATTTGAAAATCCTTGAAAGACCTAAAATGTCCTACGCTGATAATTTTGGGAAATCCGCAAATTTCTAAGTTTTAGAAATCGGTATGAATTTTTTTCCGGCCAAAGATTCTCTAGTCAATGTTTACTGCGGCCTTATGTCGAATCAGAAAAATGAATGCGGCCTTTAGAGAAGAAACGGTTCCCCACCCCTGACCTGGGCTATCATCAGTTCATTATCAGCTGTTAATAATTGTATCAAAGGTAAAACCATTTATATTAGAGATGCTTAGATGTATTTGTAATGATATTTACAAAGATATCATTCATCTGTACATTTTAAAATACAAAACTGAATTTTCGCAAGGTGCGCGAAACATTCTTGCGCAGACTGTACGTGCACAGGTGAATCAAACGTATGCTTATGGCATCCAACAGGTTAAATTGAGATACTGAAGTAGAGATGTGTTTTTGTTTCAATCAAAATTAACTTACAGTGCTCAAATATTAATTTTAAAATAAATTCTTTAATCTCTATCAAACATTGATATATCAATTAAAATGTATCTTAGTACAAAAGTTATCAAAAACGCAAAAAAAAAAAAAATACATTATGTAAATTTAAAATTCACAAATCGTCTGTTTGAGAAGAATCTTTTACAAAATATGTCACACCTAGTTACACATGTGGAATAACAAAGTTACTGCCATAATCCATTTAATATAATAACATTTTGTAATTTGTAAAAAAATATAAACAACAATGTTTCATAAATAGAAAATTGATTTTTTTATAGCCCTTTTGTTTACAACTACAGCAAGAACACAAAAAAAAAAGCATATTTATACTGACCATAGATTCATGGAATGTAAATTAAACATTTGCATTAAAAATAAATAACAGTTGGGATTTCAGGAATAATAAGAATTCGATTCTTTTGCTGATATTCAAGAAAAAGAAGTACGATTTCAGGAATCTGATAAATTATACTCGACGGCATCCAATATATTTGCTAATTTTTGTTTTATGTCCACAGTTAGGTCATTATTATCAATAGTAAAGTCCCACTCTTCAACCCCGTCGAGATCACATTCCGAAGCGACATCGTCAGCACCTGGTGTAAAAACCCAACCGCGTTGAATTCTAGTTTTGTCATCTGCAATTATTTTAACAGTTTTCACTCTTGAGGCATAAGTCTCTTTGAACCATCTGATGTCAGTTTTGCGTCGAATATCACTAACGATCCAAAGTTTTGCTGGTCGTGCTGAAAATTTCAATATATATTGAATTATTATAACACATATCTCAGAATTAAGAGGTTGGTTGTCACATTTTAGAATTTGTTTAGGAGAAAGAATATTGTAAAATAATTTTACTATATCGGCCCATACTCATTTTTTTTTTTTACCATGTCCACTCCCAATGTGGAGCAAATGGACTCCTAATGGAGTTTATCTTAACAGAAGCGTTTCTACGAGAACTGCTTTTTATTCTGTTGTTCAACCTCTTCTTTTTTCTCTCTTGAGAGTAGGAATAGAAGGATAGGGCTAGGACAGAAATAGTGGTAAGCTAATCGCTCTCGCTACGCCTTATTTTTAGGATAGGATAGGTGGAAAGGGGAATTCGAGATATCATATAGATCCATCCCTTCAAACAGAAATTCATAAATCGATTGAAATATCAATTTATTAGACTCTGTCGGGATTCGAGCCTGTGACCTCCATAACCGAAGTAAACAACGTTGACCACTCGACCGCGCAGGTGGCAAATTTATGTAATGTTTTTGCTACATTAGAATATTTTTCTTAAATTAAGTAAAAAAAAATTATGGTAATCCACCAAGAATTGACAGTTAAAACCTTAAAAGTGAATATTAGTTTAACGAGTAATACAGCTGAACAGTCCACATTCTTAAGATTTTGATTTATTTGGTGACAATGACCACATGTTCAAATCCCTGAATGCACAGTATAATAAATTAATTTTTCTTATGATTTATGCATTGTGTTCAAAGGCATGGGTTACCTGTGATGTTTACATTCACACTCATGCAATCGTAAATAAAGGGATCCTAGCTTCATTCTTCTATCAAGACTCTCTTTGAAAAAAAGAGGGTTAAGCCACTGGATAACAACCGGCTTTCATGAATGAACTTTTGTTGCTGCATTGGGAACCTATTTGCTTCACATTGGAAGCAGACATAGTTGCAATAAAAATGGGCAACAAACTCAGTCAGGCTATTGCCACTAATCATTACAAGGTGAATTGCTAAAAAAATATTTTACAAACTGTAAAGGCCTTTAAATATTAAATATGTATGTGAAATAAGTTATAATAGAATAAAAATAGATAACCTTTACTCTATACACTTATATACAATAGTATGTTACTGGAAGTTGAATTTGGTGTTGAAACAGTATTTGTCGTCACAATAGAATGGGTCTATATTTAGATCAGCGGTCACCAAACTAAGGCCCACGGGCCGAATCCCGCCAGGTGAAAATTTTCATTTGGCCCGCGAAAAGATCTGGATTTTTGCATAGAAATTATTCATATAAGAAATATAAATTTTCATGATTTATTTGTGAATTCACGACAACTATTTATTTAAAATCATCAATTGGGATACGGCTATTTGGTAGGGGACTCAAAGTGAAGGAAGTTGGATATAAAATGTGTTATTGGAGACGAGACAACCAGATGTTCTTTTGACCAAAATTCCGAAATTACAGTTCGCAATTCTAAGAATGTAGTGCAGGCTAAATAGAACAATAGAAATGTCCAAACAATATGTGAAACTGTAAAACTTTGCAAAGAAATATCTTCAATAATTGGAATGCCTTTATTATTACTTTCTTCTTTTTTAATAAGATGTAAAGTAGGTCTACGTATAAATAGATACCAATTCATTATAATAAATATTTTCTATTATAAATATCAATATAAACTACATTTGTTTACTTTAATATAATTATTGTTTACTAGCTGTAAGCCCGTTGACCTCAACGGGGGGATTTTTGTTGCATTTTTAAGAAGCCAGAAAATTACAAACCTATTTATTGAATAAGCCAGAAATTCTAAAAATAAAATAAATATATCTCGGGGCATATATCGACAGCATGCCCTGTTGTATTTAAATTGTAAATTATTTAATTTTTGGAATAATGTTGAGTTTGCTAACAATTATTTTTCTTATTAGCAGAAATATACCTCGTAAATTACCTAATTTTTGGAATAATGTTTAAGTTTGCTAACATTTTTTTTCGTAGTGACAGAAATTTCGTAAAATACTAAATCTTTGGAATAATGTTCAAGTTTGCTAACAATCATTTTTCATAGTAGCATAAATCGACCTCGGCGCATATATCGACAGCCCTGCAGTTTTAAATTGTAAATTACTTAATTTTTGAAATAATGTTTAAGTTTGCTAATAATCATTTTTCACATGCAAAATGGTATAAATTAATTGCACATTTTATCAAAACAAAATTATCAAAATGTTGACTGATTCTCCAAACAGAACTTGTTTTTTAAAATATATATAATGATTTTTACTGAAGTTATTTTATTATACATACTGAAATTATGCTTTCGCCAACAACTAACTATACCACGTATGTACCTAGATTAAAAACAAATCTTGAAATAATTGCGTCTTATATTTATTTTTTGAAAAACATATTTCGCTAGTCAATCGGATTTTGTTATTTTGGTAGCATTTATTTTCATACGATCAAGATGTACTGTGATTTAAAAAGAAAATTTCAAAAAAAAAAATGTTATAAACCCAAAAAGAAGCGCTCTAGGCTAGATTCGAACCAAGTTCCTACAGATTACCAGTCGAGCGGCTTACCTCTAGGGTACAGTAGAATTGAGAAAGGCTCGAAAAATAAAACATATAATATGCATGCTGTTTTTTAAATAAAAAACGAAAGGTTCCATTTTCAAACGAAATTTAATATATATTATATATTTTCATCGTTTCTGATAATTGTGACGTTAGCTCAGTTGACAAAGAGCTCGGCTGATAATTCATAATTATGGGATCGATCGACGGTCGCGGAGCTTTTTTGTATGAGAATCCAAATTCTCAGCCATTTGATAATTCAACTGTTTATGTATGCATGTGAAGTATGCGTATTTTGGAATTTTTAGAATAATTTAAATGTGTGCTTAATATATATAATTAAATCAGATCGATGCTGACAGTTGTTCGTTTGCCCGAGCGGTAACGATTTCAACTCATAATCCAGAAGCGATGGTTCGAACCACGGCCGCGGCACTTTTTTTGTATGAGAATTCAAATTTTCAGCCATTGATTCGTTTCGTCAAATAACAGTGTATTAATTAATGGCGACAGCGGGGCAGGATGGGGTGGGGGGGGAGGAGGACCGTATTTCTTGACGTCATCGAAAAGGCGAAATCGCGACCATATACAAACGAAAAAAGTATGTATTTAGTATGAATAAAAAAATGGTTGACAGCGGGGTTGGGGCGGAGGAGGGGGAGGGAAAATCGGGGACAATTTACAGACGGACGGACGGACGGACGGACGGACATTATCGACTATTAATATATAGATTGTTTAAAAAAAAATTAAGTACAGAACATGACATTACAGCTGACGCCAATTCGCTATGTACTTGACAAATATAATGAGACAAAATATAAAATAAAACTACATAATACATCAAAATCAAAAAAATACATCAAAAATTATGTAAGCACATAAAATAAATTTATATTTGATTGGCTTCCAATAATACTTCTCAAAAAGATTGGTGATCCCTGATTTAGATAATAAAAATGTATATATTATATTTATGTATTGACAAATTAAAGAATGTGTATCAGTGTCCAATGTCAAACAAGATTGACTTATTACATTCAAATTTTGCACATTCCAATGCGTTTTGTCACTAACGACCCGGGTTTCAGGTATCCATTCAGATGTACTTGGACTGACACTAAGTAAATAGTTTTTATTGTATATTCATTTAAACTATTACTATGTTATTGATGGTGGATGTGGATTAATTTTAAGTTTAAACATAGTTCTGATGAAGGCATACGCTGAAATAGCTATTAACTATATAAAAAATAAAGTCGCCCGCTGTGGTCTAGTTGATTAGAGCTTGCTCTACCGATCAGGTGGGTCTGGGTTCGATTCCCAAAAGGTCAATGTCAAATTGGGTTTTTTTAATTTAAATTTGAGATCTAAGACATAGGTGTTTGTGATGTTAATTCTCCTTGAGTTAATCTCAATGTGACTTACAAAAATTCTCATAGAGTAAATCTCGTATGATCATTCAACTTCAAAAAATTTGACGCATTGGCGTAAGCTGTTATGTCAAATATTTTTTTTTCAAACAAATTTTAAAAATGAAAAATATTTGTGGAACTAAAATACATTGTTTTTATTTTACTTTATTACAATGGAGTTCTTACCAAGTAAATACCAAATCAATCAATGGATTTATTTACTAATGATCAACGTTCAATTGGGAAAGTAGTCGCATACAAAATTACAATTTCTGTAGGTATCTGACATGTGACATAATGTTAAAATCAATACTAATAGCCCAGGTCGTTAGTGACAAAATCAAATTTGATATTTAAATTCCATCAAGCGCAAATTAAGGGACACCAAAATAGTAATATGTCACTGTATTTATCAGGAGACTAGCAAAACAGTTCAGTGATTCTTCCGAACATGATTCTCCAGAACACGAACACTCCGAACAATAATACTCCGAACACCGATTCTTTCGGACACAGAATCTTCCGCACACAGAACCTTCCGGATATAGAATACTTCGCACACCGAATACTCCGAACATTTAAATATTGTTAAAAGAAAAATCATTGTTTTATTGTAACGTGGAATGTTTTATGGCAATTATGCCAAATATTTTTCAGAATTGAAACAAGCAAAATATTTAATTATAGTGTGTTTGAACAGTTTATCATTTTATACGTATTTTGGATTATTTATTTAGAAAAATTGTGCTGTATCCTGATAGGGCCGATATCTTTGATTGTATTGAAAAAAAATATCATTCATATAGGTATTTAATATTGAAAATTCACATACACAGTATTTTTACATGATTTTATTATCTTATTTATACTCATATATTATATATTTAATTAAAAAATGTCAAATATCAAATTTTAAACAAACTATCAAATTGTAATTTAAACATTAGACTATAGTTATTAATTAAAACAATTTTCAATGAAAGAATTAACAATATGTTTTAATGTTGGTAAATATAAAAATCTATGTGCCCCCTGTGTGGTCAAGTGGTCAACGTCGTTGGCTTCGGTTACGGAGGTCTCGGGTTCGAATCTCAGTACTGACAGTCTTATAAATTGATTTTTCAATCGATTTATGAATTTCTGTTCAAAGGCATGGATGTATGTGATGTTTTGAATTCCCCCCTCCCACCCATCCTATCCTATGAACTGGTCATATCGAGAACGATAAGCTAACCACTAGTCCTGCCCTAGCCCTATCCATCTATTCCTACTCTCTTTGGAAAAAGAGAGATTGAGCAACTAGGAACACTGTTGAGATAAACTCCATTAGGAGTCCATATGCTCCACATTGGAAGCGGACATGGTAAATATATATATTTAAACAAGTTAGGTGCTTAAGTCATTACTCATTATAATAAAACAATGATTTTCATATTTAAATGTACGGAGTATTCTATGTTCGGATTATTCCATGTGCGAAAGGTTCTGTGTGCGGAAGATTCCGTGTTCGGAAGAATCGCTGTTCGGAGTAATCTTGTTCGGAGTGTTCGTGTTCGGCAGAATCAAGTTCGTTAGAATACGGTCACTTAGCAAAACATCTCATAACAGATTCGTTTCACATAAAGTAAAATTCAGAAAACCAAAAAATCTTTAGTAAAATTAAAATTACCATTATCACAAGCAATTTTACAAAAGCAACCATGATCCTTATCCCTCATCTCTTCGCTCCATTTAATCATGTTGACACGGTGATCTTCTTTGTATTGACTATTACTTAAAAGTTCTGCTAGATTCAAGCCAAGTTTTTTAGCCCAGTGGCTTTTAATAGGTTCGGATATCTTGACGATAGCGCATGAATTATGGCCAATTCTGAAAACATAGTAAAAAATTGAGTGGTTAAAATGTTAGTGTGTGATAAGTCAAGACAAATATAACTATTATTTTGTTTAGTACACTAAATAACGTAGAAATTTGTTCCCCCCTTTTTGCTGACCCCTCATGCATTGCATGACTCTGCTATGAAATGGCCACGCCGCTGGTTAGTTCAAGTTCATCCATGCACTTGAACGCCTGAAGATACCGAAAGGTGAAACCTGGGTCGTTAGTGACAAAATTGTGAGAATGTACAAAATTTAATAAATTATATATGTTTAGGCAGGGCTTTTTTTCCCATGTAATTTGGTGGAACGGCGTTCCGATACCTTTTACTCAGCATTTTTAATGTTGCAAATCAATATTCAAAGAATATTTTTTTAATTCAAATTTAATTTGATTGTTTTTTTTCTATTACGATTATAGGACGCATTAATGAATTGCGATCTTGAATATGCGCGTTATTTGAAAAAAGGATGAATTTAACGATGTGTTTGTGTTTACATAACTAACCCTGAATTTTTTTTAACCACTTGTACCTTTAGAATGTATGAATGTTCATATATACCGCAATAAACATCATAAATTATGGGACTAGAATGTGTCAATAATTGAAATCCTTTGTACTCCACATGTGTTTCTATTTACAATGGTATTAGTGAAGTTCATTCGGTCATGGAGAAAGATTCTTCCTGACATAGAAACAGATTTAATGGATTCGGAAGAGAATAAAGAAAATTTTGTACCTGAAATGTGTGAATTATTGGAAGATTTTTTTTTTTTTGAAGACGTGTATAAGGAAAACATAAAGGAGTGGCTCGACCATGATTTAAATGATCCAGGCTTTGAACGCATGGACGATTCAGATATCGTTTCTCTTGCTACCCAAGAGGAAGAAAATGATAGTAGTACTACAAGCGAAGAAGATACCAGTGGTTATGTTAGTCATGAAACAGCATTGAATTGTATTGAAACATTGCTAGATTACGCTGAACAAAGGAGAACTGAATATAATAATGTAACAGCTTTAAGAATATTTCGAAGTGAAATAAGGAATTCGTTAAAAAAATCTCGAAAACAGATGAAAATAACAGATTTTTAAAAAATTGTATACACAAAACTTTACTTTTTTATATTTTTATGTTCTTATATATGATAAAATATTATATTTTTACTTATTTGTTTGTGCTTTCTTGATAAATAATAAATATATAAATAATGTGTTAAAAATTTGTATTGTGTATACTGTATATGATATTATATTCGAAAATATAATAAAAATTTGATGATTCTGAGTAACCGTGTTTTTCAATTATCCGTGACCATCCTCCCCAGCATTAGCCCGGATAATCAAGAGTGCACTGTATCTGGCAAATAGCTACTTATTTTTAATTGAATACATGATTGTAAATTTTCATTCGTTATTCTGCTTCTAAGTTTATTTTTTATTTGGTTCATAGTTGAGAATGTTTCTTCTCATATATATATAGAGCCAAGATTGGGAGAATGCATGCTCGTCCCTGCGTCAGCATGTGAGAGTTAATACGGAGTCCAGTACTACACCATATGATTCAAATGCTACTACTCGCATACTACTACATGCTACTCAACGCAGGTGTGGTCATGTGAGGACGGGCTAAAGAGTGGTAGAGAGTATGCCGTACGAGTCGAAGTTTGTTCGGCAGCTCTATCTCATAAACTCATTAGTTGTAAGGCTGCTAGAGGTGAGGTGAAATTGGAGTTTATGTTCGAAGAGCCACAAATGTCTATGCAAAGAGCCGCTCCTGCCGACCCCTGGCCTATGTCAATAAGTAATATAAATAAATAACTAAAAACTTATATCCAGAAAGTATATTTAATTATCAAAATTGTGAACTGTAATATTGTATTTCTGTTAGTAGGTCACAACCACAGTAAATAATATTTTATTAAAATTCTAAATAAGTAATATTTTAAAGGTGAATATACTATACTACATGCTACTCCTTTGCTACCTGAAAAAATATTTAATCCCGCTAATTTCTATCTCAGCTTCATATAAAATTTAATTAAAAATATGAAAATGCGAAATAGACACACGGGAATCAGAAAACCGTTAATGTATGCAAGGAATGAATACAAAATCAAATAAAACTTCTTAGAAACTTCATAGAATATCATATAAAAAACCATAGAGCAAATTTGAAATAAAACTATAAATTTTCGTAAAAATATTTCGTAATTCGCATGAATTATTTGTTTCCTTGATTTCAGCGTTGGATTTTTGATATTTTCGTATCTGCAATTGAGTTTCCCAGAGAGGCGCATTTATTTTAGAAAGATTTAGTGAATTTCAAGGGAGAAAAAGAGTAGCATGTAGTAAAGCATAATTACCTTTTAAAATATAAGATATTTAATTTTATTCCACTTATAATTCATACCGAGTATAATAAAAGAAGCATTGTTTTTTCAAATTGATAAATAAATTACAAACATTTCTCTGAGTCTGTCGGTAACATAATCTTTTCCACTTTTTCGTTTTCCGCTAAATAAAAGAATCATCTCTGGAAGCATCTTGAATCACTCGAAACTAAGCTTTTTGAAAATGCAATTAAAATTCCGAAGAGCGTTTCCAAGACTGTTTCTATATACAAAACAAATAATGAAATCTGACAGTAAAAATATGTGGCTATGTTCTTTTGCGACAAACGTCAATACCAAATTCTATCAGCTTCAACCAAAAAATGACCGTATTGTTGTGCTACCAGTATATTGAATATGTTTATGTTTTTTAGAATAGCAACCCTAAATCTTTAGTCAGATTTCCATTCAAATATCCATTTGCCAAAATCAAAGTAATTAACAATCGACATCAATCTATTCGTAAATACGAAGCTAATACGTCCTAATAAGATACCTTCTTCGATTAAAGGAAAGAATTTTACTAATTACATAATCTTTTATTCTAATCCATACTAACAAACCTTATATATGCGTCATTACTAGGATTGCCAAGTGTCCCGGATTGGCCGGGATTGTCCCCGAATTAGAATTGTTGTCCCGTATCCCGGATGAGCACTAAATTGTCCCGGAAATTTGAGCAAACCCCGAAAATTTCTAAAATTGAGGATTTCAAATTTCTCGGTGAGCTAAAAAAAACGAATTTTGGAGATTATCCGGGAGAAGAAGTAGGTTAAGGGATTGAAAATTAATCAATCCCGGATTACAAAAAGGCTTCGGAATTGGATACCCTAATTCCTGGGTTTTTAGATTCAAAAGTCAGCAAATCGGACAAATGTCCCGGATTCACTTTCAAGAAATCTGGCAACCCTAGTCATGACGAGTATTTCCAAATTTGATTCATATAACGGACTGTTTTCTGATAGAATGACTTTGATCACGTTGCTTGAATTTACGATTTGAACTCTCGATTGCAACTGATGAGAAAAGAATGAATATATTTTTTTGTCCGTTGAAAAGTTTATTGTTACAAGTTATGTCAGGGAGAATCAACGTAGCACAGAGGTTGATTTTGTGTATACATAACATGCGTACCAACCCCAGAATGGCGAAATTTGTATTCAACGACAACCTAACCAACTGAATATCAAATTTCAAACTTAATAAAGGCGTATACGCTGAACTAAGAAGAAATGAATGTGGATTGTTAATTAATTTGATTTTGCCGCTTGTAAGTCCAAATGGAAATCAGGCAACAGACCTAGACGTTGCTACTCTGAAAAAAATATTTAATTATTTAATACGCTGGCAGCACAACCAAATTTGGCTGTTCCGGTGCGCCACTTACAAACCGGTTTCGACCATTTTTTGGCGGAAACCAGTTGGAAACTTGGTTTTGACGTTTGCACAAAAGAACATAAGTAATTCGTTCAATGGGAAACACAAATATAATTTCTGGTTCAATAAGCTTAACCAGGGGTTGGCTAACTACTAAAGTAAACGCATCTAGCAGGCGTGCGGTACGTGCGCACGTTGGCGGCTAAAGGAAACGATAAAAGTTTTTTTAAATATTATTCATTTAGAAAATAGTGTTTTAAGCCAAATATTTCGAAAATCTGACGTCATTGAATATTTGTTTCCAAACTTTTATATAGTTTTATGAAGTTTTTCCAAAGTCTTTCATAATTTTATATTTTTGTTTACTTAATTTTATAATATACAGTGGAACCTCTCATAACGAGTTTAATTCGTTCCAGAACCTTACTCGTTATGTGAAACGCTCGTTATGTGAAATAATTTTCTCCATATAAAACAATGTAAAATATAATAATGCGTTCCATGCCGGAAAAAAAACAATTTTTATACTTTTAACGTGTATTAAAGTAAAACTACATACATCCTCCTCCACTAACAAACTCTCCTCCACAATTTCTTGCTATGCAAAACAATGCAACTCCATAAACTTTTCGGTGGTTAGCTCTTGACTGTACTCTTTCACAAGGTCATCAATATTGTTGTTATCCACCTCTACTCCCATGGTATTGGCCTAAGATTTATTCTCGTTGACTGTAGACTTCACAGGTACAGTTTCAAGCCCCTCAAATCGGGGGAAATCGGGGACAATTTATAGACGGACAGACGGACAGACGGACATTATCGACTATTAATATATAGATGTTTAATTGTTTTTGCCTTACTCACGATGGTAATTTATATTCGTAATGGCAAAAAGGAGGCTCTTATAATCCATAATGAAATATTAGAATCATGTCTTTCTCAAAGCTGTGCAGAATAATTACGGCAAACGTTTTTAGCGCCTCCTGTAAAATTTGATATGTGTGGGTTACGTTATTTTTCTTTTCACAGTCGATGTGTACAGGCGGACCTCCACTCTCACACACAGTTGGTTCCTAAAAACATGTGCGAATGTTAAATGTTCTAAAGTAAAAGGATGTAAAAAAAACACCAAAAATTGTCATTTAAAATTTTTATTTATCAAAATTTACTTATGTTTTTATAATAAACTTGTCAAGAGTAAGTTATATTTATATTTCCCTTTCAATGTTATAGAATTTTCTGCTTGATAAACAAACATTAGCATCAATTTTAAATCACCAGCTAAATTTCCACGAAGAAGCAATGTTGTAACGCTCGCCGTTCTAACTCAGGTTCAAGCTTCATTTTCTTATAAGAAATAAAACGTTGTTAAAAAATCTTGTTGGGTTGACTTCTGACTCCGAAGTAACTTTCTTTATTGATTTTCCCAATTATTTATACTAATTTCTTAAATGCTACGTTAACAAAATTCTATATTTTAATTCTATTGTGCTTTCATAATTCGAGGTTTCGTCATTAACAATAGTTCTCATGTTGCATCTATCGATACTCAATATTGTCCACACAGCATAACTTTTACTTTACATGTTACCCGTGCAGTCATGCTGACTGTGTGTTTTGCCAAATATTGCATATTGATAGTTGACATACATTCTTTATATATATAAGTTATTTATATACATGATATATATATATGGCCATCGTCACAATGTCAATCGGGTTTTAGAAGGTTTGTGCCCAGAGGGAACTGATTTTTCTTTTGATAAGAATGTACGATTAGGCATTTTCTTCCAAAATAAACCAGTCTCATCTACATTGAATATTTGACATGGGGTATATTCTCCATCTTCAATAATTTTTAACAATGAGGAAATAAAGTCTTTTCCAGCATCTCTATCCGCATCAGCTGATTCTCCAATAAATTTAATATTATGTCAATAATAATAATACCTCGTTTTAAATTAGGCAAACCAGCCGTTACTTGCCGAAACAAAACATTTTTGCATTATCGCCAAAAAATCTAAAAATAACGATTTTCTAAAAATGTGCGAAATAGCGAATTGTTCGAAAGTAGAATGTTCGAAAGTAGAGGTCCGCCTGTATATGATATTAGGTGCGTCAATGAGTGAGTATCACTGACACTGGTATACACCCATCATATCTGTCAGCTGACATTGTTTTGTTTGAGACGTGTTAGTTGTCGATGAGTCAACAATAATGTTATCAAGAATTCTATCGCTTCATATAAATTAACTGGATTATTATTTCGATAAAGAGGGAATATCGCTAGTAAAAGCCATTGAAAGATTCGTACTTGACGTGTCCTGTAACTGCGCATTGTTGGTATTCATTTCCGTTGCAAACGTCAAAACCTACCTACAGCCATAGTGACATTCTTCTCATTATTTATTATTTTCCCCTGTATTATTTGTGTTTGCTAATTTCTACAATGAAAACCTTATTCTTCGTATTTCTAATATGTTGTCTCCATTATGCACAGTGTTTCGATCGACAGGTTTGTAGTGATGCATAATTTATTAATATCTCTTGACAACAAAGAGATCTCTCTATATAATCAATAATGTTTCGATGTTTCTAGCTGCGGCCCGATATAAATCCTGGATGTTTGTCATGCAACAGTAAAACCATTACATTATTATATACCGAATCTGTCGGCGAAAAAGATACCATCCACAATGTTTGGGATTTTACTCGCGGGAAGCCAACGATTATATTCGCAGTTACCGATGTCAATACTACAATGGATGTGACATGGGTGAACAATCTACCTGTATCCATCCACTTTTCGGAAACTCCCAAGTACAGTTTTGCCGTGATATTAAACAAGGTTAGTGTAAAACTTATTTTTGGATTAATACTTTTACTTTCAGTGCTGTAATTACTTATGTTATTTTCCACCATTACAGGTTTATAAATTATACATACAGTAAACTCTCGATTATCTATAGTTTTGATATAATTTTAAAATACTATTATACACTTTTAACGCAGGCCATTAATTTTAACATATCGACAGTGAAAGGCAAAAGGACGTAACCCAGTTTTTTCAAAACAGCCTTTTTTAATAATCACAATGTATCTAGGTAATATATTAATATCGAATAATGTTTCTTCGTTCTTATGATTGTCCGCCGCGGTCGCCATTTTGTTTTTTTTCTTTTTATTCTGAAAGATATTTTATTTTCATTATTATTCACTGATGACATCTAGAAAGATAGTCCGCTCCGCTGTCTTCTTTCACTGCTAGCACCCATTTCGTTTTTAACCAAAATATTCTTTAAATTCAATTTATCTGCGACCTCAATATGTTCTCTAAGACTTTTTCTTTGCTTATTCTTAACCTTTTCCCCGCGGCTATTTGTAGTATAAATTACATACGTCTGCGGTGACATTTTTCGAAATATTTGTTTTTAATGTACCGTAATAAATACAACAGTTAAAAATAATTAGTTTAGTTTTTATTGAGGCCAAATGTAAAAGGAATATCTCAAAATATTAAATATAAATAGTCTTTCAGACCGAAATAATTCTAAAAATAAAAGTTATAACAATCAACGAAAATATGAATTTGTTTGAATTCAGATCTGGGAATTCAACGATGAGAATAATACGGCGACTTTTAATCCTGACAATAGTGCAGCGTTACGTGAATTTGATATGAAAGATATGATGTGGAAACGAGTAAACCTTGTTCAACAAGAGAATGAAGTAATGGTCAAAGTGACAGCCCACGAATTCGGCACCCGCCAATATAAAGAAAAAGGAGACATCAGCATCAAAGTAAGTTTGCCACATTTTTTTTATTATGAATGTCAAATTTAAGATTTCGGCTGAAGGTGCTTGGCGGAATTTCAATATTAAATTTGAATCATTCAAATTATGTACATTCACATAGATTTTGTCACTAATGACCCGGGTTTCGCCTTTCGGCATCTTCAGGCGTTCAAGTGCACGGATGAACTTGAACTGACTGAACGAAACTGAATGTTTCGTGTTTATATAAGAAATAAATGCATCACTGAGTTTAAAGCTATTGTTGGCGAAAAGGATAAGCCCATTGGCATCCCCATGATGGCACGATGGAGTATTACAGATTACAGATTTACTAAATCTGTATTTTCCTCAAATTTATATATTTTTTATATCACACATAACTGATGGCAAAATGATTCAACAGAAAGAACTTTATGCTCTACCATAAAATGAAGCAACATACTTCTAGGATTTGTTTTGTCAGATTTGAGTTGTGAGTCATTTGGACTTTGATGATGAATAATAAATAATCATATTGTTCCTGTTTTATGTCAGCATATTTTTCCTCCAATCCTAACATGTGACTTGCATGCAATGATTTGCACTTGGTTTTTTTTTGTCAAATATGAGTTATCATTTTGCCAAAATTACCAATCTACGAATATATTAATTTTTGCTCACCACGTTTCTTCTCAATATTATATTATGCACATACATTCCTTGGGAAATATTATTTAATTGATTTTATTAACAATATATACTTGTTAGTCAGTCAGTCAACTCTAGTTTAAGAATCTTAGAGGGACCGGTTGTTAGTTAATCACATGGCAACCTTTTTTAAAAGAAAGTGGTATATAAAGTAAAACCACCATTTACACTAAAGTCCAGACCGTGTAATTGGGGGAGTGAATCTCATACAAAATTAGGGATTTGGTTTTTTCTGCGAAAAATGCAAAACTAAGATTTCCCTTAGTTTTGCAAAAAAAAATATGAATGAAATATTTAGTTACTAAGTGATAAAATGCAAAGCGCGCCAAAATCCAACACATAGACAGTCGCCCGGCTATACGTGTATAGCCTGGTTCGTGTTGAATACACAGACGATAGCCAACATTTGACTGTATGCACTGCACAGACGACCGTCTCGTAGCAACGAAAATGGAATGTGACCGTTCAATTGGGGGATTTGCGGCGAATATTTCAAGCCAGCGCGTAATTCGGGGTAGTGTAATTGGGGGTTCTACTGTACTTGTCCTTTCCGATACCCACCTTTATATCCTACCCCTTCATAAAAAATACAGGCATATAAGACATACAACAAATTTTAGTTTAAAAAAATGAAATTCTCCATTAGTAGCCTGTTTTTAAATTTAAAAGTGTTATCCATCTAACATTTTTCAAAATCTCATTTGAATTCAGGTACAAATAAGGTTAAATTTTTGCTCATAGAGCAATTTTTTGATCCAATTATATTTTTAAAGGTTTTTTGGTTTCAATGATTTTGCTTCAAAACTAAATTATCTCCAAGACTCCAAGAATTTACATACGATACCTTTAACAGCATTTTTTTTTATTTATCTTGTGTAGACATCTTAACCTGATCAAACGTGAATATTGAACCTTAATACACTAATTTATCATGTTGACGTTGCTTATTAAGTACATAATTTAAATCGTTGTGTCCTCCATTATTAATACAATAGTTCACTATCACTGTGCTGTCAACGAAACCCGTCACATCCTTTGTTTGCCTCCAAACTTGTGGCGCTATCTATTCTATTGATAGTCCAATAACTTAATGACTTACTTCAAGTTTGACATGTGTAGATTGATATCTATACATCAAATTCTGGGGCTGGTGGAGCTGAGCTCCAATTTGCCTTTCATCTGATGTATTTTGATGTTGCTTTTCTCGCGTAGCGTCCTGGATTTACCTGGGCGTAGATGGGTGCGTGGTCTTTGGTATTAGTTTTCATTCGTAGGCATTACAGGTAACACTGGTTGTTAATTCAGTATCCTCGAGCTGCAATGTGTAGCGTGAATTCTGGATTTTCTGCTACTGCTACTTTTTTTAGCTACAGGTACAACGGATGTACCTGACATCTATTTTAAAAAATCAATTATGTAAATCGTATCATTTAACTTTTCTTGTTCTAAGCTCAAGAAATACGACCCCAATACCCACATTTTCTTAAATATCTATTTTAATATGGGTGATACAATGTTTATAATTAAGGTATTCTAACATCATAGTTTTTTGGACCTGTTGTAGAAGAAAAAAAAAATATTCGATCGCTAGTTCTGTCTATATTAAATAAAACAGAAAAGAAAAAATTCAACCAAATAAAAAAGATACTCGAAGTAGAACAAAAAACAGATTGATGTGTACGAAGTTAAAGATAATAATTTATGTATCCTGGAATACTATTCTCAAAAAATACACAATATCTTACTTTTATATAAATACGCGATAACGAGATAAGCGCGCGATAGCGGTCGCTCGTAAAATAGCATGTGCAATGATTGGTGAGCAAAATCTCGTCAGTTGCGATTTCATATGTGTGCGGGGATTACGTCTTTTTTAAGCGCAATTAAAAATATGATTATTTATTAAAAAACCACGGGTTTTATAAAAAATGTTTGAGGAATGATGCAGAGAAATATTTTAAAGCCCTTAGACTATTTTTTTTTTGAAATTCATAAGAATAAGGCCAATAATGAGGAAACCACTGGGGTCCCTAAACAACCCCCATCGGAAGAGAGGTATTTTTCTAGTCTCCATCCGCGAGTGTTAATGGCTCAAGTGTTAATCCTGCATTCTGATACCTTTTGATTAGGGAATCCAATCCCGGGATGCCGTACAGTTTTCGATACATTTCAATCCCGAGATTAGAAGACATGATCCCAAAACTTTCGGGATTGATTTTAAAACATAAATGTGTTGGTTTTCAAGTCGGCAGTTCACGCATATGCAATAAACGACGCCCAATCTAAATTCTTTGCGATAAGCGATCTTTATCGCAGACAAAACGGTAATCGGATGCCAAGCATATTAAATATTTGAATGCAGTTGCTACAATAATTATTTTTCTTATTGTCGGCAATAACGGCATTGCCATTATTTATTTTTCTTTATTTCGTAGCTTCACATTTCAATATTTTTTTCATTTATTTTTCGATTTGTTTTCTAATCTTAACCCTTTGCACTCCAAGCTTTTTTTTGCATATTTCCACTGGCTCCACGATGAAATCGGAAATTTATTGGGTAAATGTAAATATTTTTTTTTTTACTAAATGAAACGACTTTTTTACAATTTTTTTTTATTTATGCTTCTATATACAGTATACAATGTAATTATAGTTAGATATTATTTTTATACTCGCTTTTGGTATGATATTTTTCAAAACATAACCCAGGATGGAGCGATGGTTTTGCCTCGCAAGTATTACAAAAATAGCAAGTTTCACTTCTTCCACCCTTAATTTTTCTATTTGAACACACAAGGCAATCCTTGTGCTTACCTTCTGAGTTCAAATAAATGAAGTGTGGAGTCCCGTCTAGACGCTGCACCCTTTCGATTGCGGTCGAAATACTGCGAGATGTAGTGGGCGCTCTGAAGTCTCCGATTAGCGACATCAGTAATTTTTGCCTATAAACTTTGTGGCTCAGCGGTTTATTTCCATTTTTGATTGCACACATTCTATGTAATATGAATGAGTTTATTATGGAGACTTCAACGCCCCAAAAAAAGAGTTTTCTCCACCACTTGAGCGTCTTGCGTATAAAACAGTATGAAGATGCATATTGGTCGGCTACATCGACTCCGCCCATATGCTTATTGTAGTTTACAATAAGTGACGGTTTTTTAACTTCTATTCGTAAATTTTGAGTGGGTCTATGACTACGAATATTTCCTCGCTTTGCCCTTGCAGGTCTTCTTCGCACAGTCTCTGATCGAGATTTATAATATGTACTAAGAGCAGTCACCACTCTTGTATCATACCAAGCTAACGATAGGACATTTTGTTTTCGGAAAGCAAGTGTTTTTCCTTTGGGAAGTTTCGGTTTTTTTAATTGTTCAGGTAATCCTTTTCTATTAGGCATAATTGTCCCGGTCAAAAAACATCCCTGTTCATATAATTCATTTGCAAGAATTAAATTCGTATAAAAACGATCGGTAAATATGTGATATCCAGCTGCATCAGGTATTGATTTTTTGAGATTGTTGTATAGATGTAAAACAATTCTACTGGTGAATGATAAATCTGATCTTATTAGCCCATCTGTCGTTATCTTTCCATAATACGGAACGAATGAATATATGTAACTTTCCGCAGAATCAGCTAATACATAAACGCGTAGTCCCCATTTGATCGGCTTCTTTGGATTATACGCCAGGAAAGAAATTTTTCCCTTGAAGCCCACGGTAGATTCGTCAATTGATAGATTTTCATTTGGTATAAAATGTTCTTTGCATTTTGACTCGATGTATAAAAGATAATTATTTACCTTTTGGGTCCTGGTGACAAGACTTGAATCGTCGAGTTGAATTGATTCCAAATGTAATGACCAAAATATCTGCATGAATCTTTTTCGTGAAAAGATTGTTCCAAAAAATGGAATTTGGGAATGAAATGCCAAGCTCCAATAATCTTGCATTTCAGGAACTTCAATAAGACCCATATTGATCACGACTCCCAAAAAGGCCTTCATTTCAACTTCGTTCACATCTACCCATGTTTTCCAAACGGAATGTTTCGATAATGTTTTGGTTGCAATAATTTTAGCTGCATATTTATTTGTCTCGGATGTAATTTTACATATTAGATCGTCCGTAAAAAACAATTGAAAAAATTGGAGAGGTGTTGTGCAAGATGCTGGAATTTGGGGCCCTGGTACTTTATCTCCAGTAGTAAAATCAATATTTGGACAGTAATTATCTTCATTAGTAACATTCACCCATACAGATTGATCGGCAACTGGAATATTCTGAACCTCGTTTTCACTGCTGCTGGAAAGTCTTCTAAGTCTTCGTTGACGAGAAAATTGAAAAGGCTCATCAGAGGAATCAGATTCTATGTGAGCTGCAAATGACGGTCCGGGATCTGACTTGCTCAATCCTCTTCTGGATGCCAGCAGAAGTGGAGAAATACTACCATCACTTTCGCTTTCGTTATCACTATTTATTTGAAAATTCACAAATACATCGTCCAAATCTCTCATATAGTCACTATCGTCACCACTATCAAATTCATTATCATACGTATCTATGTTTATATCTTGATTAGGCACAATTAGTTTTCGTTTTAGATTTCTCGTATTTTTATTAGACATATTTTTTTATGGGTTGAAAATATATTTCACTAATGACACAATAAATTCACGTAGATAAAAATAAATCGTCAGTCTCAAATAATAACAACCACTGTTTTTTATGATAAAATATCACAACTCGAAAGCAGATGTTTACTAAATCTCGCCGCGAGAGCAACTGCCGTCCGCCGCGTAGTACACCCGAGACCCCGAAATAGAGCATTCTTTTGTTCACCTCAGGTAGTTTCTAGAAGGGTCTCAACTTTCTAAAATTCCTAAATAGCTTGTCACAACATGTATATATTTCGTCTGTGCATTGAAAACATAAAATAATAAAAAAAATCGCTTAAAAAATCACATCGAAATATATGTCGAGTATACTCGACGCTAGAGCTATCGGAATCCTAGCGTGTCGAGTATACTCGACATCGGAGTACAAAGGGTTAATGAATGTTACCAAATATCAATGGCAGTGATTATTTTGCGTGATTTATTTATTGTTCATAAATATTAATTTTGTACTGTAAACCGAAACCTTAGACTAAATGGCGAAACAATTGATGCTCTGGTACTTCAGACATATTTTAAAATAATATTTAAATTACTTTTATTTACTCCAATAAAATTATTAAGAATTAAGAATGTATGTACATGACAATTTTAGAACTCTTCACTTTTGCAGTCTGAAGTAGCTAGGTACGTTTTTCAACGATGGAAATTAATTATTTTAAGTTATATTGCGTATTTTTACATAATATATGCATATTAAGTTTGTTTATTAGTTATGGCGCATGTTTTTTTACGAGTGATTAAAAAATCCACTCATTCACCTATACATTGCGAATAACTGAGATTAAGAGAGCTTTTTGGCAAATATTTTAGTCTGAGCGAAATTAAATTGAACTTATTTTCAAGTTTATCTTCATGTTTTTATACAAAATCTATGAATGATGATAAAGACAGTAGAGGACTCCTCTGCATTTATCTAGGTTCAATTTATGTAGCCATCAGTCTTAAATAATAGCTAGAAATGAAAAAAGTCAGCAGAATTATAAGGCCCAATGTCCGCTGACAGTCTGCCTAACTTGAATTTTCGCTTGTTAATAATAACGCACATTCATTTTGTTGAATCAATTGTTTTCAGCTGGACATATACCCATACACGGCGTACGCATTTGATCTGCCCCATCTGAAGCATTCGTCAAACACAACCTTGATTGACGTAGTTTTTGAGAACATGACTACCACCAATGAATTCAACAATTCGAGGTTTTGCATAGAAATGTTGCTCGTTAGCACAGAAAAAAATAATGACACAATCAATATCAACATGCGAATGGGCTTAGACGATGAACACACGCCTGGAATATTTGAGGTAGGTAATTTTTTCTGCGATAACTCCTACAGAATCAATTAAAAAATTCAACTGCATCTTCGGTATGCGTTTAGTAAGAATCAAAAAAATACATCGCATTATTTCACCGTTTACAACTCCCTCGTTTGTCACGTGATGCTATTTCGATATGCGATGGAAATAAATTTTGCTCGCCAAACTGGTAAATATTTTCAGCAAATACTGACATACTTTTAACATTATCTTGGCAAGTTCAAAAGTTTATCTTCAACGTGCTGCATCAAGCAATCTTGTTTCGTAATAATGGGGTACTTGAACCGTTATGAATGCAAAATATGATAACGGTTGTCAATATAAACAATTGAAAAAACATAATTTTGCCCCAAATTGGCGGCACTGTGTTCAATCCACTCTTCGTTCTGTGAAGCAGAATTTCTTTCTCTTTATGAGATCTATGATGTTTTACATCAAACTGTTGACTATTTATCGGGTAGAAGCACAAAAACGTATCTACAGGTTTTCAGGTGAGAAGATTACAAGGGTTTTAGAGTTTAAGAAAAACTGAAACAATAATGAATTCAAAATTTTACACACATGTGTTTGTCAGTTTCTAGTCTGTCTATTATTAATACTATCATTAAATGTTTGCAGATCGTTGAAATGATAACGCCAGAGACAGCGAAAAATTCTGACGGAGGCTTTATTCAATATCGCCCTGTGTCATACACGTCGTCATTGAGAGCTGTGTCTACTTCAACGAATGTTAATACTGGTGCCATTTCCTTGGCAACAATCTCTCCAAACAGCACCGCGCATATATTCTACAGTGAATTAAACGATTTTCATCTTCTGGTTGAAAAAGTTATCATATGCCTGGGAGGAAAAGGAGACGGTTTTTACAAAAAATCCCACTACAGTATATGGTAAAACTCCAGGTTTTCAATTTGTAATCTTTTGAAATTTAGTTAACCCATAATATATATTATAATGGGTACTATTCAATAGGAAATAAAAAAATACATTAATTGCATTTTTCATTATAATATAGTTTTTAATCATGACCAATTAACCCTTTAAACGGCAAGCCAATGTCCGTCTCTCTCTGACGTATACGGTCATTGCGATAAAATACGGGGCCCGCCCTAATGACATGTGTTAACTCGATCTCCAATAAAATTAAAACGGCTCATCATAATGGTATTCTAACAATCACAATACATTGAAAAGATGTCTTATTAAATAATATGATATTTATTCATAAATAAACTCGTAGTGACGCTTGCGTGCCTGCATGCGGTGGCGCTGGTGGTTAGACCGATTTCGGGTGCAGGCACGCCGTGGCGTCTGAACGGTTAATACAGTGTTATATCCTACATTTACCTACATACGATTTCAGAGATATTCAGATGGAATCGACTTTCCCTGTCTTTTTTACGAAAAACTTTTTATTTCCAGGTCTTTCACAATGGGCTACGGCTTGCCGCCTGCAGAAGGATTTTCACTGTTTGTCATTCTCCTCATCAGTATTGGACTTGGAATTCCATTCGTTCTAATGGTTATCGGAGGAGTTTACGTTTGCCTCAAGAGGAGGAGGAAGTTGGATAATCAACCTGAAATTCTCATCGAGGATTGAATCTCAACTGAAAAGCCTTATTGAATATCATTCGTACCTTTAACAGTCATTTAAATGTTGCCTCGATTTTATGGATTTCAAGACTATCTGTAAGCTTTCGCGAAAGGGCGTTCAATAGTTATCATTTGTTATTATCTATAATCTGAATTATCTCTTTTGACAATCATCTTTCATTGAAATGTTATAGCCAGTAAATCACAATAATGAATCTTTGGAAGTTTTTGAATGTTATATTATGTTCCTATACTGAATGTAGAATTATTTATTTAGAAAGAGATGAACAAAATTCCTAGTATTTTTATGATTATTTAATGAAAAATGGAAGCCTTTAGTATATTTGCCAATTAATATTTATTATAATAATGATATTTTGATCAATGTTTATTAAGACTTAATTATATTATATAAAGCTATTATTGAGTTAGTCTATTAAGATATGGCTTTATATTTTTTTGAATTATTTCAAAATGCATACAATATTAATTGAAACAAGAAAACCTCGATTTAATGGACCAATATGGAGGGGAGGATATCTGTTTAAACCGAAAACCTGTACTTATATATTATTATAACAGTTTTTTTTTTTTGGTTAAAGTAGGTTGAAAATTAACGACATAATGCATTTATAGGCAACTTAAGTGAAGTTTCTGAAGAAAATGTGTGCCTGAAAGATGGGGTTAAGGGTTTGTCAAATCATCAGCCGGCATGCGTCAAATCTATCGCGGCTGTATGAATACGCAGAATATCTTTAAGGCATTTTGGCTCATCGAATTAAGCATGAATGACCAACAATAGAATGTTTTAACGATTTTCAAATTTGTCCGTCAAATCGAAGTTTTAATTTACTATGAACAATTATTAAAGTATTGTGCATTTACGACTTAATATAGTTTATTTTTATACAGAAATAATATTTAAATGCTCTATATAAATTTGTACTCTACCGAGAAATGAAAATGAGTCATTTACAACAAAACTAGAAGAGAATATTACGTAACTGCCTTCTGATTCTTCATGTGATGTCATTTTGTACTGTTATTGTTTTAAATTTATCTGTGAACCTCTTTTAACCCTTAAAGTAGTGTGCTGTTTCATTAAATTAGGTTTTCCGTATGTTTTGATTATTTTTACTATTTATAAAAAAATAAAAAATATTTGCATACGCGTCAATCTGGGAAGAATATTACTTACTATTTCAAATAGTTTTTATCTTTAAAGAATTTTCAAACGCATAGTAAAAAGTGTGAATGAACTAATCCATTGTTACTTTTAAATAACTTTCCAGAAGCTATTATTTCCAATTCGGACCTAGATCGTAATTGAGTTCATCTCATGCGGTTCTATACTAACCGACGCTGGCAACCAAACCGAAATGGAATTTTACGCTCAATATTATATGGCTATCAATTTTTTTAACCTCATTACAAATAATAAAAATAATGTGACTGGCAAAAATCATTGATGTGTGTTACTACACACCCGTATCTGAATTAATAATAATTCAATGAAGAATATGAAAATGGCAATAGATTATAGATGACAAAATATTTGACTGTATGTAGTGTTACGTAGTTAAATTATACAATTGCTATGTTATTACATCAATATCGTCTTATGAACACTGTTTACTGTTCATACTATTTTTATACTCTATTCTGATGCTGATGATATTTTCTTTAATCTCTGATTTTATTTACATTTAAATATTTCTGAATATACCCACACGTAGTTGAAATGAATAAAGTTATAGCTTTAAGAAAAATAGCTTCAATATTAGGCAAATTATGCTGTATTTTTTATAGCCCTATTATGAGGCCTTTTTAAATGTGATTTTTAATCCTGAATATGTACTTGTTATGTATAAGAAAATTTGTGCTAATAATCAATGTATTATGTATTGGCATTCTGTTGATTATATTTTAACATGCTAGGATTAAATGACCATCATAAAATTTCAGGCGTATTAGAATTTCTTTTTTTTAGGCTTCAATGTAACATTGTATTCCAATATGAGAGCAAGCCAATATTTAAACTAATATATAATATATTTTAACTGAAAATTTTGAATGTAATACTGAATGTAAAGATTTGATTGCAATACAGAGCATGCCATAACATTATTTTTTAAGGTTTTCACTGTCTATTATTGGCGGAAAGGCTATTGAAAAAATTACAATGATCACGACTGTTTTCGCTCATGAGCATTTTCATCTGATAACAAATATATAAAAAATAAATTTCTATCAAGAGGTCGTAAACAGTTCAATTTCATTTATTTATAGTTTGCAAATTCTTGTCATAATCTTTTTACTAATTTACTTTATATACCGTGCCATTAGTCTAGTGGTATCCAAACTTTTGTTACTACGCCTCCCTATGAAAAAAATATCTTCTTGCCTCCCATTCCTAATTTATTTCATATAATAATATAGAAGCGTTTTAAAGGGTAAAGACATATTTTTAACTGTTTGCGCCTCCCAATTTAGAAAGTGCTGCATCGGTGATTAAAGTGCTGCACTGATGAATTGATAAATCATCAGTTGAAAATTCTCGCATCGAGCGAAACTGGTCCTGATCATTATGAAATTTTTTTGTTGAACAGTTAAATTTTCGCAAAGCTCACTAACAAAGAACAACATATTCCATTTTTAAATAATTAATACTTGATGTGTAGAAGTAACCGGCACCACCATAGAAATTATTTGTGTTCAACATATCTTATCCCATGTCCGCACTATTGAACAGCTCACAGTGAGCGAGCGCTCTTTGAGTAAAAAAAACCAAGCAACGGAGCACGTTCCACTTTAATCTGCAATCAAAATATTCATATTGCCTAGCTTATGCCAAAAAGTTATCACGCTCAATGCATACTCAACAATTCAGTATCAATCTGATGACAATTAATATTATTTCCGATTACCCCCTTCTACAAAAACGGTTCAGGGCTCGGTGGGTTAATCATATATTTCAGAAGAAGAATTTTTGGGCGTATTCGCAAATAAATTCACTTATCCTGGACATTTGTTTTACGTAAGTTTATATTTTGAAATAAAGACAGTACTGCATAAAAATTACAATTTTTAAACACATCCGTCCTACAATAAAGATTTTCTACAATAGAGAAATAATGTAAAAAATATATTCAAAGTTATTTTTAATATAGCGAACAGACCAGTTATTTTATTATAGGTAGGTATACGGAATCCTAAATCAGTGATAGCTTTACTTGTTAGTTCACTGTAGACACACAAATATAAAATTTAAGGCTTGCACAAAAAACATGAATTTTTTTAAGGGAAATGGCGGATTATTATGGATGTTATGTTTCCGTTTCCTTTGATTACACCTTTTGACATTTACCCAATCTGTAGTATATATTTATAGTTCTGTAAACTTTTATTTTTATCCAATAAAAATGTATTAAAAAATTATAGTAGCACAGATGTTAGTGCAATCATTTTTTATTTTATTAACACAGATCTATCCTTTAAGCCAGTGTTTCTCAACTGTAGTCCACATGTTCCGAGGGAGTCACAAAGAAAATATCAGTTAAGGGGAGGCGCAGCAGATTTTGGGGGGGGGTCACGGCCAGTCTAAATATAATAAACAAAAATCGCCTATGGCCAAAATCTTTATCACTGGCAGACGTAAGTTTTTAATGCTAAAAAATAAATTTAAGCATAATTGAACAATTTAAGATTTCGACTGAAGGTGCTTGGTGGAATTTCAATATTAAATTTGAACAATCTGTCAATTCACAACTTTTTCTGAGGTTGGTGCTAAAAAAAAGGATGAGGTATTGGAACTAAGTGTTGAGAAATTTCACTTCTCAGCACATCTCTGGCAAAAGTTTGAACCCGTAGCGCAGGCACGGGCAAACCGCGGGCTGCATGTGGCCCGCGAGCAATATTGTATTTTTCAAAAAGATTCACGTTTTTATCTTTTAACACCTTTTTAAAAAAAGATTGAAAATAAATATAATATCGTTATTTTTTGATCAACCTATGAATTTGACCATTTTCAATCATTAACCTCTTACAATCAAACATCACCGATGAACATTCACAAGCAGTTTTAAGAATATCAACTACAAATTAGCACATTTTAAAAAAATGTTAAAAGATGTAAAACAGTTCCATTCCTCTAATTAGATTGTTTTTTTATGATAATAAATGGTGTACATATAAAATGGTATTTTACTTGCGGCCCGCCGCTCATTTTGAATTCCCGAATTTGGCCCTTCATCCGAAAAGTTTGCCCCCCCCTGCCGTAGCGGGTTGTGGTTGTTCTTAGTATTTTTTAATTTCATTCTTCCTCTCATCTCGAAAAACTTATTAGAACAGGTAAGAGGGTCACGGAAAAATATGGGACTGTCACTTGACTGATAACAGTGTAGTTTAGAGTGATAAGTAATCACTATTAATAAAAACATAATATTCCTTTGTACATTATTCCACTTTATTCGCTCATTGCGAACATTGTAAACTGATCAGTTGTGGAATCAAAGTGAAATATTTACAAAGGAATATTGTGTTTTTATTAATATAATGCCTTTCCACCAAGTATTGACAGTGAACACCCTAAAAGTGAAGTAATCAATAGTTCAAAAAAGATGTTGAGCAACACAGTTCTCAAACTTAACTTTTGTCGAAATAAGTTTCCACTGGGGGGCTGTTGTGTTCCACATTAGGAGTAGGCATGATAAAAAGTTCATATTTAACTCAAAATAAACAATTTCAAATTGTTACAAATTTGTGACGTTATAAAAGAAATGTGGTCATCTCCAGTTACTGGCTTTTTTGATATTTTTGGTCGGTATGGTTGCTCATGTTATATCATAATATTTTAATCATAACATAATGTCTTTTCTTATACAAAAATTTTAGCTAAGCAGTGCTTTTTTTTTAAAAAAAAAAGGTGCCAGAACGCACTTTTTTCGAGTATTTACTAAGAAGGTATATTATCTATTATATATTCGAATATCATTTTGATGTAATTAAAGACTGCTTTTCATATAGTGCATAGAAAATAAAACAAAATATACATATTTTTATATTTATTTTAGAAATTTCAAATGAAAATTAAACAAAGAAACATTACATACATTATGTAACATAACATAAAAAAAATATGTAATTTATTAAAAACGCTATCCAAAATTTTATTCCAATTACAATGATTTCCACAGTTTTTCCCAATTTTCGTCAGGTAAATGGTCCCTATTTCTTTTTTTTGTGTTGGTGTCTGTGGCCGAATGTCTTCCTCTTAGTAACCATTGATCAACGTATTTTGAAGGATCAAAAAGTATCAAAGGTGGTCCGACGAGTTTAATAAACAAAAATGACAAAACTGTTTTGGTCATCAACGAAGCTCTCATTGGGCTGATAATTAAATTCATTTGTGAAAACCCGCGTTCACATTCACTTGAAGAAATGGGAATAGAATTCAGTGCATAAATTAAGCGCCCTTTCCAAGAAAGTAGATACCTGATAATCTTTTGCATGACATTAATTTATGGGTCCTATGATACCCTATATATTCAAAAGGGATTAACAGTCAATGGCTTCCAAGAAAAGAAACGAAAGTTTTAAAATAGAAAAAATAAAATTTTATAAACATTTATTAAAATTTCGAAAAAAAAGGTACCGGAACGCCGTTCTGCCGCGTTACAGGGTAAAAAAAGCCCTGTAGCTAAGTATGTGATATTTTTCATACATAGTCATTTCCATGGAGTATTTACACAATTGTCTTGTTTGAAATAAATATGTCTTTCAATGATCAACTGACAGTGACATATACAGTAAAATATAAAAGGTAAATAAAATTGAATTGTTGACAAAAAATATCAATTTAAAAATGTAGACTTTAAGATATTTAATGAAGAAATATCATGAAAAAATATTGTGGCACAACCCTGTTTCTTTTTACCTAGATATAAATATTATAGTAATAATCAGAACTGGTCATATTAACCCTTTGTACGCCATCGTCTCACCCGTGAGTCGCATTCGTATTGAATACTTCGACGTTGGCGGCTAACTGGTTAAGAACAGAATTTATTTGGAAACTGGTCAAATCCAGAAATATAATCAAATGTGGCCACATCCAAAATAAAAATTTCTTGAGGAATTTTGATTAATAAACATTGTTCAAAAAGCATTGGTAAATGGAAACCATGATTATAAAATTGCACAATATGGACTCGCTGGTCAACTTAGCCTGATAATGAAAAAAGGTGATTTGCATAAACTGCATAAGACTGCATAGTCTCATCTATAATGGGGATGGCCATGTGTTTTGTAACTCACATTTGTCCTTGCAGGGTCAATTTTTAGGGCTTCTAGCATAACAATGTCAATGCAAATACAGTCAATCCTGTTTTTATATGATTCCGAAGTTATGCGATTTTTTAGAAATGCAAATTTTTAAAAAGTGTATATTTTACAATATATAAAAATGTTAAATATTACATCAAGAGCATGTATCGTTGTATTTTGGATAGAATAGAGAATGAATCATAAACACAACCGACATTTGGAAAAAAATACGATACTGTTAAAATCATGTTGCATCTCTCATCGCTGAATTAAGTTCACCTACTTGGATATGTTACAATTGATGAAACCATTAATACATCGGTAATATCAGCTGAAATGATTACTTAAGCACATGAACTTGGCAGAGAAAGGTTTGATACATTTAGCGAAAATTATATCGACGAATTACTTACAGATAATGCTATAAGTGACGATGATGTCATTAATTTAACATTAACTATTGACAAAAAACCAGAAAACGATGACGAACTGAAAGAAATTCCAATAATTCCATTACTTTTCAGTAAATTAGAAAATCATTTCATTCTAAATTATTCAAATTCTGAACACGCATTCAAGTTTCAACGATAGCTTAAAAAATATATTTATAGGTATAACAAACTGCATAACCAATTAATTATCAAAAAAGAAAATCTAAACAAACTGATCACTAATTTCATTGTTAGAAAAAAACCATAGCTTTATGAAATTGATAGTCTATTTCTTCCAAAAAAGAGTGATTTAGAACCACATGCTTTAGGACACACTTAGAATTGTCATACAGTGACCGAATATTTTTACGCTGTGTTTTTCATAATAAAAATAATAAAAGATTTTTAGTACTTTTTCCACATAAAATTTATTTGATCAGGAACGGTTTCGCTCATCGCGAGCATTATCAACTGGGGAGGTACAGAGAGACAACTTAATCAATTCTTAAAACATATTAACAACGTTAACCCGCATATTCAATTTACAATGGAGTTGGGGTTGAATAAAATAAACTTTTTGGATTTAATGATAGAGGTTATTAATAATCAGCATTGTTTCAGTATTTTTAGAAAAGATTCATACAGCGATAACATCATTAACAATTCTTCCAGACATCATATCTCGCATAAATTAGCAACCTTTCATTGCTTTATTCATCGTCTTTTGTTGATTCCGATGACTAAAGCAAGTTATGAGCTTGAGTTAAATACGAAAAAAAATTTGCGATGAATAATGGTTATGATTCGGATTTAATAGATCGTCTTTTATTTAAAAAACACAAAAAACTAGCGTTGCTAAATGTAAGCTCTAGTTTGGTGATTAAAGAACCTGCTGTTGAGAAACAGTGGATGAAATTAAGCTACTTGGGTAGAGTTTCAGAAAAGATTTCAAGGAAATTCAACAAAAACCTTTTAAATGTCACTTTTTATAATTCTTTTAACTTGCAACGCATTTTAGTAAATTCTAAAGATAAACTCAATATTCTTAACCAAAGTGGCAACTATTTAATTGATTGCGATTAGGTATATTGGTCAAACAGGAAGAGCTTTTAATATCAGATTTAAAGAACATCTAGCCTGCTCACGTAAAGGGAATGAATTATCTTCATTTGGGAACCATTTGTTCCTAAATAAGCATACATTTGATATTTCTAAAAACTTTAAAATCCTGCATGTTAACAATAAATCTTTAAAACTAGATAAACAAGAGATCTTAGAAAGACATATACATAAATTCTTACCAAACTCTAATTTATTAAACGGACAGGTTGTATTTGCATCATCACCTTTGTTATATCCGTTTCATTAACCTAATTCTAGCCTTTGCTAACTGCTCTTTTATATTATATATATATTTTTAAAATTTTATTTCTTTTGTAAGAATTGATATGGTTTTTAAAAATGTCTTTTTCAGAATCTTCATTGTTGCTGATTTTGTTGAAGTACATCATTACTTGGAAGCGGGAAAAACACAAAATCATCATTAAGTTATTTACTTTAATAATGTAGTTTCATTTTGTTTTTAAAAATTTCCCAAATTTTAATTGGGTTTATAATTGATATCAATTGCCACTTATATTTATTGATGATTTTTTAATTGTATGTTATAGGTGTTAAGCATTTTAATTTTGTGTAATTATAATGTAATTTGTAAATCCTTTTCATTGTTAGTAGTTGCTTACACCTTTTATTTCAATTTAACTTGTATAAATAGCACTGTTTATATATTTTTCTTATCAGTTGATAATGCTCGCGATGAACGAAACCAGTCCTGATCAAATAAATTTTATGTGGAAAAAGTACTAAAAATCTTTTATTATTTTTATTATAATGCCATTCCACCAAGTATTGACAGTGAACACCTTAAAAGCTGTGTTTTTCCTATAATATTACTATACTTTGCGATTTAGTGTATATTTTAACTTGCTGTTTCAAAGTTATGAGGATTTTAAAATTTTTGTAACGTATCCCTACTTTTTCTATGGAAGTCAATTTTTTTTATGCGATTTTGGGTATATTTTGACTTGCTGTTTTAAAGTTATGCGGATTTTTAAATTCATGGAACGCATCCCCACTTTTTGTATGGAAGTCAAGTCTTTTTGTGCGATTTTTTTTTATGCAATATTTCGTGAAATGCATCTTCCGCATAAAAACAGGATTGACTGTATTTTATCTTCAATTTCAAAGCGCATTATCATGTAACAACCTTATAAGCAGTCCTGAAGCAAATGTTAAATTGTTGAAATTTTAAAATTTATCATGAAGAAATCTTCCAGCGGAAGAATAAATATTATTAAATAAAACTAAACTAGACTATTAAAACTAAATTATTAAATTATTCTTATCAAAAAATTCAAAATCTTATTGGTTTAACACAATCAGTGCTGAAAGTGCGCCTAGTGTGTTTTTTTTTACATACATTGGATGGGCATGTCACAAAATAATCAAGCATTAACACATTCACTGTGGATTAAATATCTACATTAACCGTTCAAGTGAGTTAATTTTTACTGAATTATGTTTTTTCTTATATTTGATTATTTGTAGTATTGCTACACACAAAAATATAAAAAAACATTTTCTTGGATACAGATCAATCTGGGAAGAAAATTATTTATTATTTCAGGAAGTAAATATTTTTTTGACTTATAAAACGCATAGTTAAAAATGAAAAGTAAACTTATTCTTTCTAATTACTGCGATTTTGTGTCTAGATCTTTTTTTGCACTCATCTATGTACATGTGACACTTTACAGACGTAAATATCAAGAAGGGAATCAATCCCACAATTATGCGCAATATTATATGACTACCAAATTGTTTACAAATATTAATCTTTTATTCATTTGTAACACATAATAAAAATAATGTGGTGGCCAAAAATCATTGATGGATGTGTCTAGTATCCATATCTGAAAAAATAACAAATATAAGAATGGCGGTACATAATAGATGACAAGATACTTTGACGTACAGGTATGGCGATACTCCTCAAAGCATTAAAACTGAAAAAATAGCAATTTTCAAAGCTCTTAAACTGTATTAAAAATATGAAATTATTAGAGATTTTGTTTTACTGATGCTAGTGCAAATCCCGCTCAGTACATAAAGCATGCATGTTCTACTCGTATAATATAAAATTTGTAGTGACGCTGCTCAACATTCTGTTTGATACAAACATAGGATATCAGATGAAGCTCCAAGCACTCGATAGGCATCTCTTTAAAGTATGTGTTTACACGCTAGGCGCGTCTTCAGCAACCAATGTGTTAATTCCTTAAGCCTTTCACCCTCAGAACAGAACTTATGATCAGTTTCTCAGTGTAATATCAATGTATGGTAGATTATTCAACAGTGAATGTAGTAATACGTTCCATCACTCAAAGTCAAAATTTGCAGCTGGTACTATCAATTTTACTCCCATTGAGCAATCAGCTTCTTGCACTCTAAGACACGACACATACTCTTGTTATACTATAATATTAGAAGAGGAAGCATTTTCCAGTCAAGGTTTTATGCATATGGAATCTTGTGATTTAGGTGTGAGTTTTATAAACAATAAATTTTATTAATACAAAAATTAAAACAAATAATATTTTCAAAATAAATTTATTCTTATAAAGAATAACAATATTTGATTTATGTTTTATACGCACCATTGATGCCGTACTATAATAAGTTGAAAACTTTTGTCGCTCAATTTTTACGGAAGTTTTAACTGCTATCATAATTAAAATAAATTGCAATAGTTAAAAGTCTACTAAGCATAAATTAAATGAGAAGGTGGCGTGTTCTTTCATCATTCACATACTTAACAGGTATTTAAATCGGACATAATTCAGTCAGTTGTCAAAAGAAAATTTTAAGTATGACTCGTAAGTCGAGTCGTAGGTCAAATTTACCAATATTTTTTCATTGGTATTATAAGCACAACCGAGGAAGTGACTCAGTAAATACTTAGAATATGGAAGAGCGTGTTGCTATCGATTAAAAATTCATTGCTGAATCGATAACATAACATTGTAAATAAGTCAAGCAATATTAATACATACTTCTGTCGAAAGTTCATACATTTCAAATTGTCGTCAACGCGAAAAAAAATAGTTAAATATGACATTGCAGACTGTTCAGACAGATTGACACTTCAACTGTTCTACCGATTGCTATATACTCTTAATTAATTAAAATATTTATTAACATCTCCTATTTATTATAACGACATCATAATAAAAATGTTATTATTTGTTTGAACTTTAAATTTGAGTTTGCAGTTATATTCAGATAATAACAAGTCAAGGTAGGCAGACGTATGGTTGAAATGGTGAACAAGGAGAAAATGCAAATCGTATTTTTGATGTTTTAAAAAATAATCAGTAACTCTCAAAAATCATGTTTTAGTGTCTCCTGAACAATTACATTTTTGATACATGGGAGGTATATTCACGTTGACGAAATACTTAAAAGTATCAGCACAAAGTTAGCTAGCTATGTACGGTTTGGGAAAAGTAACGTCTGATCCCATAAATCAATCCTTGCAAATATCAGACAGAAAAACTAAACACTGCTGTTATTTTTAGATTGCTGTTAATATTCAACGTTTACACCAGTCGGGAACTTTGAATTGTTCCATTACGACATGCTCTCCCAGATAGCTGCCCTGTCATATTTGAACTCCATCCACGATTTAGCCAAGAAGTTGTTGAAATTGCAAGAAATATCAGGTACATTTGTGTTTGTTTTTCCTGTGACCGTTGGATTAGGATGAATCGATTGATTCGAAAGATTATTTCCAGAGAACAACTGTCTTTTAAAGTTGTTTTTCTTATCTTTTTTGTTTAGAAATGTGGCACTTTTAATGACTATATTCTGACTTTTGTTGTTTGCATCGTTGAGTGTCTGCTGATATTCAATAATTTCTGTTTGGAAACCTTGCGAAATACTCTTGTTTTTATTTTTAGCAGTGGACACCTCTATGTCGCCCATGGATTTATGACGCAATCGCTTCGAGTTGCTGGCACTCTTTTGAACACGTTCGGCAACCCAACGCTTCATTCTTTTCACAAACGGCACTACCATGAAAAATGCATTAGGACTGACTCCCATTTTAACTTTAGGTGTCATGTCTTTACGATTCGAAGGCAAATCAACAATAGGAAACCATTCGCATGCCTTAATCTCATTACGTGTTCTAAAATTTAAAAACATATTCATTAATAAAACAATAATAACAAAAAAAATGTGTATTGCAAAATTGTATTTTATATCAATACGTAATTTGCATCTAAATAAATACGCTGACATCATATTACAATAAAACCACCTACTCAGTGGCGTAACTAACATACAACAGACGTATGCGAAACATAAAGGCCCTTGGGCCCAAGGGGCCACAAACTTACATTCATTTAAATTTTCAAAAAAAAAGATAGAAAATTAAATGAATGAAGTCCTGGCCAAACAAGTTAATGATGAGGGGCTTTTGCTTTTAATTTTATAGTTATGTCACTGCTTCTACTGCATTGTTTAACTTTTCTTTCAGGTAAGCCACGATACAATTTTTATTTTTGCAGCTGTATTTTGCTTTAACTGTATGCAGCCTGACGTGCGCAGTTTTATCAAATATCTGCAGCACAAAAAAGTCAAATGTCCAAGCTAAAGCGCAGATCTCGATTAACTTTCACTTATAGCAGAAATGTAGTTTAGTTGAATGAAAGATGTGACTGACTGACAGATGATGGATGACTTACCTTGGTTGAAATTTAGTATTTTGTGGAATGTGGCCTATAATATACAGTCTGACTAGCTGGTCATGTATCACAGACTCAATAAAATCATTTTTAGATATACGATTGCTTATATCAAAGCCAGTCTCTTCCAATACCTACAACAAAAAATAAAATTAGCAAGTTCTAGTGAGGACAGTAAATAGAAAACACAAATTTTTGAGGTAGTTTGACTGTATAAACATCATATTGAGAATAGAATTCTGACCATGTAGTGAAAAGGGCATTTAAATGTAAAAACTGCCAAATTGAGTCATGAATATTGTCGGTAAGATAATCTTGTATTTTAACAAAATTCTGAACCAAAAAATCAGTATAATTACAAACTACTACTAAAAAAATCTACCAAGATCTATATACAGAAGAATGCAGAAGCTATAATGATTACAACGATAATATAAAGTAAAAATAATGTAACTGAAATTAGTTCAATTATTTGATTTACATTTCTGATAAGTACATTCCAACATGTTCTTTTAAAACAACAAACCTCTCTGCACGCACAATGCCACGGTTCTTCATCTTGATTCACTTTTCCTTTTGGGAATCCCCAAGAAGCCTTTGTCCAAAATGACTGAACTAAAAGCACTTGTGACAAATCTTCATTGAGGAGAATGGCTCCATAAGTCGGAACAGACTGTTTGTACTCTCTCCAGTGATCTAGTACACTTTCCAAGTGTGGACTGTGTTTTTGGAGGGATGGAATATGCTGAAAAACAAATAATCGACCATTCGGTAAAAGACATCCTGCATATATTCAAATTGCATATTCCTGTATTACATTTAAGGTTAAGTATTTTGGCAAGTATTATCTATTACCATTCTCAAATTTTTATTTGATTTTGTTTATCAGATATAAATAGACACAACACACATCAGTGATTTTTGGTATTGAAAATAACTAGCTGTTAACAGAAGATTTTTTTTGCATTTATAAATAATACGAAATTTTACTAGCGTGAAAAATCAAATGCAAAACTATTTATTGAATAAACCAGAAGATAAAAAAACGTAAATAATTCTCTTAATGATTTTTTTAAGAATACACCCAGTTCTCTAAAACAGTGCTCCGCAACCGGTGTGCCGCAGCACACCTGGATGTTAAAAGTTATCAATAATTAACAATTGATAAAAAAAATAATCGCATATTTAAATTAAAATATATTTAATGAATACAACAATTTCTTAATTCTACTACCTGTACTATAAAATCATCATATGAATCAGTTCATTATTAGTTATTAGAAATTGTATCAAATGTAAAACCATTTATATTTGAGATGTGCATACATGCTTTGAAATATTTGTAATGAAATTTGTTTTAAAATACAAAACTGAATTTTCGCAAGGTGCACGAAACATTCTTGCGCAGACTTACATACTCAGTACACCCAAGTCGATAAAATGTTTATTTGTTAGTATAACTTTAACCGCTAAATGTTAGAAACATAGCAATAGCTGATGCTGAAGTGGGAAACTTACAGACTTTTCTCTACTTTGGTGCAGCCTTTTGACTGATTCTTTTTTTTGTAAATAAATCTGAATCATCTGAAACTTTTCTTTTAACAGCTTAACGACCGCGGATGCATATTTGAGTCTTTGAGAAACAAAGATTGCTGGCCGGAGGACTCATATATGCGAAGTATTTGGAAGATTTAGAAAATTAAATTTGGTAAAGATATCTCAATTGGCTTACAAATTATAGTGAATTTAGTAAAATTACAATTTTTGGCTCCCTTTGCAATAGCCCACGGCTCCCCAAGGAGGCGTACCTCCCAGGTTGGACATCGCTACACTACTTAATGAGTCAACTATGAAAAAAATAGTTTTTGTTGCAATATTCAAAATGCCTTAGTAAAAATAATTTTTAAAGAAGGGCTAGAACCACCGACATTTCGGTTATCAACCGAACGCTCTGCCATTATGCCACGAAAGCTTATGAGAAGTAACGAGATTAAAATAAAAATTATAGCATACCTAATATTATGAAGAAAATGATTATTCTTTCAAACAGCCTCTGGAGTGCATTTATTTAGTTAATTTAATGCATATTTAGCTCAGTGCTTGGATAAAATTTATGACCAAAATGTGCTATTTAACGAACTCAATAAATGCATTTAAAAAAATCATATCCCATGATTTTGCGTAGGTCACTCACCATTTCTTATTTAAAAAAAAATCGCATAACAATGAGTAAATCGCGTGAAAAACAGGATCGGTATCATCCAAATAAGTCTCATAAAAGCAAAATCCAAAAAAGAAAACTGGGTGTAACCAATTCGTAGTTATAAAACTTGAATGAATTTAGCTCTATGAATGTGTCACTTTAAAATTGCGTCACCTTTTTTTACAAAAACGCCTATTAGCTGATTTTTCTAGGGCCGCAATTTCCAAACTGGGAGACGTGAACTATTGCAAAGGGAGGTGCGAACAGTTTTATCTTAAAATATTTTTAAGGGAGGCGGAGGCGTAGTAACATAAAGTTTGGAAACCACTGTTTTAAAGTCAAGTGTACAATTAACTATAAATTAACATTTACACTTAGTTTTAATAAAAACTATGGTGATTTTCATATAATTCTCAGAAAAAATGATTCTTTGGTTATATTTGAGTCAATTTAAAAATGATTCATTGAATTATGACTTCAAATGTAGGCGCTATAAGTATTTTAGCGAAATACTATAAAATTTTGCTAATTTGAAAAAAATAGCTCGCAGATAATGTGTTAAGCCGTGGACAGCTGTTTCATATAAACCAGTGTTTCTCAACCTTTTTAGGCCTGTGGTCGAATTTGAAAAACCCAGGAACTTCACAAATCCACAGAAATTTACGGATTTTGGAATATTTGCCCGTGGCCCCCCTTAACTGTACTGTGGCTCCCCTAAAGAAAAATAAATCTCTGTGGTTCACCATTGAGAAACCCTGATATAGACAGTCCACCTAAGTTAAATTCCATCAATATATGTTTTTACCTGAAAAATGTGCGCACAGAATTGTTTCATTCCACATGGCTGTACATTTGCTGTCTCATCTGTACAATAAAAGTCCAAATAAAACCAATGCGCCAGTTCAATTTGAAAACAAATCCTGACTAGATTTGTTCGCTCTTCTTCCGGGACATTGATAATGAAGCGGCTGAAAAAATAGGAATTTAAAAGGTGAATAAATATTTTTTAAATCGTTAGCAATTGATTTCTGACATATGCTTATTCAGTGGACCAGAAAATGATCCAGCTGCGGGAAATAAATGCGATAACATTAAAAGAGAAATTTACTCCATTATCTGAAGGTAAAATAAGACAATTTTCGTTACCTTCCTACAATTTTATGCGGCAATAATTTTCTTGTCAGTTGATAAATTGTGGAATCATGCAATGTGGCAAAGAGTTTTGTCATCTATTATCTATTGCTATTCTCTTATATTTTATTGAATTATCATTATTTCTTGCTTGTTTTATTGCAAATTAATAAAAGAATTTTGTAAAATGATTTATATTTGTGAACAAATCGGTAACCGTATAACATTGCGCCTAAAATTTTCGAGCCAAATTGGAAGTAATGTCTTCTAGATCTAATTATTTAAAAGTTACCACGAATTCGATTATTAACACTTTTAACCAGGGCTTCGAACCGGAACAGAACCGAAAACCGTTATTTTTGCCGGAATGAAAACCGGAACCGGGTTTTCGTTGAATATTTCTCATAAATAATCTTACCTCGCATTTCGTTTCGCGTTTTTTTCAGTGAAACCTCGATCTTCCGTTCTCACTATCTTCGTCTTTATGCATGGATCGTTTATTTTTTACTCGACCAAGACCCCACCCCGTAATAGCAATGTTTAGTAATTCCACGTTAATCATTTCTCGATTTACCGATTTCTTCGATCTATCATTTAAATATTATCGTTCTGTCCTAGTTACTATCTATCCCGATTGACCATTTTTGTAGAATATTTTTTTTGCTCATAAATAATCTTACATTTCATCTGGTTGCGTAAACTTTTCTAACAAAAAATTCAAAACTAAAATACCTAAATGAAGAAAACTAGAACTCTAGTTGAGAAACTGAAAATAATTAAAGATATTGGAAAAAAATCAGTCAACATAGCAAAAAGGAGTTAGTTGACTTAGAAATGTACGCGATTTTGAAGTGTTTGTTAAAATTTAAGTCCCAAACTGCAAATAAGCTACTTACTTTGTATTAAACAAGTAAAAAATACATTTATTTGTTCTTTAATTAATAAATAAATGAGTTTTTTGAAAATTAAACATTTTTTTGTGTTATTTGAAGATTTCCCGCATTATTCGTTCATTTATTACGATCCCTTGAAAAACGTAGAATCGAGGTTCCACTGTATAGGGTTTTGAGATTTTCAAATTCCTCGGTGAGCTTAACTCGTTGGGTGCTAACGACACGCCTAGCATGTCGTGGAATTATTAAAGCACGGGCGCCTATCGCTTTGGAGTGATATTATTATTTCATTGTTTTGCAACAAAAAAATAATAATAATATCGAATCGGTAGTGTGGACCTGCAGAAGTCGTATTTTTTCATCTTGTTTTTTCACATAAAGGTTGGTTTACACTTTCGCTTAGAATACGTTTACTACATAAGTTTCAAATTTTAATTTGCATTATTTACTGTCCTTCTTTTCACATTCTTTAAGATTCTTTGAGTATTGAAGTGTTCTGTCTAGAATTTTATACATGAAAAGATACAAATATTTTTTTCAAAGAAGTGAGTCTTTGATTAAATATATCCCAGAAGAGATATGTGTAACTAAATGGAACTTCTGGAATGAAACTTTTAAATGGAAGCTGAGACGTTCTGACGATTTCGTCCGAATTCGATGGCGCATCAACATTAACAACTAATAGCCAAGGAAATGTTTTAAAATGCCAAAAATGGTAATATTTTACAACAAATTCATGGCTGGAGTGGATTACCATGATCAAATTTTAACATATTACCCATGTAGAAGAAAAACATTACGATGGTATAAAAAATTAGGAATCCATTTGTTTCAAACAATGCTACTAAATTCCTACAATTTTCAAAATTCATCAAAAATATCATTATATGATTATAGGCTGCAAGTTATTGAAAAATTAGTAGACCCCCTCCAAAACAAAAAATTGAAAGAATCCATCTTTCTATTTTCTGCCAAAAAAGACCCACTTGGAAAAACCAAAAAAAGACGATGCAAATATTGTTGAAAAAAAGGAGAGAAAGGCATCTCTTTTTTTCGTCCGGAATGTCCAAATGAGCTGGGTTTGTGTCTGGATCCATGCTTTTGTTTGTATCACCAACACATGTATAATATTGCTTAGTAAAATAATATTATTTATTGTAAGTTTTTTTAAACTATTTTTTACTGTTATTTTATATTCAACTAGCTGGCCCGACGAACTTCGTACCGCCTCAGAATCAATAAATGTTGTGTTAACTTATTGGATGAGTTAAATTCAGTTTGAATGAATACTCAAAATGAATTAAGTTCAATAAATGTGCAAAATTAAAAATGAAAAGTATTTTAATTACATTGAAATGATGTTATTCACGTGGCACAGTCGATAGATTTAAAGGAATGCAGTGGACCAACGATTTGATTTTGAATTGTGAATTTGAAATGATCCACATCTTTGTTATTTGCTGCAAGAATTGCTCGTTCACTCAACCAATTATGATGTTTGTGATTAGCAATGATATTCAGGAACACTTTGTTGATTGTCCTTCGATGAGACGAAATTTCAAAAATTCGGCAAAAACGAAATCAATCCATTCGATTCGTCGACAGGAACACGGCCGTTACAGATAGTCAGCAAATGCTTGGAGAAATCTGCGGCAGATGGTCGTTTAGAAATCCAACTCGCATGTTTGTCGTTAGCTGAAGTTTCTTAACATAGCGCCACAGAGTCGATGTTTTAAGTCAAGCGTTTATTTCATCGGCAGTGGTCGATCTTGGAATAACTGGTAGTGTTTGGCGAAAATCGCCAGATAGTACAATCATTGCGCCTCCAAAACATTTTGAGTCATTGCGCTGATCTTTCATAGTTCGGTTGAGTGCTTCTAATGCGGAGGAAAAATAAGCCACCATTTCCCTCATCAATTGCCTTCATTAAAGTATCGTACACTTTCTGTTGGGGGTTCAACAGTGGTACATTCGTTCGAAGTGATTGGTTCAATGCATCTCGATCATATTCACGTTTACGTTCCGATTCTCGATTGAAAGCGGCGTTCATTCCTCGATCTGGCGACGCATCATGCAGCGCATGAGGTAACACATATCTTCGATCAAAAGCAACGCCTGGTTATGTATCTCCTCATTCACCTCGAGATCGGGATTCCCTGAACTGACGCGAATTCGATGTAAAGTGTCTTCGGACATGTCATCTTTGTACTTTTTCCACAATTCACGTGGATTCGATGGGAAGCATGTCAAAAAAATGATAGCAAATAATGTGCGTATCTGACTTGGAGACGCAGAAACAATTGCTTCACCGATTGTCATGTCCCAATGAGTTTAGTTTTCAAGCAAATTGAGCTGTTGACATGCGGCACGAAATGTTAGGCATACGACGCCATTGACAGTTCGAAATGATTCAAAATGTCGACCCGAAGGGAATTATTGGTTGTTTTCAGATTTTTCATGTTCACAGAACTGAAAGACTCTTAGAAAACCATTCCGAGCACTCTTACTGATTGGTTTAGAAGTACTTGGCATAGCTAATACCTCTTTATTTCACTGTATTTTAAATAATAAAATTACATCTTCACAATGTTGACAAACGACTACTTTTGTTTGACAGTAACTGTCAAACAAAAACTGTTGCTAAGAAATGTGTTGGTCTAGGATAAATTTGTTCTCAATGCTTGTCACCAACATAATGACAGGGATCTATTCAAAATTATTCAAATAATACTTTTTTATAATTTTACGAAAGTTCATTCTAAATTTTCATATTTTTTTATATTACGAAATGACATAAATTCTCATTATAACAAAGAACGCAACATTTTCCAAATCTTAAATATTATATTTATGAGATTATCTTTCATTAGAAAAAAATATATATTTTTGTTTAATGTTCCACACATACAAACAACTATACAGTCAATCCTGTTTTTATGCGGTAGATGTGTTCCACGAAATATCGCAAAAAAAAATCGCATAAAAAAAACTTGACTTCCATAGAAATAGTGGGGTGCGTTACTTAAATTTTAAAATCCGCATAACTTTGAAACAGCGAGTTAAAATATACACTAAATCGCAAAGTATAAGAAAATTAGGGAAAAACCACGGCGTGAAAATATTAAAAAATAGTCACTGTATGACAATTCTATGTGTGTTTTAAAGCGTGTGGTTCTAAATCACTCTTTTTCAGAAGAAATAGTATGCGCATCAATTTCATAAAACTATGGTTGTTTTCTAACAATAAAATTAGTGATCAGAGTTTGTTCAGATTTTCTTTTTCTTTAATTAATTGGTTGTGCAGTTTGTTATACCAATAAATATATTCTAAAGTTATCGTTGAAACTTGAATGCGCGATCAGAATTTGAATCATTTAGAAAGAAATGATCTTCTAATTAACTGAAAAGTTGGATACCTTCTTCAATTATTTTCGCTGTGAAGGAACTGGAATTTCTTTCAGTTCGTCATTGTTTTCTGTTTTTTTTTTCAATAATTAAATTTAAATTATGAACATCTTCGTCACTTATAGCTTTATCTGTAAGTAATTCGTCGATATAATTTTCGCTAAAGGTATCAAACCTTTCTTCGCCAAGTTCAGGTGCTAAAGTAATCATTTCAGCTGATATTACCGATGGCAGATGCAACATGATTTAAACAGTCCGAAATCGTATTTTTTTTTCAAATGTCGGTTGTGTTTATGATTCTCTCTATTCTATCCAAAATACAACAATATATGCTTTCGATGTAATATTTAACATTTTTATATATCGTAAAATATGGGACATTTAAAAAAATGCATTTCTAAAAAATCGCATTACTTCGAAATCGCATAAAAAAACCGCATAAAAACAGGATTGACTGTATCTAGCAGTGATGCACAAACGCGGCCCTTTTTGAATATTGTGGCGGCCCTTAAAACCTTTTCTCAAACATACTTTTTTCACGTAAAACATTTATTTAACAAATGTAAGCAAGCTTTTTCTTCAATGAAGGAGAATAAATCGGTTCATAAAAACAGGCTTACAAATATTATGTCAAATTAATAAAAATAGTTAAAAATTAACTAAGACCAAAAACGCATTAACTTATGATTTGCATTTAAATGAAACATAATGAAGCACATGAAACATGACTTATTTATTTTCGAAATAACACGGTCAAAATAATATAATGGAACCTATTATTCACTTGATCTTTTTTACACGATTTTAAGGCTGTTTTACGTGGAACGTACATATGTTCTGTATAAAAAAAGGATTGAGCGTACTTTAAATCATTTTTTTCTTTGCGGCCCGAAGCCACGATAATTTGTTTTATGCGGCCCGCTAGAAGGTGAAGGTTGTGCATCACTGGTATATAGGGATCAAAAATAAAATAATGATTTGATAGTATTCTATAACAATATAATATACATGAAAAGTATACTGATTTTTTTTTACATACCTTCTGATTTTATGTACTTTCATTCGTCTTTTCACATTTCAGTATATATTTTAGCGACGGTGATGAACATGAGACATAAATTCCTAAAAGTTTTTTTTTTAAATGGATATTGAAGATTTAGTTTCGATTCAGTTTAAAGTTGGCATTCCTAACTTGATTAACAAAATGCCTCACATGAGGTAACACATGTCTTCGATCTAAATCAAAGCCTGGTTATTTATCTCTTCATTCACCTCGAGATCGGGATTCCTTGAACTGATACGAATTCGATGTAAAATGACTTCCGACATGTCATCCTTGAACTTGTTCCACAGCTCACATGGGTTCGATGTGAAGCATGTCAAAATAATGATAGAAAATAATGTGCGTATCTGACATGGAGATTCAGAAACAATTTCTTCAGTGATTGGCATGTCCCAATAAGTATAATTTTCAAGCAAATTGAGCTCTTGACATGCAAGTAGAAACATTCGTCATTTTTCGGATGAACTGTGTAAATGCGACCAAGAGCATCAATAGTCATTCGGGTGATCAGGAACCGCATCGCTTTGCTTTTGACGTTAAAATGTCTTCGATATAGCGTTCCAAGTGTAATAACGTGTCATCTCAGAGCAAAGCAACGTTCGTGCAAAATATTGTTGTCAAAAATTTATCATACCTAATTATAAACATAACCTTATTTCAATATTATCCGATTTTCTTTCGTTTTCTTTTCATATCATCGATTTCTTTTATTCTAATCCATATTCTAAATTTAAAATTATTCATAAGCCAATCGTATGCAAAAGAAGCAAAAACAAACAAATATAGAAAACAGTGCGATCTGGTGGATTTTTCTGAAACCAGCTTACGACATTTTATCGTTTGAAGCTCGTTCGTCATTTAAAAATCTTATTCTGTATGAAGATATTTATTTTCTTTATAATTTCTTTTCCGTGATATTTTTCCGATGTTTTAATGCTTATTCTGCTATTCTAGGTAAATAAGAATTTTATAAATCAAATATCATTGAAATCCTTCCAGTAATTCTCGAGATATACGTGGTGTAAATAACCCCACTTTGTTTTATATATTAGGTAAAACGGAAAGAAATGACATTTTTTCTGGCGCGTCACTTTAAAATCTGTTTGTCAACGGTTGCCGTTGAGCTAACACGTCGGGGTTGGTATTATTTTAAAGCTCTGTGTGTACTCTTTCCATTTCAACATGTTTTATATTTTTTTTGCCGTTGTGGAAAAATGGAGAAGCCTGAGATTGAATAAACAAATTTGCGCTGTTTTATGCTGTTTTTATTCGATAAAGGATTAAAACCAAAAAAAGCTACGAAGACCATTTGTGACATTTACGGTGACGTCTTGAAACTTTGAAAGTGCTTTAGATAGTTTCAAAAGTTCAAAAGTGGCGATAGGGAGTTAAAGGACAAACCAAAAACAGGAAGACCCCTCAAAATCGATGATGACGTCCTAAAATCATTGGTGGAAGCTGATCCTCGTAAAATAGTGAAGGAATTGTCACACGACATTGGCTGTCCAATAACAACTGTGCAAGATCATCTGAAAAGATTGGGAAAAAAACACAGGCAAGCTCTCTCAAAAACACACACTCTCTCAAACGGCCTTGGAACAAGCGTGACCATCTGTGCTTCTCTATTGTCCAGGCACGAAACTGATCCATTTCTCAGAAAGATAATTACCGGGGACAAAAAATGGGTCCTTTACAGTAATACCAGGGGACAAAACAATGGCTATCACCAAATCAAGTACCTGTGCCTACCCTCGGCCAACATTGACGTTAAAAAAAGTTTTGTTGTGTGTTTGGTGGGATGTTTCGAAGATAATACATTTTGAATTATTGAAATCTGGTCAAACAGTTACGGCAGAGCTATACTGTGCTCAACTAGAACGATTAAAAGCAGAGTTATTAAAAAAACGATCTTTTTTGGTCAATAACAATAGGCGGATTTTACAACATAACAACGCGAGACCTCATGCGGCAAAAATTACTCAGCAAAAAATAAGAGAACTTGATTTCGAACTTCTGCCACATCCTTCATATTCACCGGACATAGCACCTTCGGATTATTATCTCTTCAAGTCGATGAAGCATTCACTTCGTGACAAAAAAATTACAAACGCTGACCGGGTGAAAAATCACCTGGATTTGTATTTTGCCAGTAAGTCACCAGAGTTTTACGAAAAGGGTATCAAAAAGTTGCCTCTTTTATGGAGGACGATAAAAGACAACGAGGAAAATTATATAACAGAATAATATTGTATCATTTTTTTGTCACAATAACAAAAAATGTCATTTCTTTCCGTTTTACCTAATATATAGATGTACACATGTGTTTACAAAAGATGTAATTTTATTCACCTAATCGAAAGTAATTGTATGCTATTTTATTTATTGATAAATATATCTAATGTTTGCTATGTATATATGTATCAAATCTATATATATAAAACAAAGTGGGGTTATTTAAACCACGTATATCTCGAGAATTGCTGCACGGATTTCAATGATCTTTGATTTATTAAATTCGTGTCCGCCTAGAATAGCAGAATAAGCATTAAAACATCGGAAAAATATCACGGGAAAGAAATTATAAAGAAAATTAATATACTCATACGTTTTGTTTTGAAATTTGAAGCTCTTTAAATGGAATGCAGAAATAAACATGACGTTGTGTGCTGTTTCCACTAAATCAATTAGATGGCGTTAGTTGCTTTATACTTTGACAGTTGACTGTTAACTATGTAAACATACGCCGCGATTTTGAGTTTTTATAAATTTTCATTAAGTTTTAATTCCGGCAAATCATTCTGGTGTGGAAATCTATTCATTTATTAATTTGGCATTTACCTGGTAGAACTCCATTTTAATAGGGTAAAATATCAAGGTATTTCAGTTCTACAGTTTTTCAGTTTTTCAGTTCTACAAAACTGTAGAACTGAAATACCTTGATATTTTACCCTATTTAAATCTATTCATCCAATTATGGTCAAACACGAGATTCATGTCTAATAGCGGGAACAGTTTCCTCAGAGTCGGAGTCGTTAATTATTTTTAAGCTGGAGTCGGAGTCGTTTTTTTTTAGACGACTTTACAGCCCTGCTGAGATGGCACGTTATTACGCTTGGAACGCTTCATCGAAAAAATTTCAACGTCAAAAGCAAGGCAATGCGGTTCCTGATCATCCGGATGTGCGTTCTACTGATGCTCTTGGTCGCATTAACACAGTTCATCTGAAGAATGACGAATGCTTCTACTTGCGGTTGTTGCTGGTGAATGTTCGTGGGCCGACATCATTTGAATTACTTCGAACTGTCAATGGCGTAGTGTGCCCAATATTTCGTGCTGCATGTCAATATCTCAATTTGCTTGAAAACGATACTCATTGCGACATGACAATCACTGAAGCAATTGTTTCTGAATCTCCAAGTCAGATACGCACATTATTTGCTATCATTATTTCGACATGCTTCCCATCAAATCCACGTGAACTGTGGAACAAGTACAAGGATGACATGTCCGAATACATTTTACATCAAATTCGTGTCAGTTCAGGGAATCCCGATCTCCAGATGAATGAAGAGATACATAACCAGGCTTTGCTTTTGATCGAAAACATGTGTTACCTTATCTGCGGCAGTTTGTTGGTCAAGTTAGGAATGCTAACGCAAGATCGAGCAATGAACGACGCTTTCAATCGAGAATCGGAACGTGAACGTGAATATGGTCGAGATGCATTGAACCTATCAGTTCTAACGAATGTACTACTGTTGAACCCTCAACAGAAGGAAATGTACGATACGTTAATGAAGGCAATTGATGATGAAAATGGTGGCTTATTTTTTCTCGATGCGCCCGGTGAAGCTGGGAAGAAATTTCTCATGTCATTGATTATGACCACTGTTTGTGCGAGATATAAAATTGCTGTAGCAGTTTATTCTTCTGGAATAGCGGCCACGTAGATAGAAGGATGCCGAACGGCTTATTCAGCGTTTAAATTGCCATTAAACCTTCAAACCACTGAAAAACCGACATGCAAGATTGCGAAACAATTAACAATAGCCAAATTTTTAGTAGCAAATACAATCATCACCTAGGATGAATGGACAATGGCGCACAAATGCGCATTGGAAGCACTCAATCGAACTATGAAAGATTGCGGACATTTCAATATATGTATACTGAGTGGTTAAATTGCGATGTGAAAGATCCTGGATTCCAAATTTTGAATGATGCAGAAATAATTAAAGAAATATATGCCTAAGAGGAATAAGATCGAAAAGACGAAGAAGAGATTTGTAAGGGAAGAGATATTGGTCCTACAAATTCTGAAGCTTTACAGTTATTAGATGCCCCCATAAAGTGGTTTGAAAGTAAAGAAGAGTGTAACTCAGGACAGCTTATATGTTTCAAAAGCATTTGCGATTTGGAAGCTTCAAATAGAACAGCTAGCCACTTTAAGCAAGGATCAATAATTGAATTTCTTAATAAAAAATAATTTAATACTGAAGTCATATGTAAATCTAGAAAAATTAAAACTATTCATACTAAATATACATGTCTTTACTTATCAATTTATAGATTATATTAAAAGTGTATAAGCGACCTACTACACATTAAGGCGACTCAGTAGGAATGCAAAACTTTAATTTGATCTACAGCATAAATATTGCACTGACTTAAATAAGTAACCACCACAATACGTATTTTTACATTATCAAAACCAGCAAAACATTTTTCTATTTCATTACAAAAATAAGAATACCACCTAACACACAAATGGGTATTTAGACAGTAATAAGGTATTGGTACATGGTAGCAACAGTAAGCTATCGTATTTAATAAATTAACGGTTTTTGCCAAAGGTAAATTACACGAGAAGCAAAACAAACCATACAATACAAATTTCTCAAACTTTCTCTAATATATTGAAGGAACTAGTTTTTAATTTTAATTTTGTATAACCTATTTGTTATGATATTAACATTGATAAATACAGTTATGAAAAATAATTTTGTTGCATAAAAAAGATTAAAACATAAAAAAAATATTGACATAATATGATTAAAAAAGAAAAGTATTGAGTAAAAGAATTATAAGTTGCAATTGATAGTTATTTCTGGTTCTCGCTATAGTTTTGACGATGTATTAATCTGAAAATTATCTTAACTTTGTCTTATATTTCGTGTTAGACAAAAAACTGTAATTACTTTCAATCGCCATTCTAAATTTATTAATCTGAGATGACTTTTTAATTATATGTTAGATGTGTTAAAAATTTTAATTTTGTGTTATTTTAGTCACTTTTAATGTGGTTGATAATTTCTTTTCAATGCCAATTGTTGTTTATAACTGTTCATTTTTGTATAAATAGCATTGTTAAATTATATTTCTTATCAGTTGACGATGCTCGTAATGAGCGAAACCGGTCCTGACATATTAAATAAAGTGGAATGAAGTACAAAGGAATATTGTGTTTTTACTAATATAATGCCTTTCCACCAAGTATTGACAATGAACACCCTAAAAGTGATGATACATTGGTTCCAGAAAGTGGCGCGTAAAAAAAACTCATTTTCATATAATTTGATAAATCAGTTCCAAATCCGTGTAAAAAAGTACCAAAAATGTATGAAAAAACACAACGGTGCCATTCAAAAAAATCGCATAAAAAAGGATTGGGTGTACATTTTACTGAATGCAAATATAGCGACCTTCTAGAGCGCCGACATCCAGTTAAGTTGAAAAAGACGTAAACAAGGCTTTTTTCTTAGTAGTACAAGCTATTTTAAGAAAGATTATATGAAACAGATGAAAAGGGTACGGTAAAACAAACATTGACATATAAATTCTACAACCTAAACAGAATTGTAGAACCAGACGAACGGTGAACTCATAAAACTTCAGAAATACATTTGTGGAAATAATTTTAGTATCCTTTAGGAAGTGATTCGCCAAGGGCTATATTCCTTGACAACTTGTACAATATATTCACCACGATGAAAACAACACTTTCTGAATAAAATACAAACATTAATTAACCAAGATCATCCTAACCTGCTGAGGTCATCCAATATATCTATTGGTATAGAACGCTGGTTTATTTTGCTGGCCATTGTATCACATTTATTTTCCATAATTTTGCAACTCGGCTGGGATACTTTCCATTAAAGTATACTAGTATATGCTTTCCATAGTATACTAGTCTATACTTTCATTATATTAATAACAAACGTCGCATTTTGAAGTAGGTAGTTGTCAAATTTTGTTTGATTTCGAAAGCTTTCAAGAAGAATCTTACTCAGCCGGCTCAATGCGCAGGGCTTTTTTTTTTAAATAATTAAATATTTTTTTACGTAAAATTTGATATATACCTATTATATTATTTCAAGCAAGTCACCTTTAAGCCAGGCTTCGAACCGCTATTTTTTTCGTTCCGGTATTCGTTCCGGTTCAATTAAAAAAAAAATATCTTAATATTTATTTACGGGATTTTTTAGCTCTTCCAATTCCAAAACCCTGTCAATTTTCGGGATTTGCTCAAATTTCCGGGACAATTTAGTACTCATCCGGGATACGGGGTGGCGACACCGATTCCGGGACAATCCCGGCCAATCCGGGACACCTGGCAACCCTACTCACGACTCTTGACTAGTTAGGGAATCCAATCTCAAGCCAAAATGTTGATCCCGGGATTGGAATTTTTTGATCTCGGGATTCCGGGACTGGTTCCGAAATCAGTACATCTATTTAAAAAATAAAAATTGATAATATTCGTGAAAAATAAATTAAACAATTTATTCTGTATTATAAAACTAGCTGTGGGCTGCCAATACGTTACCAAAAGGCTCTCTTAATCTCAGTTAATCGCGATGTACTGGTGAATGAGTAGATTTTTTAATAACTTGTAAAAAAATATGCGCCATAATTATTAAACGTACTTAATATGCATACATTATGTAAAAATACGCAATATAACTTAAAATAATTAATGCCGATAGCTGAAAAAAGTATCTACCTACTTCAGACTGCTAGAGTACCAAAAAAAAACACTAAGTAATTTTAATATTATTTTTAAATACGCCCAAAGTTAATAAAGTTTCAATTGTTTCGACGTTACAGTTTCATTGTGTAAAGAACCAATAAAATATATTTTTATATTTGTCATATCCGGCGATAAACGCTTTTTATGGAAGATCATTTTTTACAGTGAAAATAATAAGAACATTCAATAAAAATTGTCAAAGTGAGAATAGATTTTTAACTCTTGCAATAATATTATTTGAAAAAACTTGACATTAGACATTTAGACATTAAATTATATGCGGTTATTGATGACTTTCTTAAGTCGTGTGAAGTCGGCGTGTGCGCCACTGATATTTATCATACCGAAATATGTTTTAGTTGACGGGTGTTTTATTACATAATTGATGTTTATAGAAAAATAGAAGCATAAAATCACGTAAAACAAACACTCCCATTGATATCTGATTCATTTATAAAAAATAAAGGTCATGAAAAATTATTATTGTCATAAAATGCATTCAAATATAGTTCACTTTGATTCGATGAAGAAATTTAATATGTAAGGTATCCAATTACGTTTTTGTCTGCGGTAAGTCTTATCTCAAAGAATTTGAACTGCCGCTCGATTTGAAAACCAACACGTTGCTGTTTTATAAGAAAATCAATCCCAAAAGTTTCGGAATCATGTCTTCTAATCCCGAGATTGAAATGTATCGAAAACTGCACAGGATCCCGGATCCTGGGATTGGATTTCCTACTCTTGACTCCATAGCTTTGGTATTTATGTTACTAGTTTTGAATTATTTTTCATAAAGATTTAAAAATTTAAATAAAAAAGCTGTCCGCTGTTTCAATAATTTTATCAATTTCACCTTGAAAAGCTGGTATTTTTCAAAAAGTTTTAGAGAAAAGCTATCTTCTTCATTAAATTCTATAAGTTTTACCACGGTTTCTCAACCGGGGGCCAGGTGGCTCTTCTGGGGCCAAAGCATGTTTCATGGAGGTCACAGAGAAAAAATAATTTTAGGGTAGCCACAGCACAGTTTTGAGGAGCCACGGGCAAATCCTGGATAAGCTAAAAAAAACGTCTCACGTCTTTTCATCTTAAGAAATCCGTAAATTTCTATATAAAATCTGCCAGTAAACAAAATTTTTAAAGAATTGAAGTTTTTCAACATTCCACTTTGTCTCGAAAAACTTATATTCTTATATATAAAAAAATGGGTATGAGGGCGATGGAAAAATATGAAAAAAGGGATATCGGGCTTAAAAAAGGTTGAGAAACTATGAGATATACTATTTCAGCAAAATTATTTAAATTTCCTTGCGACTTGATTATAAAAGTTGACAAACGTTGCAACACTGTGGCCTATGTTAGTAGCCAAAATGGCGGCCGCTCTTACGGCCGATCAGGAAGCGGTGAGTAAAAATCACTTTGTTTACGTTTGTTATGGCAATGTTACAAACATGGTTGATTAAACTTTAGACGTTAAAACAGTTTCTCTTGTATTTTCTCGAGTTGTTATCACGATTGTCTTCTCGGATGTGTATTTTTTTGAAGTCTGCCAAGAACTTATTCCGCCTCTAGTCTAGGAAAGATGACACACCATCATTAGGAAAAATGAATTTTTATCAAATATTTATTATACTACGTTCTTTCCTTATTATTGTAGAAATTGGATCCGACGATGCTTTTAGTTTCATATAAAACACAAAAAAACCTCTTAACACGTCAAGTACTTTGAAATGTTTACTAACAATGTTCTTTGTAAGTCATTTATTTACAATCGTTTTAGACACAACTTCAGAACTTTAAAATTATAATAGATAATAGTAATTATTATCTGTGTTTTTTATAGTTATATATTTTAGTGAATAGTTTACCTAAACTAATTACAATATTTTATTACGAATCATCTATAAACACGATAGCGATCCAAGAAACCGGTATAAGTATGTCTGAATTTGATACGTGTTTTCAATAATATGTACAACAATACAGTTACTTATTGCACCTTTCCTGTGACCGCAAATTCTGGTATTTTTTCCCGACATGTCATTTATTGGATAAACTTGAAACATCGCCTATTCACATGATTAACAAATACATAGTGTAGTGTGTGAGTGACAATGATTTTCATAGTAAATTTACGATTACTAGTAAAACTATTTGAGTGTCTTACCCACACAGTAGCTCCCAATCTGTAATTCGATATATTAATTAAGCAACCAAATAAAATAAAGTGCCTCTAAAAATTAATGAACCTACCAAGTTTGTAAAAATTGTGCCTTATTATTCATTAAATTAAATAACAAAGGTATTATTACTAGAGATACGTGATTATCGCGTTTTGCGATAAATGCGACATATAAGCGATATATACGAAATTATTGCGAAATTGTCAAAGTAAGCGAATAGATGCGAAATTTTATAAAATTCGATTTTCTTCTTATCTCATCTTAAATGAATGATTACTGGAAATCTTTCCAGACTTAATGGTCAACTCTTTATCTGTAGTATATGATTCCACACTCTTTAAGTTAGTACAGTAACACCCCCATTTATACTTAAGCCGAGGCAGTGTAATTTGGGGTAGTGTAATTGGGGGTGTGAATCTCATACAAATTTAGGAATCTGGTTTTTTCCGCCAAAAATGCAAAACATAGATTTCCCATTAAGTAGTGTAGTGGAACCCCCAATTACACGCTGACTTGAAATACTCGCCGGAAACCCCCCAATTGCACGGTCGCATTCCATTGTCGTTACTACGATACGGTCGTCTGTGCCGCACATACAGTCAAATGTTGCCTAGCTCCTGTGTATTCAACACGTGCCAGGCTATACACGTATAACGGGCGACTGTTTATGTGTGGGATTTTGGCGCCCTTTGCATTTTATCACTTGGTCACTATATATTTCGTCAATATTTTTTTTTTTTTGCAAAACTAAGGGAAAGTTAGTTTTGCATTTTTTGTGGAAAAAATCAAATTCCTAATTTTGTATGAGATTCACATCCCCAATTACACTACCCCGAATCACACTGTCCCGATTTTAGTGTAAATAGGGGTTTTACTGTATTTACAATGATAAAAACCATTCAATGTTTGGAAGGTTGTTCACACATTTGTAAAAATATAGTTTTAAATATTCAAAGTGGGGTAAAATCAAATACTCTTCTGCTATAATTTGTAGTAAAAATGAAATATTTGAAATTTGGCAGTAATGTCATTTATAACGTAATTGTGATAGATCGCCGTATTCGGCTTACCACTCATCCATTGAAACATGTTATACTTAATACATTTAAGAATTTTGGTTTTGAACCCATGTTTTTCATTTTTTTTTTTCATGCAGCTGTCCACATAGAACCTTGTAGTACTCAGCTCGCGAACTCCCACTGTCTTAATGATTTTTGTCATCATATGTTACACGGTTTCTCAATATTTTAAGAGTTGACACCCCTATTGTCTATATGGTTTATATTACTTTCGCGCCATGGTTTCCCAACATTTCGGGACTCGACACCCCTGCTACCTCAAAAATTTACTAAAACTACAATTAAAATATTTTTTTTTTTTTTACTATGGATCGAATTCTTTTTATACCTTTTGAGCAGTAAGTTTTCTTTTATTCAATTTGGTTTGGACTTAAATTTTGATTATTTACAGTGCATTTTATTTATTTTAGAGAACTGGGTGTATTCTTTAAAAAATCCATTTACAAAATTAATTAAGCTTATATCTTTTGGTTTATTCAACCAATAGGTTTGAATTTGATTTTTTACACCAGTAAATTTTATGATTATTTAAAAATGCAAAAAAATCTCCCGTTGAGGACAACGGGCTTACAGCTAGTAGTCGTTAAAATGCAATCATTTCAATAGTATGATTGATAATCAGTAGATACAATATGACTTATTTGTGTACTCCAAAGGCACCATAAAAATAATACACATTTTTTTCGTAATAATTACACTTTGTTCTAATGATCAAGACTGGTTTCGCTTATCGCAAGCATTATAGGGGTAAACAAATTGTAACCTACATATAATATGTATATGCTATTTTATAAGAACAATGCAAAGCCAAATACATATTTACGCTTTTAGTTTAAATCAGCGGTCACCAAACTACGGCTCGCGGACATGATCCGGAGCTTGATTTTTAATGTATAACTATTTTACATACATATAAGAAATATTGATTTGTTGAAAATTCTAGTAAGATTCCATTTTCTTCCGCTCCCCTATGGTTTTAAAAACACAAACAGGCCCGTTTCTCGAAAAGTTTCGTGACTCCTGGCTTAGATATAACGTAATTTAACGCTGATACATTTTTAGAGAAAGATATTTTTTGAAAGAAAAAACATCATGTTATACCTATTTGGTCTAATAATACATACAACTAAATCAATGTAATATTTGTCATCCTATCTATATAAGAACTTTATCACGAAGAGTATGTACATACCTCTCTCTTTATGTACCATCTGTAATTTGAATATATAACTAATATTTTGATAATATTGGTTAGGATTTTCTACATATTTCTCAGAATCTCGTATTTTTAATAACTTCGCCATCTGTTAAGTCTTCTTCAGAATTTGATGTATATACATAAATTAAATGTTTATACTAAAATATTACATTAAATGGTATCTACATTAAAAACGAGCTAATTTGTAATAAAAGTCATTTATTTAAATTTAAAAAATGCATATTTTAAAAATAATGTTTCGTATTTTAAATTTGTTTTTAACTAAGTTTTTAATTGTTCCTGCCGTTTAAAATACTCGTTTAGTAGTAGTTGACGTTGGCTTTATTGTTAGAAGTGTTTTAAACAACACGTCCAATTTTTCTGATATTTTTTTTAATTGATTAAATTTTATCATATACAAAATATTTTTAAAACTATGATTTAAAAAAACATATTTTAATAAACAAGGAATAGCCGGCTGTTCTTCCTAGTAGACAGTGGTCTTAATTTCTGAGTTTTTACTAAATAATCGTATAACTCGCACGCAAAAAGAGATGTTGCACATTTCTGTATTAGATAAAGACAAAACATATAAATACATATTTCAATATCGTTCCATTGTATTACAATATTTAAAATTTGCAGCTGCATCGGTACTCTGCATTACTCCAGCGGTATTTCTTTAATTAATCAAATTACGACATTGAAGGTTTTTTATAGCCCCGAATTCGAGCGGATTCGTCAAACTCAAGTATTGTGATAAGATATTGATAACAGCCGAGTTGGGTGAAGAAGAAAACAGCACTACCTGGGGAATTCATAATTATTCTTTAAATGTGGAGAAGTTGTGTCGTGATCATTTGCAGATTTTATAACATATTTCATTAAAATGATTACGAATATCGAATAGTTGAAAAGGGGCCGAATATATACGGATATCGAATATTCGAATATCCTGATTGGAATCCCTAATGTGTAGTCATGTGCGCTGTTCCCGCTGGGAGCAGTACCGGGCAACTGATATTTTGTTAATGTTTAAAAATTCAAAAAAAAAAAATGATTTACTTCAGATATTAAACATATTTTCCAATGTGAGTATGTAATTCACATCGGTTGGTATTAGGGCTTATACTTACAAATACTTTTGAAAAAACCGGTTTTCGAATGTCAATATATTTGGACGGACGGGTCAGTTTAGGTTCATCCGTGCACTTGAACGCCTGAAGATGCCGAAAGGCAAAACCCGGGTCGTTAGTGACAAAATCTGTGGGAGTTTACATAATTTGAACGATTCAAATCCACCTACTCGGGTGTTACAGTCGATGAAACCATTGAAACATCGGTAATATCAGCTGAAATGATTACTTTAGCACATGAACTTGGCGGAGAAGGATTTGATAACTTTAGCGAAAATTATATCGACGAATTACTTACGGATAATGCTATAAGTGACGATGATGTCATTAATTTAACTTTAACTATTGACAAAAAACCAGAAAACGATGACGAACTGGAAGAAATTCCAGTTCCTTCACTGCGAAAATAATTCAAGAAGGTCTCCAACTTTTTTCATTCTAAATGATTCAAATTCTAAACGCGCATTCAAGTTACAACGATATTTAAAAAAATATATATTTAAGGGTTATAACAAACTGCAAAACCAATTATCGAAAAAAAAATCTGAACAAACTCTGATCACTAATTTCATTGTTAGAAAAAAACCATAGTTTTATAAAATTGATGCGCAGACTATTTTTTTCGAAAAAGAGTGATTTAGAACCACATGTTTTAAAACACACTCAGAATTGTCATACAGTGACTGAATATTTTTTAATATTTTTCCGCCGTTTTTTTCCCCTAATTTTCCTATAATTTGCGTTTTAGTGTATATTTTAACTCGGTGTTTCAAAGTTATGCGGATTTTAAAATTCATGGATCGCATCCCCACTTTTTGTATGTAAGTCATGTCTTTTTTGTGCGATTTTTTTATGCGATATTTCGTGGAACGCATTTACCGCATAAAAACAGGATTGACTGTACATAATAATACACAACAAGAAATTATTTGGTGTTACTCTTCAGAAAATATGATTTAAGAAAACACAAAGCGTCCACTGATCGTTTTGTAACAAAATTTCCTGATATCGAAAATACCCTTTCGCTGGGTAATGAATGATGTGGGGCATATGGTCTTTAAGACATCAAATAAAAAATCTAAATTTTCTGCCCTTTTGTTTATAGACTCGTTTATGGAAAATTCGGCACAACCGGTTACAAAGTTGAAAAACCGGTTTTCGAATGTCACAAATTTGGCCAAAAAACCGGTTTTGAAAACTGAAAAGACCTAGTTGGTATCGTGCAAACCGCCGCATGACTTAGCGTTTCCATTCCAAATTGTTTTGTGGTAAGAAAAACTTAGCAACAATTGTGTTGAACTTATAACAACGTTACAGCAATTAAAATGATAGCAACGTTTTCATGGCACAAAAAGCGGAAACTATTCCGATACGGTTTAACTGTCTCGTCATATTCTTTTTATCATCATTTCTCTACGAACACAAACAGCCAGTGCCGTAACTATAATCAACATTTAATGACACATTTCTCGCTGTCGATCTACAGGTCTATGGAGAAGTCGTCAAGAATCGGCCTATTTCTTATCATTTTTTTAAAACTTAATCAATCGATAATACTGAATTGCAATTCATCGCAGTACGCATTACAACTGTACGTGACAAGACGCATAAGAAAAATATGGGAAACTCTTTTGAGTTAAATTTGAATCGTTCAAATTATGTCCATTCACACAAGTTTTGTCTCCAACGATCCGGGTTTCGCCTTTCTTTTGAGTTCTAAAAATCTGAGTTGATAATTTTTTAAAAGGTCACCCACAGCTTTTTTTTATTAAATGTATTTTAATATTTTGCACACTCAATTATTATATTTTGGATTTTATAATACCTAACAAAAAAACGTTTTTTTTTCATTGGTGATGCATTTTTGGCATTTTGGCACTGAAGAATAATTTCACACGCTCTGACAAATCCAATGTTATAAATTTATTTTTGGTCTATCTTAAACATTATAAAATACTCGGTAACATATAGGTAATTAAATTCGCGAAGTCACCTAATTCTACTAGAATATAAAAAATAAAATAAAAAAAAATTAGCCTACTTTACAGTTCCTGTCTAGTGATGGTTGTCTCAAGAATGCGTTTTGATTCACTCACGAACTTCAATTGTAAAGCATCTCTGGCATATTGATCGTTTCTTAAACGGAGTACCCTAGAAGTGCGCAATTCTGCTTTCGATATTCACTCACTGGTTTCAGAGTGTATCCGGCGAACGCAGAAGTTTTTCGATGCTGGTAAACTCGCAAGGAATATACTAGGAGAAGCCCTTGAATAAATAAATCTTTACTATGCCTGGTGATACTATATACAGTGAACCCCGAATTACGCGCTGGCTTGAAATATTCGCCGTAAATACCCCAATTGCACTGTCGCATTCCATTGTCGTTGCTACGAGACGGTCGTCTGAGCTGCGCATACAATCAAATGTTGGCTAACGTATGTGTATTTAACACGTGCCAGGCTACACACGTATAGTCGGGCGACTGTCTATGTGTTAGATTTTGCGCTTTGCATTTTATCACTTAGTAACTAAATATTTCGTCAATACATATTTTTTTGTAAAACTAATGGAAATCTTAGTTTTGCATTTTTTGCGGAAAAAATCAAATTACTTATTTTGTATGAGATTCACTCCCCCAATTACACTACCCCAAATTACACTGTCCCGACTTTAGTGTAAATGGGGGTTTTACTGTATATAATACTATTGCCAGTGTGTTTTCACATTTCACAGTAAGTAACGGATTAACCATTTAAAAAGGCCCGAGACGCAATAGAATTTGGAGGCCCTTTTTTTTGGGATAACAATGAAACATCGAATAACTTATTCGAAATTTTCATACACCTTACTCTCCGCGTATATAGCATTGGCGTCCCCCATTATCCAAGCGTTACTCACCGCATACATACATTGGCGTCTTTTTAAACATACGACTTTACGGCCAAAATAAATTCGATGTTCAATATTAGCTTCGAATATTTGTCAATAGATGTTTAAGCAAAGACTCAGACTATGCAGTAATGCTAAAAAATATATTAGTTTCATATTTTTTGTCAGCCATTCGAAAAAATCGCCGTTTTATGGTCGACGTAAATATTTTTTAGGCGGATTTCTTTTGCTTTCAATATTTTTGTAGGCGTTGATATTTACGGGGTTATATGGGTGGTAGTGAACCATTGATGCAGATGTACATTTTTATTAGGATATCTTGACATTATTTCAATAAAAGTGATAAGGTTTATGGTTTCCTGTCTATGAAAAAGGATTTCTAGTCTGGTATTTATTTTCAATATGGCATAAAAATGTCATTGAAATACTTAAATGCAGCGATTTCCAACCTGGGAGGCGCGAAGATATTTTCTTCTTCAAAGGGAGGCGCAGTAACATAAAGGTTGGAAACCACTGCATTAATGCATTCAAAAGTTACGGAAATTTTAATTGAACTATCGAAATGTTGTAAATATTGCCGGTACATTTAATCATAATCATAATCTGTATTACCCAGTTAAATCTTACGCATTTGAAATAAATATCAGTTGAAATAAATTCCATAAATAATATACTTGTTATTAGCCTGACCACAATATCCTTTTATGAAGAACTCGGCGACTTTCTCATGTGGCCAATTATTCATATGCGCTCATGTAATCTAACCCAGTGATTCAATGGCCGCATTCGGCCCGAAATGGCTTGTGTTGCGGCCCAAAATAACAAGTACTTCATCACCAAATTGTTCATTGAATATGATACAAATCTGTGTTTGATGTAAAAAAATTATGCAGTAGCAAAGGTATATTTCTGAATCGTCACTGATAAAAAACGTAATGCTATTATTTATTAATTATTTAATATGATTATATTTTCACGGGTATAGATTTGCGCCCGAAATTCATCTTTATACAATAACTCTCGGTGGTACAATTTATGACCGGGAAACGTGCTATTCAACGAATTTGATAAATTTATTGTATTTAATCAAGTTTTAGAGCATCATTACGTCACATGATTTTGCGCAGTCATCACTTCTATAAACGTAGGGTCACCATTTCTTATTAAAAAAAATAGAAAAAAACGCGCAAAGAGTAAATCGCAAAAAAAGTAACGGTGCCGTTCAAAAAAATCGCGTAAAAATGGATCATCATGGAAATATATCATTATTTTTCAACACTTACCCACTGCGGCCCGCGAAGGATTAGACAATTGATAAATTGGCCCTTCTTTCAAAAAGCTTGTGCACCACTAACCTAACCAATTTACCAAATAGTAGACAACATAATTTTCATGTCAAAACCCTTTTAAATCTTTCAGACCAGAATGCTACTGTGATTGTTCAATACGTATCGTAGTGAATTGAAACAAACCGTTGACTACACATATAAAAAAACACAAAACCTACATAAAGCAGTGAACAAATTATTATTTCTTTCTTTTCTAAATGATTTTAATGTCAACTTTTAATATAAAACTGACTTCTACCTGAGAATCTTAACTGATGTTATTTTACGAAATTTTGACTGCATTTTACATCTGACAGCCAAGTAGAGTTCTTAAAATAGGGCATAGGCCACTGTTGAATAGTAACATATTCGGTGTACACATAATCAAACGTCGATCGCATCGTTTAAAATATTTACCGTTTTTCATTATGGTCGTATTTGAATATCGTTCGAGTTGGAACTGTTTCCGGAAAAAAACATATTTTCTTTAAATAACCATACAGTTCATTAAAAATGCATTGGCACCGAGCCCATTAAAACATTCGTTATTATGAAACAAAACAGAAACGTATTAAATGATTCTCGTTCAGTAACTGCATTGATTTGAAATATATTTGGCATTACACACAGCGCCAAACGAACTTTAGACGAGAGAATTTACAAAATTGATTTCAGGCAAACTTGATTTTCGTGGTTCTACTTAATTAAGTACAATTCACTATATTCGTACATTTATTGAAATTTATGTTATGATTGACAATAATTAATGATTAAGGAATTAGTCGGGTCCTGTGGCCGCAGCCTTTCGTGCCAGACCTCACGAGTTCCGAGTCCCAGTACGAACAGCATTCTTTCGATCGATTTCTGTTCAAAGGCATGGGTGTTTGTGATGTCCCTCCCACCATTTCCGATCCTTCAACAACGGAACGTAGCGAGAGCGATTAGTTAACTACTAGTCCTGTCCTAGCCTTATCCTTCTATCCCAACTACTCTATGAAAAAGAAAGGTTAAACTACTGAGACAACAAACAGTTGTCGTAGAAAAACTTATGTTGATATAGCTCCATTAGGAGGCCATATGCTCCACATTGAGAGCGGACATGGATAAAAAAGTGAAAATTAATATTTTCCTTCCTCTCCGTACTACTTGCCTCAAACCTTGACAAAATATTGAAAGCTACTTTGTACAATATTATATTATGATAGGAATAATGAAATAAGAAATTCGGTCATCAATTAATTATGCTTGTAAAAAATAAAAAAAATTGTGACCATCATGGAATAATGTGATCTTAATGATGATGGAAATTGTCAATAACGTTGGTTAACTTTAATTGATTTAAACACGGAATGTTGTAGAATTTTTTATGGAGTCTACAGGTCTGCACGGGTCGAAATTTTACAAAATTACCCGGTCCGAGCCCGAAATACTCAGGCCCGAGTCTAATACCACACTTGTTACCCTAACCCGGCCCGAAGCCCAGATTTATACTCCTCAGCCCGAAAAAAACCCGTTTTTTACAAATTTATAACAATTTACGATTCTCATTAGAACTGGTAATAATTAAAATCATCATGGCTGACGTGTGACACGAACATAGCCTGAAATATTGTTCTGAATAAGTAAATTCCTTACCCGGGCCCGACCCGAGCCCGAATCTAAATTGTGTTTACCATTGTACTTACAATTGTGCTCAATTGTGCCTGCGGGCCAATCCCGGGCCCGTGCAGACCTTTAATGAAGTCGCATATCTTTATGGAATCGCATGTTGTGGAACTCTTCTTGGTATAAAATAATAAAGAAGACACTGAGAAAATGTTTATTTAGTGTACATGTGACTGTTTTTTTTTTATTTTCCAAGTATTTTAAGAGAATAAAACTGGGTACGGCAGTTGCTTCCAAACTTTACGTCATTACGTCTCTTTAAAAAAAAACTTTTGCTTTACTCGTTTATAAAAAATATGCGCCTCCATCCTTTATTTCATATAATGTAATAAAGACACGATTTAAAGGGTAAATTCATATTTTAAACTGATCTGTGTTCGGAAGATTCGGAGTTCGGAGTATTCTGTTCGGAGAATTCGTGTTCGGATGAACCTTATTCGGAAGAATTACCTAACCCTTTTTGACATAGTATCTACAGATCTGTTGTACTATGTTTTTCAATCAGATTTTCTCATTTTTTTAAAATTTAATGACGAAATGTGTTCATTTTTTTTTTCATTTGATTATTAAGCATCAGTGAGGTTAAGGAGAATAGATTAGGGCTGATTTATATCACGTCACATTTTTATTTACCACACATTTAATTACATTGCACACTGGTCGGCTACAATTAATAGCAAAGCCAACTGGTTATGGTATATGAGTATTAAATTATAATGTACCATATTATGAGATTAGAGCAGACTATTTTTTTAACGCTTTGCTCAACCTCCGATCCTACGTCAAAATACTTTTTTCGTGTTGTACATTTGCGAATTCAACAATAAAAATGTGCGTCTTTGGGGACAAAGAAATACGAAATAAATCAATGGATTTATATTATCTCCATTAAATTTATCGATCTACGTGCGATTAACAGACATTTATTTTTTTTCGCATGCTTTTTTCTTGTTTTGCAAGTTATGCATCATTATAAATTATGTGAATTGAATTATGATATAGGTACATATTTTTTGTTCGTTTATATACGCCTAACATGACTACAATGCTCATCATGACTTTTGCTAACTTTTACGAACAATATGAGCGAAAATAGATTAGTGAAATTATAATTATAATATACGAATCATATTGTATTGTGAAGAATTGTAATACTTTCGCACTATGCACAAGGAAACAACCCAAACAATCAAATTTTCTTCTCAACTACCAACCTGCATAATGAATATGCAATAATTTTATTTTAAATTGAGAACTGAGAGGAGGATGAATCCCCGCCAGACGGCCGCTCGAAAGCAGTTAAAATCATCCAGGAAATGAGCGTGTCACTTCCGACACGGCGGGAAGAGGGTGCTTCGTTCGGTTCCGAATTTGAATACATCGATGCAGGGGAATGACGTTCTGTACATCTTTTGAATACATTTCTCCAAATGCTTTCATATTTACTAATAGTATTTTCAACTGATATCCAGATGAAAATGATCGAGATAAGTGAAACCGACATCGATCCTAATAAATAATTGAAGAGTAAGTTCATAATTAGTGTTTTATTTATTATTTTTGAATATAATGCCTCTCCACCAAGTATTATACAGTTGGGCAGTTTTGAACTAATAAAAACTGATATCTTTCAAATGTCAAAAAAGAGTTGATGTGATATTTTAAATGCGATTATTAAGAAGAAACCAGGCAATCATTTCAAAATGGAATGGCTCTTCGAAGACGTTGAAACAGAAATACCATTTTTAATGCATTCGCAGAAAGTACTTATTGGCGATTTATCTACAAGCAGATGATTGTGTTAAATGCACCATATCGACTGTGGAATGGAAAAAGGACCCAACCCATACATATCAAATTTTACAGGAGACGCAAAAAGCGTGATTTGATGATTTTGGGCCTTATGCAAATTATGAATTATACACAACCTTGAAGTGCACGGATACTTCTAAACTGGTGTTTAATTGACATAATCTAATATTAATCAAAGAAATTGTCGAGGAAAAACCTTTATCTATACAAGAAATCCATAATCACGTATCAAAAAAAAAACAGAAATATCTGAAAGCTGGTGAAATAAAAATGATGCGTTTGAATTTGTCGAATGTATTAATGCGGTAATTAAAAAAGTATAGCTGCCGAAAAAAAGACTGGTTCTATTCAATTATTCGCCGATTTTTTAAAGTTTAGGCTCATTAAACAATATCAATTTAATAATATTTTAGTTTTACTGAATATTTGTGGACTCTTTCAGACATCAAGAGCTGAATGTGAATGAGAATCAAGTCGATTGAACTCAATTAAATCAAAATCAAAAAACAGAATGAAAGCAGATCATTTAGAATTTTTATTGTAAACTAGCCGGTACCCGGTAAGCGTTGCAATGCCACTCGAAGAATGAAGGAGTTTGTGTTTTAATTGTGTTTATTGAAGTGCACGCTTTCTTTTTCTGTCCGTTTGACGTTTGCTGCCGATTGTCTATGGTCCGACACACGCGCCACCTACTGTAATTTAATTTTAATACGCCTATAACCTTTGCGCAAGTTGCATGAACGGTATGGCAGACATACACACATTGATTTTCATATAAAATACCTACTGAAAGTTAATTTTAATATGCTTAAAACTGTATGAGAATATTAATTTTATTCATAATTTCTTTCCCGTGATATTTTTCCGATGTTTTAATGCTTATTCTGCTAGTCTAGGTGGAGACGAATTTAATAAATCAAAGATCATAAAAATCCGTGCAGCCATTCTCGACATATACGTGGTGTAAATAACCCCACTTTGTTTTATATATATATATATTATTTCGCTTATTTTGAGCATTTGTTGGCCTTCTCGATTGACATCCGTTCAGGTTAAAAAGTTTAGCTGATCAGTAAGATTCGATGGTAAAAGACGAGATGTGTTTATTTTTCATTAGCATTTCATATTTCTTACGATTTATTAAACACTGTTTCCCATGAGTATAATTGTATAGCTATGTATATTATAGATTTCACTATAAAGTTTTGATTAACGATGCACTTTATTACACTTATATTTTTTGTTGTAAATACGTTTTTTTTTTCATATATTAAGAATCAACATGATATTAAAGATGTGATGATTGTCATTTTTTTTAGTTAAGCAGTGATTTAAAAATCAGCTTATCAATTTGTTCGATTGTTACTCATATGTTTTCATTTAATTGTTTTGTGAAGTCATTTGATTGATGTTTTTGTGACGCTTGAATAAAAATGGCTTCGAAATAAAAATTAATATTATCAAAAAACTTTTTTACTACGTGAGGGTAAGATATTAAGTTTCGTTATTTCATACCTACATAAGTTGAGATTTTTTAATTCCATCCCATACGTAATAAATTAATTTTCTGTAGATTTAAGGGTTAACCCTCCAAGGACGAGTCTATTGATCCCACTATTCATCATTTTTCTACCTGAATATCGCTGCTTTCGCTCATATTTGGTTAAGAAGGGTACAGACTTCAGTTAATCATCAGCCGTGGGGACAGAAACGGCCACCAAAAGCACATGCGATTTTTTGAATTTCCGTTTTTTTTAATTTACTTTTTGAAACTGTTAGTTATTTTTTTATCAAAACATCAAATTATTTACAGTTCTTTTGCTAATATATTTGTATTGAAATTATGTTGATCTAAAGAGGTCAAATTGTAAATATTTTTAAAAATTTCACGTTTAGCTATATTTCAACCCCGAATGTTTGCGTGGCCATACGGTCACGCTCGTACTTACTACTGTCCGTACACAATATTACACGGTAATAAAAGGATGAGCATATGACCATATAGTCATGCGGGGTTTCTATACAAAGACTGCGTTTTTTTTTTTTAAATATTTGTTAGGAATAAAAGTTATCCATGACTTCAATATGGCCAAAAAAAAATTTTTTTATCAGGAAAAAGCTCGTCTCTGGAGGATTATAAATTATACGGGAAACGTCTGCCTATAATTTGAGAAAAACTTTTTTGACATTTTGAAGTATCGCATATTAATTTTATAACGTTTTTAGGCTTTTTAGTATTAAGTTAAGACACATTTTTATGAGTCGGGCTGTTTTAACTGGAGTCGTGTTCGAAAAAAACTAATAACTTCGTGCCTATTCATCTAAAAAAAATGTGTTCAAATTGCTTTATTCAAAAGTGGCGCCAATGTATGCTACTAAGCTTAAAATAATAATATTTTTTAAGCTATGGTCGGAGTCGTCTTATTTCTTCATGACTGATATTTTCATTCAATTATTTTTTTAAATTGTTTTATGAGAATCATTGAGAATTAAACCTGCAATATTTTTTAATTCCTCAAGTGATTTTGATGGATAATAAATAATAATAACAATACAAATACTAATAATTTTGAACATATTGTGTATATACAGTAGAGGTCTGCACGGGCCCGGGCCTGGCCCGCAGGCTCTCAACTGACCCAGCCCGTGGGCCAGGCTCGGGCGGTTAAGCGCAATTGAGAGTTGGGCTCAGGCCGGGCCGGGCTTTGGAATTTCTGATATAATCTGGGAAAAAATATAGCAAATCGAGGATTTCAAATTCCTCGATGAGCTTAAAAAAAAAAAGAGTTTCTGAGATAATCTGGGGAAAAGTATAGCAAATCGAGGATTTCAAATTCCTCGGCGAGCTAAAATAAGGAGTTTCGGGCTTCGGGTTGGGTTCGGGTAACAAGGTAGATTCGACCCCGGGCTGGGTCGGGCGTGAGTTTTTCGGGCTCGGACCGGGTAATTTTGTAAAATTTTGGCCCGTGCAGACCTCTAATATACAGTGATTCCCAATCATTTTGACATCTAGATTATTTTAAAATTCAATGGTGCTGTGCTGTGTGACCCTCCATCCTATTTATTACATTAACCTATATATGTATAAACTAAGAAGAAGAACTACTTTTTTATTCCTTGTAGACAGGTCATATTTCAATTTATATTTTGTCATAATAATAGTTCTTATATAATTTATTACTAATATTTACATTTTTATTTCTTGATTTTATTTTACCCTAGTAATGACAAATATTGTAAAAGACATTTTTATATATATGACGTATATATTGCAAATCCATGTCCGCTCCTAATGTGAAGCATATGCACAAAAACAATATTATATATCATGTGATTATACGATAGCTGAACAGTAAATAAATAAATATGTTTTTTAAATTTAATTTAAATTGAAAACCATCTCAATGTATTCTGACATTTGAATTTTGTATATTTTAATATTTTTTTTCCATTCTGCTTTTTGTAAATCAGAAAAATATATTGTTTGTTTTATGTACTGTCATGTATGGCGGATTGTCATTAGCTGTAATGCCATGTAATTGTCCATTTCATTATAAAATTAATGACATGGCATTTTGTCCACACCAACTTCGCCTTTAGTAGTTCCACCAAACAGATTAATGATCTAATTGTCTAAATAATGTTTCAGTGGAAGAAATTGTTGTTTTCTACAACACATCAATCAATCATGTTTGAGCTTGCAAGCATTTGAAATAACATTCGCAAATAGTTGAATACAATGTGACTATGAAATAATTTCGAATTAAAAATTATATTGTAATCTAAACTATATTTTTTACTACAGGCCACAAAACGTTTCCTCGAGATAGTGAACGCACGTTGCAGCGAATCAGTTACAGACAGAGACATCAGTCCAGTCAGTTGGGCGACGGCTGTCAAATTTTTGTTGGCACGAAAGTTTGATGTTTCCAGAGCGACAGTGCTCTTTGATCAGCATGAGCTGACGAGGAGCCGAGAGGGACTCTTCCAATTTGACGCCAACGTAGATCCTCTACGCTCAGAGCTAGCTACCGGAAAATTCACCATACTGGTAAGACATACATGGTTTCATTATAAGTAAGGATTGCAATTCCGTTCTGCTTTATTATTCTCGACATCTTAGGTATATACAAATTTTAATTATCTTAAAACTGCAATACTAGTTTTTGAGAATTTTAAATAGGCATTTAAAGCAGTGCTTTTTTCCCATGTAACGCGGAGGAACAGCTTTCTGGTACCCTTTTTCTCGACATTATTTATGATTTAAATCTGTATTCGCAAAATATTATTTTTATTTTTCTTCGACAAAAGATGTTATTTTTACAAAGAAGACGATATTTTTTAAATCATTATTTCGCAAGAAAAGAAATAATAATAAAAAGAAAATTGTCAGAACTATGATTAGACTTACACAATTGCAATGTGAACCGTTATATTACAAATCAAAAAATAAATGCACTGCTTCAGGTTTTTTAAGATAGGAAAGTTTTCAAATAAAGATTTATCGATTTCTGTTAGAAGACGTTGGTATTTGTAACATTTAAAAAATCCTCTCTTTTTTCCAATCCTAAAACTAACAGGGCGAAGCAAGAGCAATTAGTTAACCACTAGTTCTGTCTCAGCCCTATCTTTCTATCCTTACCCTCTTAAAAAAGGGAGGTTGAGCAACTGAGTAACAAATAATCCTCGTAAAAAATCTATTTAGATACCTTCATTAGGAAGCCAGATCCTCCATATTGAGAACAGACATTAATTAGAAAAAAAATTAAAGCTTGGCAAGAATTGAGTTCCGACTAGTTAGAGACTAGAAAAATATTTCTCTGCCGATGGGGGTCGTTTAGGGACCCCAGTGGTTTTCTCATTATTGGCCTTATTCTTATGAATTTCAAAAAAAAAAAATAGTCCTAGGGCTTTAAAATATCTCTCTGCATCATTCCTCATACATTTTTTTTATAAAAATCTGTGATTTTTTAATAAATAATCATATTTTAAGTTGCGCGTAAAAAAGACGTCATTCCAGTACAAATATGAATTTGCAACTGACGCGTTCAGCCCAGTTATCTTACGAACGATCGCTGATAAGCGGGCGCTTATCTCGTGATCGCATTATCGCGTTATCGTGTATTTATATAAACTACAAAAGGTCCAAAAAACTATGATATAAGAATACCTTAATTATAAACATTGTATCACCCATATTAAAATAGATATTTAAGAAAATGTGGGTATTGGGGTCGCATTTCTTGAGTTAAGAACCGGAAAAGTTTAAAAAAAAAACACTGATTTAAAGTATGTATATACTACTACATTGTGGATTTAAGGGCAATAATGGTTTTAAATTGCAATCATAAGATATTTAATAAAAATAATAGAATATAATTATTGACACTATGATGATGAAATCACAGAAGCAATTGCTAAGGACAGTTTATAAATGAATAGTTATGCTAATGTTTATTAATCCTTTCAAATCTTTCAAAGAGAAGGATAATCGTGATAATTTTAGACAACAGTGCGACCGTGGAGAGGTCACCTCTAATGCCTACGAATGAGAACTAATACCACCACAAAAACAAAACAAAAACCAAACACCACTCACCCACCTACGCCCAGGTAAATCCAGGACGCTACGCGGGAAAAGCAACATCAAAATACACCAGATGAAAGGGAAATTGGAGCTCGGCTCCACCAGCCCCAGACTTTGATGTATAGATATCAATCAGATAATTTTTCATTTGTATTCTTATAAAAAAAAATCTGTGACACCCTCATAACAAAATATCCGTCCGTCAAGAAATCTTTTGAATTTGACATCTAATTGTGACATATCCATTTTGCGCTACATCATACTTTTGAGAAAAAAAAACCACATCTCGGGATTGAATTTTTTTATCAGAATCCAATATTATTATTATTAATTATTTTCTTTAAATGCACTGCAAACTCTATCTAGAAAGTATGCAAAACATATTTTTTCCCTTCAATTTTTAATGATGTATGATAGAAGTGAAATAATGTGAATAAATCATTTTGAATAGATGATTAGAATAAATTTTGCTTGTTCAATCAACCAATGAAGTCATAGTAATTCTTGGCAACTAAAGCAAGTTATCTTTGCCAATTTCCTTCTACTCACACTAAATTTAAAAAATTGGTGATCCATATACTTACTGTTGATTATATGGTGAACTGAACATACATATATTAATTAGATTTTGAACTTTGTATAATTAAACCTTACCTTAAAAACAGTTAAAATTACAAATATTTTTATAAATTATTGCGATTGCTTCGAAAGAATATCCCAATATGATAACTTTATAACTACCATATCGCAGAATCGAATTTGTATATCCATCAACATATATGGACATCAATATTAAATATTTGATTTTTGTGACAATACAAAATGTACCAACTAAGTATAAGCAGTTCTCATTGCATCTTATCATGGTTGATATAAGTACATTATTTATTTATTTGAGCTTAAATCTACTTAGCCTTACATCAGGGATGCACAACCCGCAATTTGTTTAATTTTTTTTTGACCCTTGAATGTTTCATCTTCAAATTAAAATGAAATATATTTTTTTAAGTAAATCATTGAATTTAATAAATATGATGAAGCAGAATAAATCGATTCATCGAAATGGGCTGACTGACAATAACTTGGATTAAATTTTGCACCTTTTATTACTATAATACAAATTTGTTGAATTATAAAAAATAGTTTAAAATTTACAATGACAAAGGTCGGATAAACTTTTGAATCTAAAAAGGGCTTCAATTCCATTGTTTTTATAGACATTGAAGGTTTGAAGGAAATGAACCTGATCAATCCTTATGGTGCCCAGGGCTTATCTTTTATCGGTGGCTATGGTACTGAGCATTTGTTGTCAACCGACAAAGAGTTATTACACTTGATACAATATGTAATCAATATTTTTTTTATTTTGGTTGCAGCCTAGTAGAGATGCTACGGGAGCTGCTATTGCAGTATTCACCGCACATCTTCACATACCACAAGTGTCTTCCCATCAGACCACCCTCCAGGCTAGTTCACTGTTTATTACTGTATACTTTATCATTTCAATTAACCCACTAAGCCCTAACAGCCGGGCTGCCACATACTGCATAATTTTAATATTGTTATTATGTGATTCCCTTCCACCCTTCTGATTTAAAAAAACAAGATATAATGATTAGCTGATCACTAGTCTTGTCATCTTTCTATCTCTACTATCTGAGCTATAAAATGAGCTTGAGCAACTGACTAGACAGCAGCTCTTGCAGAAAAGCTTTTGTCAAGATAAAATATTAGTCCATATACTCAACATTGGGAGCGGGTATGGCTTGAAAATAAAAATAAAACTATATGATAAAATTCTGTTCGTAATGTGACTTTAAGCCAATGACGTTGACCATTCCAACGTGGACCTGACGATTTTTCCTTTCAATCATTTTTTGTTCAAAGGCATGGATGTTTGTGATGTCTTAAAATTCCTTCCCACCCTTCCAATCCAAACGAGGCGTAGCAAGAGTGATCATTTAACTACTTGTCATGTCCTAGCCTCTATCCTCTTATCCCTTCTCTATTTGAAAAAGAGAGGCCGAGCAATTGAATAACAGGCAGTTCTCATAGAAAAACTTCTGTCGAGACCTCTATGAGAAAGCCATATGCTCCACATTGAGAGTGGAGATGGATTTTATAAAATATGATTATAAAAATCAAATGTTATTCAACCTTGTTTGCTCTCAATGTGGAGCATATGCACATATGGAGCTTATCTCAAGCTTTTCTACGAGAACTGCTTGTTAATCAGTCGCTTAATGAATAGAAAAATTTGTGTTCAGTCTGGTTCAGTTTGATTTTAGCAGGGTTTTGGAGTCTTGAAGAAATAAGATGACTTCAACTATAGCTTAAAACACAACATTTATTACTTTTAAGGTGTTCACTGTCAATACTTGGTGGAATGGCATTATAATAAAAATAATAATAAAAGATTTTTAGTACTTTTTCCACTTAAAATTTCAAAATTTCCTTATCAGTTGATAATGCTCGTGAGGAGCGAAACCGGTCCTGATCAAATAAAAAAAATTAAGTGGAAAAAGTACTAAAAATCTTTTATTATTATTTTTATTACAACATTAATTATTTTTGTAGGCTTAGTAGCATGCAATGGCACCAATTTCGACCCTTACAATTAGAAAACACATTTCTTAAAATAAGGATTTGAAGATATTAGTTTCGAGCACGATCTCCTGTTAAAACAGTCCAACTCCACAGCCCTGGTTTTTAGGATTGGATGAGTGAGATGGAATTCGAGCATTACTGACATATATGCTTGACTACAATATCTTGAGATTTGTTAGGTTAACTGAAGTGTCAGCGCCAATAAAATGATTATGATTGAATAAAAGATTTATTTGACCACACCTATTTTCAAACAGCATGAACACTCCCATAGCCTTTATTGTGTTATTTAAATGTTTTGAATTATTTTATCAGCATTCCCTTATCTTAAAAAGTCAGTTTAATGTTTCCCACACAACATAATTTGATGATGCATTCATTAGTGCTATAAAATAACAATGGATGGTGATAATATGAACATTACACTCTTTTGTGACAATTTAATACCGATTGCATCACTAATATACATATGTATCTATATATTCCCCACGGGGTGTGGAACATAAAAACACTAAATGAAGCTTATCTATACAGAAGCTTTTCTATGAGGACTACTTGTTACTCAGATATTCAACCTCTCTTTTCTCGAAGATCGTAAGAGTAGAAAGACTATATATAAGAGTGTTTGACTAATTGCTTCCGCTTTGCCATGTTTTTAATGATCAGATGGGTGGAACGCAACTTTAGACATCACAGACATTTATGACCTGTGAACACAAATCCATAAATCAATTTGAAAAAATAATTTATGAATCTGCATATCATGAGACTAAAACCCCTCAACACTCAATCAGCTTCCCATGTCACACTTTTACCCTTCCTACGATTAGTTGACCACTAGTCCTGTCCTAGCCACAGTGGCGTAGCAAGGAAAGTGCGGTAGGGGCGGACCGCCCCGAGCGACATTTTTGGGGGGTGGCATTTAAAAAAATTAATAAAATATTTTTCAAGAAATTATATTTTATACATGAAAAAAAATCAAGCCATCTGTAGTAAAACCTAGATCATAGTTAAAAAATAATAAAAGTGATAAAAAACAAAAATAGGGGAAAAACTGGGGGCGGCAAATTCAAGGACCGCTCCAGGCGGCAGGACCCCTTCCTACGACACTGCCTAGCCATATCCTTATATTCCTAATCTTAAAAAAAAGAGGTTGAGAAACTGAGTAACAAGCGGAAATTGTTGAAATAAAGTTAGCCACTAAAAGTGGCCATGGTTCAAAAAAACCATTGTAAAACTAGGGTGTATCAGTTGATATGAAAAACTAAATTCAAACTGCAAACAGGCTCAGGTTGATCGCTTAAATGTGAATTAAAATTTTTAATTCTCAAAAAAAATATAATATTTTTCGTATCTCAATTTGCATAACATATGGCTTAGTTGTAAAATGGTGCCATGAAAGGTAAAAGTTACTATAATATTGCATTTTTACTTAATATTTTTTTGCTGCAGGGTGTTGTCTACCAATTAGATGTAGCCCTCCAATCAGTCGACACCCAGAGAGCCGGCTTAGTGTTCGTTTACGATATGTCTGACTCCAAGTATTCAAATTTTGACTACGACCTCTCGCAGAAGATACTAATGCTTCTTAAGGTAAGTCAATTTTTTCAATATTAACCACGGAACACATTTTACACTTCCTTCTAACGATAATAGTGTTAAGCTAATTTTATTATTTGTATTCACACTTGCAAGTTTTAATGTAAAAGATTTTATTTTATTTACCAAGAATCATTCAAATAATTCAATTTAATACAATTCCCTGCAATTCCCAATTGCCAGTGGTAAGAAAAAATCCTACCTTTCATTTTGTCATTTATAATATAAAATTTATAACCTTGTTTTTGATAACTTTGTTACAAACTGTGACAAACAAGAATGAATTGGTTTTTGCAAATCAATAAATTCATCAATCAAGAAATAAAATATTTTTAATAAAATGGGTGCATTTAGTAGGAAATAAATAAAAATCGCTACTTTTATTTTGTAATTTATAACTTAAGAATCAGAATATTTTTTTAGTTTACTCGTAAACCTTGCGATGTTCTGCCTGAGCATGTCACGTTACACAAAGTTACCGCCCAATCCATCGAAAATATTTTCGTTAATTATAAGATGATAATTAGAATCAATATCAATCAATGTGGTAAAAAAAACCTTACTTAGAGCTAGTCTGAAAATGCTTACCGAAGAGGCGAAACAAAGTTATTAATTTTAATAGTTTATTAAACGTGGATTGAAAATATTAGTTATACCAATACAGTGGAACCCCCAATTACTCCAAATTACGTGCTGGCTTGAAATATTCGCCGCAAATCCCCCAATTGAATGGTCGCTTTCCATTGTCATTGCTACTAGACAGTCGTCTGTGCAGTGCATACAGTAAAATGTTGGCTAGCGTCTGTGTAGCCGGGCGACTGTCGATTTCAGGGGATACCAACCCTGTGCCCGCGGGCGCTATGGCGCCCGCCGACTGATTCCGGTGTGCCCACCAACCAATTTAGGCAAATCATTAAATTCCTGGGTTTTGAGATTTTGAAAAAATGTGCTCGCCGCCCTACTAATATTTTAGATTGCGCTCTAGGGTCCAAAAAGGTTTGTAACCCCAAGTCTATGTGTTGGATTTTGGCGCGCTTTGCATTTTATCACTTAGTAACTAAATATTTCGTCCATATTTTTTTTTTTTGCAAAACTAAGGGAAATCTCATTCGATTTTTGACAGTTTTTCTGTGTTTTACTATATAAGACTGTGTCCATACTGTGGTTTTTTTTTTACCGTTTTAAGTGATTTGAAGTGCTAGTTGATTGTCCGAACATATTTTCGTAGAAATTTATGTTTTATACTGTATTTAAAAGTGGTTTGAAGTGTCTATATTATGTTTTTTTTGTTGAAATTTAGCAAACAAATTAGGCCACCTGTAGTAAAAACTCCTAATTCATAGATATACAATAGAAGTAATTTGAAAACAAAATTAGAAGAAATTTTGGGGCGGCAAATTCAAGGGCACCCTGGGTGGCAGGACCTCTTCCTACACCACTGCATCGATAACATAGATATATCGATGGAATATGATTCTTCTTCATCTAATGATGACGAGAAGACAGAAACAGAAGCTAGAGTATTTGGAACAGTTCTACTTGCACTCCAACGTTTCATGAATTTGACAACTTTGAATCCGGAATCAAAAATAAATTGAAGTAAAAGACAACACCGAGCTGGAATTTTTTCAGCTTTTTTTACAAAAGAAATTTTAGCCACGATAGTCAAAACAAATATTTGTGCCACAGCTGTTTTTCAAAAGTCGTCCGGAATGTCCAAAATAAAGAAGTGGGCTAAAAACGTCAGTGCAAGAAATGCATGTTTTCTTTTCAACATTATTTTGATGAGTTTGCTTGGAAAAACTCAATAAAAAATACTGGATTGTATAAAACTTCAAACATTATTTTAGCCCACCAAAAATTTTAGGTTACGAACTGCCACTGGGTTTTAATACAATGCAGTTTATATTAATTTTTATATTTTCATTTTTCAAGAAATATTTAGTATTTTTTAAGTTAATATTTAAATGTATTTGTGAATATGTAAGGTTTGTGACCCCTGGGTACGCCAAACAGTTTTTCAAGGATAAAACCTATAAATTTTAATTTATATTTTTTTAAATATTTTTACATCATTCCAGCAATCATAGCACACATATTCATTGGAAAAAAGTCACACAATTGTCATTTAAAAAAAACTCACTCCTCACAGCATGTTCAGTACAGATTTACTCACTCCTCTAAAGGTTTTAAGGTTGATTCTATTAACTAAACGATTTTTTGTATTTAAGCAATTTAATAATTTCTGTTAATTAAAGGTGTCTCTGTAGACCGTAACTCTAACCCTTTACAGTGTGCTCATGTGTCTTTGAAAATTTAAATTTTCAGTTGAAATTTCTTATCAACTTAAACTTCTTTTTGTACCTCAAATTTCGCCATTAAATTAAGTCGTGATTTGAGTTTATTGTAAATAAATGTGTTGTAAACATTGAACATTTTGTATGTCAGATAAAAAAATTCTATTATGAATCAGTTAGCTTGGAAACGCACCGCTATTTAACTTTTTAACTATTAGCTTTTCACTAGATGGCGTTGCAGTTTTATAAATACTTCTGCTTCATTTTGACCTTATAGAATGTTAATTTGTAATCATTTATTGACACAGCAAACACCTCCATACAGGGCATCACAAAAATAATATTTTTTTTTTAAGGACCGTTGTTACATAGCAATAATATTAGCCCTAGCTTTCTTTGGACGACATACAAATTTAATGAGTAGATTGGTCATAATGATATCATCATAGGTGACTTTCCAATATGAATATGGTCCTATGATGAATTTATTGGCACCATAAACGTTACCAATATTGCAGTATAATTAATATCCTTAATTGCTATGTTAATGTCTTATCTGCATTGCGTATTACAGATGGAAATGTTTTTAATTAGCATCTTCAAAAATTATATTTAGTTGACATTTGTATCCAGGATACTTTGCCTAATATAAGGTGACCAGACGTCCTCCTTTTAGAAAGTTTGTCCCCGTCAAAAATTGAGCCCTCTAGGGAAAATTGTCCTTAAATCAAATTTCAATCATTTATGATTTGAAATCCTCGGAAGAGCTAAAAAAAAAGTCCCACGCTGGTTATTTGGGGAAATCCGCAAATTTCTGGGATTTAGGATTTAAATCTGCGAAAGAGCTAAAAAATAAAGGTCCCACGCTAATTATTTGGGGATATCCGCAAATTCGTCCGCAAGCCCACAGGTGTCCTTCTTGTTACCTAATATATATACATATTTCCAATGTCAATCAAAACAATTAGTAATGATAGAAATTTATGGATAAATATACAAAATATGAATAAGTGACACTAAATTGAATATATGTAATCAAGGTTTTATTACCTCTTAAAAATAATTTTAAAACTTACCAATAAATTTGAATGTTATAATCTAGAATTTTTTTAAAAATAATTTACAACTTTTGGGTGTTCACTGTCAATACTTGGTGGAAAGTTATTATATTAATAAAAACACAATATTCTTTTGTACTTTATTCCACTTTATTTAAAAAGTCAGAACCGGTTTCGCTCATTGCAAACATTATTAAAATAATTTATAATATTACATTAATAAAATTAACAACAAAAGGACGATTAAATTACTTTCGGGTAACGCAAAGACGAAAGGAAAAGGGCTTTTAATCTAAGTCTGTATAGAGAGCCAAAACAAGATTAACCCTTTTAATGCCGGACGATTTTGCTATGCATATGCTAAAATTGCCAAGCGTTTTTTATAGAAAAATTTACAATTTTTCAAAAAAACTATTGAAACCCATTTTTTAAGAACTTAAAAAAAATACTTGTATTCTCTATGATCTATGGAAATAATATTTGGAGATATTATCTGCATTTTATAAACATGATACAACAATAAAAAATATTAACGTTGATTAAAGAAAATTTAAAACAAATAAAACCAAGTTCCCCTTAAAAAAAAACACTTTAAGACATATAAATTTTAAAACACTTTGTCATTATGTAGTCAAATCTATTAGTAGTCATTGAATGAAAAAAAATGCATATATTTTATTATTTTACAAAGCACCAAATTTTTTCGCATATTTGCACGCAAGTGAAAAAAGAGAGTTAATCTATAATGTCACGTTACATTACGAAAATATTGATATGGGACCGATGGAATAGATTGATATGCCGGGATGAAAAATCGGCCCGGCGCATTTTACTTATCTGTTAAATAACTCACATAATAGAAATAAAAATTTAATAGGTATAAATTTGGTATCTGAAGCGCCGGGCCGGAAAATCGACCCGGTGCATTTTTCGCATAGGTAGGGAGGGCTGATTTTTCGGCCCTCCAGCATTAAAAGGGTTAATAACATTGAGAACTTTCTAAAACATGTGTTTTTCAACGTAAATTGTCCATTTTAGTGGTTGAGTCGACTGTTGCCTTTTTTCATATCGACACTACCAATGAATAAAGCAGTAACTCAGTTTTGATAAAAATTATCAATATTATTTCTTCGATTATTAGTAAATAAAATTTGGTTTTGCTGTCCTGAAAAATGAAAAAAAATTCAAGGAAGGCTTTATCCAGGGTGTACAATATTGATAATTGAATAATTTTCATTTTGCATAAAACTATATTTTTCGCATTTTTGCATGATTTTCGACACATTTTTTAGTGATATGAAGTTCTCATAAATAAGCTGAATTTTTTTGACTTAATACTTAATCAACAAATCAGTATACATTTCAATGAAAAGTATTATTTACTATTACTAGTATTATTTATTATTAACATTATTTACTTAAGTAATGTAGAGTTTCATTTTGTTTAAAAATTTACCAAATTTTAATTGTTTATAATTGACATCATTTGACACTTATATTTATTGATGATTTTTTAATTGTATGTTATAGGTGTTAAGCAGTTTAATTTTGTGTAATTATAATGTAATTTGTAAATCCTTTTCATTGTTAGTAATTGCTTACACCTTTTTATTTCAATTTAACTTGTATAAATAGCACTGTTTAATTTATTTTACTGTAATTGTAAGTGGGAAAAGTACTAAAAATCTTTTATTATTTGTATTAAATATATTAAAGATAGTCACCGCAGAAACAGTTTCGTTCTGCCACCTTGGATTAAAATGCCAGACGTATGACTATGAACAAAATTCCAATCTTTTTTGCTCCATTATCTTCTTTCACCGTTGTTCGGAATATTATTCCCCTTTTGAATTCCAATAGATATGCGTATTTAATATTGTGAATCTTTGATATACTAAAGCTTTTCCCCACCGGTTGGGAACCCCTGCACTAGCATATTCAATTGTATTATTTTTCAACAAATACATTTAACCGTGGATTAGCGGGTGGTATGACACAGCCCTCCCTTTAATCGTTCCAACATTAAATACGCCCGTGCGTCACTGAGTTGGTGATTGTTTTATTTAATATAAATTTAAAACATGCTGGAAGTATGACTGCATTAGTAACGATTTCATAATGTAACAGAATAACGATCGGTGGCCCGATTCTGGCAAAGTTTGGCCCACTTTTCGCGTTAGCTGCATGTTGCATATTTCACGGCGTGGCGCCGGAGAACTGCATACGACGGGCGGCCATTCTTCGAAACTAGGACAGCGCCCATATCACAATCATATCAGATTGAGAAAAGCACTCACATTAATTTCATATGTCGTAGTATATATACACTGTATTTCATTCCCCGTTTCTTTCTTTCGTGACAAACTTTTATCACCTAATGCAAAGCTTAAAACTTTTGCACGAAAAGAAAAGGCAATATTCAAATTAATTATTATTATTAAAAATAACTGGATAGTAAGATGCACCAATAAGATATGTCGTCGCTGCACATTTAATTTGTCATATGTGACATTTTTTGAAAATAATTAATGAATGTAATTCGATGTGTAGATTTTTTTCATCACTTCTACACATTATTTCGCTTAAGAATAGTGGATAAATACAACGTTATAGCAAAATTCAATATTTACATTGTGGTATACCTATCAAAATTCAGCGCAATAATAGGTCCTATGTGAGTTTAAGCAATAAATGTAGAATGAAAATAATGGTACATTTTTCTAAAAACTAAGTGGTAAACTCTCAAACTCTGATAAACTATTAAAAATAGTATGTCAATCAATACCAAACGTATAAAGATAAATAAAAAATAACAAGTTCATAGGGAAAAAGTACACAAGATCTAGAAAAAGTGATGAATGTTATGTGCCAAATGAATCAAAAACGAACCAGAGTTTCAGGATAAGATAGCTGAGAAGGGATAAAAGGGACAGAATCTTGCAAAAATACTAATATGTACAAAGAAAGTCCATCCAATTTGTTAAATGTATTATATCGCGATCGATGGTAAATTATTTAAGTACAATTTTTCACACCTTTCCGTGTAGTCATGTAAATTCTCAATTCATTTTGAAATTTTCTAACATAAGGTTAGTTTGTCAAAAAAAAAATCATTTGTATGTACTGACATTTTAAATCGGTCTTGAATCATTTTCATCATCTCGTCAATATCTTCACGCGTAGTATTTTCTAAGCTTTTACCATCCACGGTAGAGGTCTGCACGGTCCGAAATTTTACAAAATTACCCAGTCCGAGCCCGAAAGACTTATGCCCAACCCGGCCCAGGCCCGAGCCTAATATCACACTTGTTACCCGAACCCGTCCCGAAGTCCAGATGTAGACTCCTCAGCTCGAAAAAAACCCGTTTTTTTACAACAAATTTACAACAATTTACGATTCTCTATAGCAGTGCTCCGCAACCTTTTATCTTCCAAGGCACAACAACGTGTCCTTCAAAATTTCGTGGCACACCACAAGTAAAAATGTGCATAATATACAGAAATTACATTAGTTTGTGTTTATATATGATGCAAACCACAAATGAACCATATGGATATTTTATAACCTTGTCCACTACCAATGTAGAGCACATGTACTCCTAATGGAGATTATCTTAAAAAGAAAAGTTTCAGATTATTCAGATTTATTTACAAAAAAAAAGAATCAGTCAAAAGGCTGCACCAAAGTAGAGAAAACTCCGTAAGTTTCCCACTTCAGTTGAATTTTCAGCATCGGTTATTAAAAAATTTCTAACGTTTAGCGGTTAAAGTTATGCTAACAAATAAACATTGTATCAATTTGTGTATACTAATACTATGCATGTAAGTCTGCGCAAGAATGTTTTGTGAACCTTGCTAAAATTCAGTTTTGTATTTTAAAATGTCTTTAAAGAACATAAATGAATTATATCTTTATGAATATCATTACAAATATGTCAAAGCATATTTATCCACATCTCAAATATAAATGGTTTTACATTTGATAAAAAAATTACAGCTAATAATGAACTTGAATGAATTGGTAATTCGTCGCCAAATAACAGATAGAAATATAATTAACACATATATCTGTAAAACAAATTGTTCAGAGGGCCAAAAAAACACGAATTGATAGATTTTGCACGATGACTAACGGCGGAATCACCTGTAATACTGTCCGTACTATGAAGGCTAAAAACTCCTCCGATTTTGGTAAAACTTCTTCAAAAATGACAAATTTGTAATTTTGGCCATTTATTGTTTTCTCCAAGATTAAAATTTGCCAACCCCTCTAGTGATGACACCCCAGACCATTACATATGGCAAATGTTTGATAGAGGGAAGTATGCAATTTTTGCTATTTTTATGTTTTCGCTTTCGTCGACCTACCACTTTACCATTAGCGCTGACCACGTTAAACTTGGACTCTGACACTGTCCCATTAATTTTGAACGAATTTTTTCCATACCCCCAATCACGCCGTTTTTTTTTCATTCTCGTGGTCAACAGTGGTTTTTTGGCCGCGCGCCGTGCACACAATCATAATTAAATTAATAGACATTAAATTTTTCTTATTAAAATCTCTTTACCACTTTTACTTATGAACTGTCTTCTCACTTTGGAATCTAAAAAAATCTATTTTTTTAAATAACTACTCCCATAATAGTTAAGAGTGAGAAATTAGATAATAATTGAAATAAAAAGCTTTAAATAAAACATGGATTTTTTTCGATGCATTTGAATGATTCCTGGATGTTAAAAGTTATCAATAATTAATAATTGGTGAAAAAAAAATCGCAAATTTAAATTTTAAAAAAATTAATGAATACAACGAATTGTTAATTCTACTACTCTTGCTATCATAAGCTCATTATTAGCTGTTCCAAATGTTAAAAACGGTAAAAACACTTTAATTTAAGATGTGGGTACATGTTTAGACAAATTCATAACCTCCTCGGACCCAAGGTTTTATCTTCGAGATTTTTTTTATTTTTACAGTTAAACGTGGCACATGATTATTTTGAAAATTTTGTAGGGCCTTATTTTTTTCTAAAGTTTTTCGTTTTCGAGAAAAGGATGGTATCACTTATGATACTTGGGGTCCTTCCTTACCAATAAAAAAAAGGATTTTTTTTAAATTTAGTATAATTATATTTTCGTGGATTTCATCATACTACTTAACAATAAATGGAACTAAAAATTGAAAAAAAAATGAAAAATATATATTTTTTTAAAAAATACTTAAAAAAAACAATTAAATGAAATCTATTTTTTCCTGTGAAATAAAAAATAGCAATTAAGAACATTAGAAAAACAAAGATATGATTTACATTGTGACAATATACAATTGTCAGAAAAGAATAACCAGGAAGTCTGCATTTGATCGATTTTTCTGTTCTTTATTTTTCATGCTCTTTTTTTCACAACATCCACAAGAGGTATTGGATTTACACAACATCTTTTTGGATGAGGCCCATTATCATCAATATTTCCATCATCAACTACCCGATCCTCACCATTATATCCAGTTATAAAGAAATTCGAAATTTGCCATTTAAAGTCATAGTAGTCGAATATGTCTTTTAGGAAAAATTCTTTTAGGTTGATTGTGATGAGCTATCCAGCCACACCGGGAAATTCCAAAAAATGCTTCATCAACATATTTTTAGAAATATTCTGAAGATATTTTTAATTCGCTACGTTTTTAATTAGTCTACAGTGTCAAATGACGGAATATCTTGAGGTAATGGTAGAGGGTAAAATCTTTGGGATGTAATTCAAAAACCTTTTTTTTGTATAAGCCCTAGTGACAATTGATAATTGCTCAAATTGTTATTATTTATTTGTCCTGCTCATAGTCGCTTGTCGAATTCCGCTGACAATTTTTCAATAGAACACCCAAACACTCTTGGTTTTCGTTCGCTTGTGGTTGACTTTATATTCGACTCGTTTTATTATATCAAAAATACACTTCACAACAGGTTGCTTAATACTTTTAATAACTACTCGTTACGCAACATTCATTGTACATACAGACGTAAAGAAACAAGGCCACTACGTTGACGCGAACCTTTATTCTAACTTTATATGTAATTCACAAACGCAATTCAATATATCTTCGCTTTGTCGCAGGGTTGTGAAAATTTCTAATAATGCCTACTCCAACGTTATCACCTAGACTCCGACTAATTTTTGGTTGTCTGTCGCGCGCGCAGACTTGAACATATATTTTTTTTTGTAACTTAACTATAACTTAATTTGTGCAAGCTAGGTATTAATTGTGTTGTAGTGTAAATTCTATTTGTTAATAATTTTGTGTGATTTAAATTAAATGATTTTAAATTCTCAATAAACACACTTCGTAACACACCTACTTGTTATATCTCGAATTATCATTCTAACTGCAGTTGGTCGTAATGTCTTTCATTAGTGTGGATTTTTGCTTTGGGTATAACATCGTGTATAAAAATTAAAAATTCTCACAATAAATGAAATTCGCTCAAAAATAAATTACGAGTCATGTAAATTTCTTAGATATAGTTGAGATTGATCGCGTCGCTCAGTCCGGCGTAATGACAATTTTATCGCGCGCACGACTGTGTTGTATCTCCAGCGAATTATACTTACTACCTAAGATTTAACTGTTAACTGATATTTTGATCCAAATACATTTCGCTAAATCTGACCTTAACTTAAACACGACTTATTTTTTTTAGGCATAGTGGCATGCAGTGGCGCTATTTTTGACCCAAGCTGTTTAGATACATATTTTTTATAAAAAGACTTGAAGTTATTAGTTTTTTTAAATTCCGACTCCACGACTCCTACATCACTGCCCTGGTTGCAGTGGCGTAGCGAGAGGGGTTCTGTAGGAGCGGACCGTCCCGGACGGCACGTTTTTGGGGGCGGCATTTTCAAAAACAAATACAATATTTTTCGAGAAATCGTATACATATATATATTCATGATTTCTTTATCAGATGTCAATACTTTGAATATACCTGCCTAATTGCCAAAAAAAAAAAAAAAACGAAATCTATTGTTTGTGTAGTATGAACGTAGAGAAAAATACTTTTTTATTGGTAACCCTTATTTCGTGTGGACGGATCAACCGACACTGTCTTGTTTTATCACACAGTAGTTTCCTTGAGAATGTTGGACAAGGTCAGTTCTGCCGCCAGAAAAATAATTCTTCTTTTTGGCGCGAGTTTTTAAACGAGTACGTTCAATTATACGACTCGGTTAGTATTCGTATTGAGAGGTAATGGTAGCAAGGGCGTCATAGCTGCAAAAATACATAATTTATTTTTGGAGTATAGGATCAGTTTATGCCACTTTTTAAAAATAGTTCTTCCATTTTTTATGTTCATGTTTAAATTTAAACTTATATACGCGGGTTTACACATTTTTTTATTGGTGTCATTCCCTTTGTTATGATTTTTTTTTGTTACAACCATCAATTATGAATCGCCCAATGCTAACGGGTTATTTTGAACCGCACATTTTTAAAGCGGTCGTTTCTCAACATTTTATAAAAAATCCTGTTTTCACATTTTAAATAGGACTGAGTGTATTCTTAAAAAAACATTTAGAAAAATAATTAAGCTTAGACCTTCTGGCTTATTCAATAAATAAGCTTGCATTTGAATTTTCACGCTGGTAATAATCTGATTAACCATCCAAAAAAGTCACCCCTTGAGGGCAATTATTATTAAACCATGATTTAATTTTGTTGGTTATTTTGCTATTGACCTTAATGCTTTATCTTAAAACTGTGGTAAATATGATCAAAGTTGATACAATTAATTGTCGTCTTATATTGAATCAGAGGCTTCTAAAAAATAAAAGGTTCCCCACCCTACTCTAGTTACTAGAATAGATTATAGAAGACTTGTCAATATGATGAATTGACTAATATTTTTATAAATATCTTTAAATTATTTTTCTCCGGTTTTTCCGAATCCACCTAACGAAAACCTGACTCCACGACTCCCGACTCCACAGCCCTGCATTAATCAAGAAAATTGCATAATTTGATTGATTAATTTGGTCAGAGAGCGTTGTCGAACGTGATTTTGAGGAGTTTGAAACAGTACCTGTGGAGTCTACAGTCAACGAGATTGTATCTTTGGCCAATACCATGGGACTGGAGGTGGAAAACAACGATATTGATGAGCTTGTGGCAGAGCAGAGCGGTCAAGAGCTGACCACCAAAGAGCTTATGGAGTTGCATTGTTTTTCACAGCAATAATTTATGGAGGAGAGTTTGTTAGTGGAGGAGAAGGAAGTAGCAGAACAACAATCTTCTGGCGCAATAAGAGAAATGTTGAAAGCATGGAAAACTGTTGCATCGTACGTTGAGAAGCATCACCCTAATAAGGAAGTGGCTATGCGTTTTAAAAATTTATTCAATGATAATGCTGTCACATTTTCACCAAATTTTGAAGCGTTGGAAAAAACAAATGTCTCTAGAGATCTTTCTAGTAAAAAAGAATAACTTATTTGTCCTAATTAATAAACTAGTCATTTTTTTATTTATTTTTTTGCAAATAGAAATCGCATTCCAGGTTGTTACGATCCATAACAATTTATAAGTATGTAATTTTATTTGAGTAAACGTTAGAAATATAAAAAAAATGATTTTTTTCCGTCATGGAACGCATTATTGTATTTTACATTGTTTTATATGGGAAAAATTGTTTCGCTTAACGAGTGTTTCACATAACGAGTGAGATTCTGGAATGAATTGAACTCGTTATGAGAGGTTCCACTGTACTTTGATTAATCAAAATGTTCTGCTGAGTAAAGAGTTGGTGAGATGTTTTATCAGTGAAATAGAAGCCGCAAAATATTTAATATTACAGTGCATACTAATTTCTAAGCATGCGCAATGTTTACGGTTGACATATTGTTGTTAAATTTCCATCAAGCATCTTCAGTCGAAATTTTAAATTACATATTGCTGTGTTTATTAATCGCAATGTCACGTGACTCTTGTTCCCTTAGGAACTATGTATGTACATGCACAATAATGACTGGGCCAAAATTGTTTCAACTATACACACGGGCACACACGTATGTATTTATGTTTGACAGCTTCCTATTTACGCACGCGCACGATAGATGCGCACGCGTTCCGCCCAATTTCTGTGTTGCCAGCTGTGCTTGTTGTCACGAAGCTTTTTTGTTTTTAATAATCTGTGTGTTTCTACTAGGGTTTTCACAGCCATTGTTGTAGAGTGCTTCATTATCTTTTGAATAATCATTTATAATATGAAAACGAAATTTAAGTTTTTAGTAAAATAAATATCGTTATAAATACCATTATTGATATCTCAATTTCCATTACTCCCTTACTTTTGAAAACAATTGTTTGCTTTCTTAAACACAAAACCTTTAAATTGCGATATTTAGCAATAAGTGAATAATATTTTTATTATGTAAACCAGTGTTTCTGAACCTTTTTGACCCATTTTGACTGTCTTATTTTCTGTGGCCCCCAAACAGTGTTGCCATTTCGGTCATAAACAATAAAAACAATCGATTATATTGGTAACATGTTAAATTTTTAAACACAGTTAATTGAATTAAAACTTTTAATGTCTGCCAGTTGTCAACATATATACAATCATGCATTTTTATTTATTTTTAAATACGATAAGAACTGATTGAAATAATATGTACCATATTTCAAACTAAAATACTTGAAATTTAATATTGAAATCCCACCAAGCACTTTCAGTCGAAATCTTAAATTAAGCTATTTTAAGTAAATACTAAAATACAAATAAATAAATTTATAACTATACAACCTGGCAATAATTTTGAAATGGTAGGCTTTCAGGTAGGTCAGCGTGTTTTTTTTAATCAGTGGCGTCTGTTTATAAAACAATCACGCAATCGATATAACTAATTATTACTTATGTACTGTTAATAAACGGTTGTATGCACTTGAAAATAATGAAATTCATTCTCATTCTTTTTTTCTCAACTCATTTAACAGCTTAACGACCGCACTTTTTTTATATAGAATTTCACCTGGCGGCCGGGCAATTTTGCGAGAAATTCGCAAACATTATAATTTTACTAAATTCACTATAATTTGTAAGCCAATTGAGATATCTTTACAAAAAATAATTTTCTTAGCTTCCAGATATTTCGCCTATACGCATATATGAGTCCACCGGCCAGCAACCTTTGTTTTTCAAAGAGTCAAATACGCGTCCGCGGTCGTTAAGCTGTATACCATTGTGCGTATAACTTGTAATGTGTCCACTGTCAATACTTAGTGAAAAGGAATTAAATAAAGAAATGTAATTAATCCAAAATACAGTGGAACCCTCAATTACACTACCCCGAATTACGCTCTGGCTTGAAATATTCGCCGCAAATCCCCCAATCGCTCGCATTCCATTGTCGTTGATACGAGACGGTCGTCTGTGCGACGCATACAGTCAAATGTTGGCTAGCGTCTGTGTATTCAACACGTGCCAGGCCACACACGTATAGCTGACGACTGTCTATGTGTTGAATTTTGACGCGATTTGCATTTTATCACTTAGTAACTAAATATTTTGACCATATTTTTTTTGCAAAACTAAGGGAAATCTTAGTTTTGCATTTTTGGCAGATGAAACCAAATCTCTAATTTTGTATGAGATTCACTCCCCCAATTACACTACCCCAAATTACACTGTACCGACTAGTGTAAATGGGGTTTTTACTGTATTGTTTTATTAAGATTATCTGTATTTATGAAATATAATTTACATATTGAAATGGATTCGCTATTATGCTTAACTTGGCAAGTTCTTTAATAATTATAGCAGTTTTAATAAAAAAAAAATCTTCTAATCTAAAATTAGTCTTTGTTTACTAGTTTTATTTAATTTTTAACAACTTACTGTTTATTGGTCGATAATGGTAGTGAAAATATGGCATAGGTTTGAAATAAAAATTAAATTCATTAGCCGCTACTGTGCCCTTATACTACAAACCACCTTTTTATTACACCTCTCTTCACATCCTCGTGTACCTTATAAGAAACTCCTCACTTATTTTTTTACATTATATTTACACACCAGAGGTCTGCACTGGCCCGAAATTTTACAAAATTATCCGGTCCGAGCTCGAAAGACTCAGCCCCGACCCGGGCCCGAGTCTAATACCACACTTGCTACCCGAACCCCAGATTTATATTCCTCAGCCCGGAAAACCCCATTTTTTTTTACAAATTTACAACAATATTCTTAATAATATTTATTCTCTATAGAACTGGTAATAATTAAAATCAAAACTCACTAAACTTTACGTTGCTCGTCCACTTCGGTGATGGCTTCTGTAAAATATATACGATGACGCCATATGTAATAAACAATAGCTTATATTGACGATAGATTTATGAACGATATTCATAACAATGCGGAACCGATTATTTAGGCCAGAGGTGGGGAACCTTTTCTTCTCTAAAGGCCGCATTCATTGACTAGGACGGGATTGATTAATTTTCAATCCCTCACCATATTTTTTCCCCAGATTATCTCCAAACCTTTTTTTTTAAGCTCACCGAGGAATTTGAAATCCTCAATACGCTATACTTATTCCCCAAATTACCTCCAAACCTCGTTGGCCAGAAGGCCGCATCAGAGTGGCCAAAAGGTCGCAGGATCCCCACGTCTGATTTAGGCTATTGACTTTTCGCTACGAATAATATTGCCGCATGGCTGACTTATGACACGAACATAGTCTGAAATATTTTTTTAGAGAAATAAATTCCTTACCTGGGCCCGGCCCGAGCCCGAAACTCAGTTGCGCTTACCCGCCCAAACCCGGCACGCGGGCCAGGCCGGGTAGGGGCCCGAGTGTTATGCCCGGGCCCGTGCAGACCTCTAACACCAATACAATCAACGATTAGTGATTGAAAACCATCTGAATATTCACGAGCCAAAAGGGCTTATACAAAAACCGACTTTTGAAAAAACCGGTTTTAGAATGTCAATATTGTTCGAAAACCGGTTTTATCCGATTTAAGAATACAAAGCGTCCACTGATCGTTTTGTAACAAAATTTCCTGATATCGAAAATACCCATTCGCTGGGTAATGATGTGGGGCATATGGTCTTTAAGCCATCAAATAAAAGGTCCAAATTTTGTTTATAGACTTGTTAATGGAAAATTTGGCACAACCGGTTACGAAGATGAAAAACCGGTTATCGAATTCACAAATTTAGCCAAAAAACCGGTTTTTGAAAACCGACAAGCCCTACGTGCCATGATATCTTATCATGATTTTTCGTATATAAATGTAAAGATTTGATATAACGAGAGAAAAGTTTGTAAGGTGGCCTTATCGTTTAAAAGCCTACGTCAACACCCATCATGTCGCAATAAAGCCCTCATTTTCATATACTTACTTTGACGTTTATGTTTTTCCCTCTACATTTCACAGTTTCCAATTATTTTCACGATTGAAATTTTTCTACGTTTACTCATACTGGAAAAGAATGCCGAGCATTAATTTATGCGTAAGTCGTGAGTGATTTTTATTAGTCGAAATAAGGCCAGTCATCTGCGAAATTTCTGAGGTTATTTAATTTTCTTTTAATTAAGTTTTTTTACCATGTCCGTTCCTAACGTAGAGCATATGGACACCTTATGGAGTTTGTCTCAACAGAAGAGTTTCTACGAGTACTGCTTGTTACTCGGTTGCCCATCTTCTCTTAGAATCTTAGAGAGTAGAGATAAGGCAGGAATAGTGGTTAGCTAATCGCTCTCGCTACACTTCGATTTTTACCTAACGATAGGAGGGGAGGGAGGGGGAGTTCAAAACATCATATACGTTGATGCCTTCGAACGGTAATCAATAAATTGATTAAAAATTAGCTATAAAAACTATCCATACTGAAATTCGAACCCGTGACCTCCGTGTTCTTAAACAACGACGTTAACTCTTGACCAAGCAGTCTATCTTTGCATTTTAATTATTTTTGTATTTTAATATTTTCAAACTTTGCGGTCGTAAATGGTACTTGTTGTAATAGTTAAGGGCCGGAAGGGGCTCAGAAAGACTCAATTGAGCCTTTTGTTTAATTTGATTTACGTCGACGAGTCCTTTGTTAAATAAAAACTAACAATAATCTCAGATCTATGTGGTTGTGATCTACGGTGGTGTTTAAATGTGCGTTATAATTAAATTAAGTAACCCAGAGATGTACATGTGACTGACAATTGTTTACGATGGTTTGAGTATAACGTTTGAAACATGGAATTGTTGCGAAAAGATTAAAACCTTTTTTCGCGTTAACCTCGGAACTCTGTTAATATGAATTACTGTACGGGTACGATGCAAATCGTTAAATTGCTTAAGTTTGTAAATTAACATTCGGTTACTTTAAGAATTAATGCGTATAATTTTATAAAGGTAATGAAAAAATCCACCCTTTCCTTGGCAACCTACCGCTGCCTGATACTGTTCTTCGGCTCTCGTGCTTTCGATGTTACACTACTGGTTTTCACACATAGACATTTTATAATACATCACACCCAAATATCACAGCTGTCGGCTACCGTGCGCGCGCAGGCTAATCCAAAATATAGATGAGAAGGTATATTCAAAACGCGAACATTCCGGCCGCATACTGGTGACCAACACACCTACAGTCTGCCTGAACTGCTGGCCACGCACTTCTGGTCTGCCTTGTGCGCTGTCACTGCTGTCAGTGCTTTTTCAGCTCGCCGCTAGAGCTGACACTGTTTGCTCGCGAATCAACCTTGCCGAATAAAGTTGTTCGCCCGCCGCGTTCCATTTTGCTGGCAGCCATAGTCGATCGGCGCGTTGTTTTTGCGCGGGATAAACGATTTTTAAACAGTGTTTTGTCACACTCTTCCGAGACGGCAAACACTTGCTATATTATCCTCGTTGTGATTACTCTGTTGCTTTTTCGATTAACTTGCATAACACAATACACACACGACGCCGTATTACATCACTACACGTTGTACCACTTTGAAGTATCGTCTTTAGCCGGCATAAAAACAATCGTATTTTGTTTTACGAAAAGAATTAGTGCAGTGACGTGTGGTTTATCTGTGTGTCAAAAGAGGACGTTATAAAATAATGTTCGGACTCGACAATGTGGGCTTGTTTTCGTTTTGTGTAGAAATTATTAGTCATTGTGGTGTGATGAGTTCTGTGCCTGTTTTTCCAGCAGCGCTGTAAATATTATTACATCTGCAAGATACTGCTGGGTTGATTAGCCGTGTCAGATCGATATCTTTTCTTTGGCCGTAAGATTCGAAGAATACTAGGTGAGCGGAGATTTTATTTTATTAATGCACCATTTTAAAATCCCTATGTAGGTACAATATGGCTTTTGCATACCATTTATTTCACATTGATGTGGTTTTATAATGTTTTGTTGATTAGGAACTACTTTGTTATTGACTCTAAGTAGGCTGTGACAATATTGTATGCTTTTTTAGGTTATGGCTCTTTGTCAATTTTTTTTGACCATGTCCGTTCCCAATGTGGAGCATATTGACTCCTAATGGAGTTTATCTCAACAGATATGTTTCTACGGGAACTGCTTGTGACTCAGTTGCGTAACCTCTCTTTTTTCCGAAGAGAGTAGGGATAGATAGTGATTATTTCCATTACAGGGATTTCTTTTTTTTATTACAGTTATTAATAGGCAAAAAAAATGTATAAAATATACGCATCCATAAATATATTTTGAATTCCCATTCGTTATGTTTTTTTTTTAAAAATATATTTCAATATTCAAATAAATATACAAAATCGACCTTGAGAAAAAGAAAAAGGACGTAACCCACACATACAATTTTACAGGAGGCGCAAAAAACGTGTTTTGATGATTTTGGGCCATATGCAAATGATGTGAGTGCACATGGACTTCTAAACTGGTGTTTAATTGACATAATCTAATATTAATTAAAGAAATTGTATAGGAAAAACCTTTCTTTCAGTCTTTTTTCTTGGTTTAAATTTCTTACAAGCTCATCTTTTTCAAACATAAAAGTTAAATTTAGATACTAATTCGGCATTTGCAGCTTGCATCATTTTGATAGAATGTGTACCAATTTTGATACATTGTGATTATCAAAAAAAACCTGTTTTGAAAAATCTGTGGGTTACGTCCTTTTTTCCTTTCCACAGTCGATATGGAACTTATAACTGCAATAATGATTATGTGAATACGTAAAAGTTTTAATATAATGATGTAATAATATCAACATATTTATTTCTACAATATTTTTGTTTATAACATCTATATATTAATACTCGATAATGTCCGTCCGTCTGAATGATTGTCCGCGATTTTCCCTCCCCCTCCTCCGCCCCAGCCCCGCTGTCACCATTTTTTTATTCATACCAAATACATACTTTTTTCGTTTGTATATGGTCGCGATTTCGCCTTTTCGATGACGTCAAGAAAGACGGTCCTCCTCCCCCCCCCCAATCCTGCTCCGCTGTCGCCATTAATTATTTTTTTTATTCATACTAAAGACATATTTTCCAAATACACTGTTTATTATTTGACGAAACAAATCAAATAGCTGAAAAAATTTCATACAAAAAAACGCCGCGACCGTGGATCGAACACAGAACTCTGGATTACCAGTCGAGCTCTCTATCAACTGAGCTAACGTCATAAATATCAAGGCGATAAAAATAGTGTATTTAAAATAAAAATTTGAAAATGGAACGATATTTGCGATTCCTACTGACTTCGATTGTTTGTATAAAAGATTCAAAAATGGAATATTGTCAAATAATGAATGACAAGGTAAATTTATGCTCAAATAGTAATATAAATAAAGTAAGCGAAATAGTTTGATAGATTGGGGTCAACGAGATTAAAATACGGAAAAGTGAGCTAAGTTAGGATGATGGGAAAAAGTGAACTGAACCCACCCTTTTTATTGCATAATTTCAATCATTTTTTCTCTAAAATACATTGTTTATGCTTTCGATGGATTCGTCGGTAACTTTTTAGAAGTTCATTTGAATATAAAATAAAAAATAACTTAGATTATTCCACGTATTGTGCTACAAACTGTGACACGTGTTTTGCCTCTTTCAGAGGCATCCTCAGACAGACTTACTTTTACTTACTGAAAGTAAGTCTGTCTGAGGATGTCCTGAGCGTTTTTTTTTGGTTTATAACATTTTTTTTTTTTGAAAACTTTCTTTTTAAATCACATTACATCTTGATCGTATGAAAATAAATGCTATCAAAATAACAAAATCCGATTGACTAGCAAAGTAAGTTTTTCAAAAAATAAATATAAGACGCAATTATTTCAAGATTTGTTTTTAATCTAGATACATACGTGGTATAGTTAGTTGTTGGCGAAAGCATAGTTTCAGTATGATTAGTAAAATAACATCAGTAAAAATCATTATATATATTCTAAAAAACAAGTTCTATTTGGAGAATAAGTCAAAATTTTGATAATTTTGTTTTGATAAAATGTCCAATTAATTTATAATATTTTGCATGTGAAAATTGCATTTTTTATATAAATATAATTTAATTCTTTGCCCATTTATTTTCCGACTTTTTTCTCACATTCCATTGAAGTGAAAAAAAAGTTCAATAGATATTAAATTATTCTAAAAATTAGAATATTAGATTATTCTAAAAATTCCAAAATCTATATATTAATAGTCGATAAAATAATCACTTTTCACAAATCACAATTAACAATTCACAATTCACAAATGTGTGCGTACTGATGTCCTCGGGTCTTATTCTTTTTCTACGAAATATTTTTGTTAGCATACTTGAAAATTAGTTGAATAAAATATATATACTACGAAAAATGATTGTTAGCAACCTTGAACATTATTCCAAAAATTTAATAATTTACAATTTAAAAACTGCAGGGCTGTCGATATATGCGCCGAGATCGATTTATGCTACTATGAAAAATGATTGTTAGCAAACTTGAACATTATTCCAAAGATATAATAATTTACGAAATTTCTGCTACTTCGAAAAATAGTTGTTAGCAAACATAAACATTATTCCAAAAATTAGGTAATTTACGAGGTCTATTTCTGCTAATAGGAAAAATAATTGTTAGCAAACTTAACATTATTTCAAAAATTAAATAATTTACAATTTAAATACTACAGGGCAGGGCTGTCGATATACGCCCCGATATATTTATTTTATTTTAAGAATCTCTGGCTTATTCAATAAATAGGTTTGTAATTTTCTGACTACTTAAAAATGCAACAAAAATCCCCCCGTTGAGGTCAACGGGCTTACAGCTAGTCTATATATTAATACTCGATAATGTCCGAATGATTGCATGATTGTCCGCGTTTTTCCCCTCCCCCTGCCCCTTCCTACCCCCTCCCTCCTCACCAGCTCCGCTGACGCAATATTTTTATTCATACTAAAGACATATTTTCCCAATACACTGTTTATTATTTGACGAAACAAATCGCTGAAAAAATTTCATACAAAAAAACTCCACGACCGTCGATCGAACCATCGCCTGTAGATTATGAGTTGAGATCGTTACCGCTCGGGCAAACACACAACTGTCAAAATCGATCTAATTTAAATATTATATATTAAGCACACATTTAAATTATTCTAAAAATTCCAAAATACGCATACTTCACATGCATACATAAACAGTTGAATTATTCGTTGACTATTTTTGCTACTATGAAAAATGGTTGTTAGCAAACTTAAACATTATTCCAAAAATTAAATAATTTACGAGGTCTATTTTTGCTATGAAAAATGGTTGTTAGCAAACTTAAACATTATTCCAAAAATTCAATAATTTACGAGGTCTATTTCTGCTAATAGGAAAAATAATTGTTAGCAAACTTAAACATTATACCAAAAATTAAGTAATTTACAAGGACTATTTTTGCTACTATGAAAAATAATTGTTAGCAAACTTAAAAATTATACCAAAAATAAAATAATTTACGAAATTTCTGCTTCTAAGAAAAATGGTTGTTAGCAAACTTAAACATTGTTCCAAAAATTAAGTAATTTACAAGGACTATTTTTGCTACTATGAAAAATGGTTGTTAGCAAACTTAAACATTATTCCAAAAATTCAATAATTTACGAGGTCTATTTCTGCTAATAGGAAAAATAATTGTTAGCAAACTTAAACATTATTCCAAAAATTAAGTAATTTACAAGGACTATTTTTGCTACTATGAAAAATGGTTGTTAGCAAACTTAAACATTATTCCAAAAATTCAATAATTTACGAGGTCTATTTCTGCTAATAGGAAAAATAATTGTTAGCAAACTTAAACATTATTCCAAAAATTAAGTAATTTACAAGGACTATTTTTGCTACTATGAAAAATGGTTGTTAGCAAACTTAAACATTATTCCAAAAATTCAATAATTTACGAGGTCTATTTCTGCTAATAGGAAAAATAATTGTTAGCAAACTTAAACATTATTCCAAAAATTAAGTAATTTACAAGGACTATTTTTGCTACTATGAAAAATGGTTGTTAGCAAACTTAAACATTATTCCAAAAATTAAATAATTTACGAGGTCTATTTCTGCTAATAGGAAAAATAATTGTTAGCAAACTTAAACATTATTCCAAAAATTAAGTAATTTACAAGGACTATTTTTGCTACTATGAAAAATGGTTGTTAGCAAACTTAAACATTATTCCAAAAATTAAATAATTTACGAGGTCTATTTCTGCTAATAGGAAAAATAATTGTTAGCAAACTTAAACATTATTCCAAAAATTAAGTAATTTACAAGGACTATTTTTGCTACTATGAAAAATGGTTGTTAGCAAACTTAAACATTATTCCAAAAATTCAATAATTTACGAGGTCTATTTCTGCTAATAGGAAAAATAATTGTTAGCAAACTTAAACATTATTCCAAAAATTAAGTAATTTACAAAGACTATTTTTGCTACTATGAAAAATGGTTGTTAGCAAACTTAAACATTATTCCAAAAATTAAATAATTTACGAGGTCTATTTCTGCTAATAGGAAAAATAATTGTTAGCAAACTTAAACATTATTCCAAAAATTAAATAATTTACGAGGTCTATTTCTGCTAATAGGAAAAATAATTGTTAGCAAACTTAAACATTATTCCAAAAATTAAGTAATTTACAAGGACTATTTTTGCTACTATGAAAAATGGTTGTTAGCAAACTTAAACATTATTCCAAAAATTAAATAATTTACGAGGTCTATTTCTGCTAATAGGAAAAATAATTGTTAGCAAACTTAAACATTATTCCAAAAATTAAGTAATTTACAAGGACTATTTTTGCTACTATGAAAAATGGTTGTTAGCAAACTTAAACATTATTCCAAAAATTCAATAATTTACGAGGTCTATTTCTGCTAATAGGAAAAATAATTGTTAGCAAACTTAAACATTATTCCAAAAATTAAGTAATTTACAAAGACTATTTTTGCTACTATGAAAAATGGTTGTTAGCAAACTTAAACATTATTCCAAAAATTAAATAATTTACGAGGTCTATTTCTGCTAATAGGAAAAATAATTGTTAGCAAACTTAAACATTATTCCAAAAATTAAATAATTTACGAGGTCTATTTCTGCTAATAGGAAAAATAATTGTTAGCAAACTTAAACATTATTCCAAAAATTAAGTAATTTACAAGGACTATTTTTGCTACTATGAAAAATGGTTGTTAGCAAACTTAAACATTATTCCAAAAATTCAATAATTTACGAGGTCTATTTCTGCTAATAGGAAAAATAATTGTTAGCAAACTTAAAAATTATACCAAAAATAAAATAATTTACGAAATTTCTGCTTCTAAGAAAAATGGTTGTTAGCAAACATAAACATTATTCCAAAGATTAAATAATTTACAAAATTTCTGCTTCTAGGAAAAATGATTGTTAGCAAACTTAAACATTATTCCAAAAATTCAATAACTTACGAAATTTCTGCTATTACGAAAAATAGTTGTTAGCAAACTAGAACATTATTCCAAAAATAAATAATTTACAATTTAAATACTGCAGGGCAGGGCTGTCGATATACGCCCCGAGATATTTCTTTTACTATCAGAATTTCTGGATTATTCAATAAATAGGTTAGTAATTTATTTTTCACGCCAGTAACTTTTCTGACTACTTAAAAATGCAACAAAAATCCCTCCGTTGAGGTCAACGGGCTTACAGCTAGTCTATATATTAATACTCGATAATGTCCGAATGATTGCATGATTGTCCGCGATTTCCCCTCCCCTGCCCCTTCCCACACCCTCCTTCACCAGCTCCGCTGACGCAATATTTTTATTCATATTAAAGACATATTTTCCCAATACACTGTTTATTATTTGACGAAACAAATCGCTGAAAAAATTTCATACAAAAAAACTCCGCGACCGTGGATCGAACACAGAACTCTGGATTACCAGTCGAGCTCTCTATCAACTGAGCTAACGTCATAAATATCAAGGCGATAAAAATACATTATATAAATCAAGCATTTGAAAATGGAACGATATTTGTGATTCACAAACTGACTTCGATTGTTTGTATTCAAAATTCAAAAATGGAATTGTGACGTCTGTCAAACAATGAGAGCTAACGTCACAATTATCGGCAGCGATAAAAATAGAAACTATATATTAAATTTCGTTTGAAATTAGAACCTTGCATATTATATATTTTATTTTACGAACATTTCTTTATTCCTCTGTACCCTAGAGGTAGACGCTCGATTGATATCCTGAAAGTTGTGGTTCGAATCTAGCCTTGAGCGTTTTTTTTTGGTTTATAACATTTTTTTTTTTTTGAAAACTTTCTTTTTAAATCACATTACATCTTGATCGTATGAAAATAAATGCTATCAAAATAACAAAATCCGATTGACTAGCGAAATAAGTTTTTCAAAAAATAAATATAAGACGCAATTATTTCAAGATTTGTTTTTAATCTAGGTACATACGTGGTATAGTTAGTTGTTGGCGAAAGCATAGTTTCAGTATGTGTAATAAAATAACGTCAGTAAAAATCATTATATATATATATTCTAAAAAACAAGTTCTATTTGGAGAATAAGTCAAAATTTTGATCATTTTGTTTTGATAAAATGTCCAATTAATTTATAATATTTTGCATGTGAAAATTGCATTTTTTATATAAATATAATTTTATTCTTTGTCCATTTATTTTCCGACTTTTTTCTCACATTCCATTGAAGTGAAAAAAAAGTAGATATTAAATTATTCTAAAAATTAGAATATTAGATTATTCTAAAAATTCCAAAATCTATATATTAATAGTCGATAAAATAATCACTTTTCACAAATCACATTTAACAATTCACAAATGTGTGCGTACTGATGTCCTCGGGTCTTTTTCTTTTTCTACGAAATATTTTTGTTAGCGTACTTGAAAATTAGTTAAATAAAATATATACTACGAAAAATGGTTGTTAGCAAACTTAAACATTATTCCAAAAATTAAATAATTTACGAGGTATATTTCTGCTAATAGGAAAAATAATTGTTAGCAAACTTGAAAATTATACCAAAAATAAAATAATTTACGAAAGTTCTGCTTCTAAGAAAAATGGTTGTTAGCAAACTTAAACATTGTTCCAAAAATTAAGTAATTTACAAGGACTATTTTTGCTACTATGAAAAATGGTTGTTAGCAAACTTAAACATTATTCCAAAAATTAAATAATTTACGAGGTCAATTTCTGCTAATAGGAAAAATAATTGTTAGCAAACTTAAACATTATTCCAAAAATTAAGTAATTTACAAGGACTATTTCTGCTAATAGGAAAAATAATTGTTAGCAAACTCAACATTATTCCAAAAATTAAATAATTTACAATTTCAATACTACAGGGCATGCTGTCGATATATGCCCCGAGATATATTTATTTTATTTTTAGAATTTCTGGCTTATTCAATAAATAGGTTTGTAATTTTCTGACTTCTTAAAAATGCAACAAAAATCCCCCCGTTGAGGTCAACGGGCTTACAGCTAGTTAGTATTTAAATGTCAATTCAGTCAATATGTAAAAGTTTGGTATCTGACCTAATTAAATACAAATAACTTTATTAAATATAATAAACTTCCTGCATTTTTTTTTCATAAAAAATGTGTTAATATGGAATTTAATTTTTCGATGTACTGATAGTTATTCGTTTCAAGTAAATATGATTTCCAACATGCTACTCTTTTTCTCCTCGAAAATTTATGAAATCCCTAAAAAAATAATGCTCCGATTTTCTAGGAAATATATTTGAGGATTGGTTAATATCAAAAAATCAAACATTGGATGTAAGGAATCGATATTTCATGCGAATTACGAAAATTCGTCAACATTTTCCATACTTGCCGCTATGTTTTGTTTTAAGAAGTGCCATTTGACATTTTATGGTGACTTTTTTATGAATTTATGATATTATATTTCGCGTAAATTTTCGGTTTCTTGGATTCCCTTGCACATATAATAATTTGTCATTTTCCTATTTTCCGTTCTTCAATCTTTTGAGATTTACTAACGGTGGCTTAATATTTTTTTTAGTCATAAATATAATTTCTCTAAAAATACTGTATTTTGTTTCTTTCTTTTGGTTTTTTTTTTCAGAGCAGGAACTTTTTAATGTGTCAAAAAAAATATTACTCAACTGTCCTTTTTATTATGTTTGGAGGAAAAGTGGCAAATTATTGGTATTATTATAAGTATTCATTTTACAAATAAGTAAACGAATTAAAAGTTGTAAATTAATTCATAACAAAAGATACCAGATTTTATTTCGTAAACATAACATTTGGGAAAAAAACATATTTACAATTTTATTTTGTTGCTTTGCTCTTCACAAAACGTTATCAACATCTATTTTATCTGACAGTTAATGTTTTATTAAAAACATGGTTGTAGAGTTGGAGTCGTTACCGTAGTTGAAAAAAACTAACGGGCCCGACTGTTTTTTTTTTTTTTTTTAGTGTGCCGCAAGAACTCGCAGGTGTGCCGCGAAGGAAGCAACCTCAAAACTGATCATTTACAATAAAGATTATTCATTTAAATTGTCAAATACATATTTAAATAAATATTTGTCACGTTTGTCCATAATCTTCTTTTCCATCACTTGATTATCAAATGTACCAGTAGGCCATCAACCATTCCTAAGGTCTGACAGTACACGTCCTGACACCAATAGAGGAGGAAATTTTAATAGATCTAAAAAAACGGCTCTGTGTACAAAGCCTCACTTTCTAAGGTAGAGTTGACAGCATTTTGGATATCTCTATGGAGTCGATATCTTCGATTAGCTTTAGCAGCAATTAAATCTCTGTTGCCGTTTGGATAGTCGTATCTGTGCGAATTTGGTTTTTCAGCACGCCTGGAAATAAAATTAAATAACAACGAGAGTGTTTACAGATGGTAAATGAGGATTATTTGTTTACCTAATGTAGATCAGCATTTTGACAAAATTCTTCTTAAAATAAATTTCATTCTTCTTACTAGTAAGATTATTGCTACCCATGGACATAATGTTGAAAAAAAATGTTACCTACACCAAAAATTGATATATTCATAAGGTACATTTCCTTTTTTAATATTTTTTTATTTAGTGTGCCGCTGAAAAAAATCCTATTCACCAGTGTGCCGTGAAGTAAAAAAGTTTGTCAGACACTGTTGTAAAGCATAGTAACGTTTTTTTCTGCTATAAGTATTTGCTATCAATTACCTAACCACTAGTCCTACTTTCTTCAAATAAGATAGGTTAAACGATTGGTTAATAAGCATCTCTTGTAGAAAACTTTTGTGTAAATTAGTGCCATTAGTTTAAAAAATGCAGAAAAAAACACTAATATTCAAAAAATTTCAAACTAAGTAAATCTTTAAAAAATATATATTTTATTTATATTACATGATACGATTTTTTAAAATGATAGAAACGACATTTACATTCTGCGATGTAATACTTACTTGCAGAAAAATCGACAGCATAGAATTGAATAAATATCTTTTTTTTTTCACCAAGAATAAAGCTGTTGCAGTTTAACATTTTTAAACATGAAACAGTTTCTGATTGAATTTGTCAGTTTTACTTACTCATGCACTGCACGTTATAATTATTATAGATAAACTATGACAATACCTGTGTGTTGTTTGTGAAATGGTCTCGCTTTGCCCAGACAAGATGCCACCATAGTATTTATAATACGATAATAGGGTTTAGTTTCAATGTATTATGTGAATTTACGTGTATCTTATATGTGTTGGAAATTTGGGCATGTTTAAAGATATAGTCTTTTGTGTGAGTTTATTGATAAAACTGATAAGCACCTTTATTGTTCCTGTCAATGGCTGGGTATTTTGAGCTTGAATTGATTCCATGTGTACATAATTAGTATGTCTTGCAATTTATGAAAAAAGCTACCAGAAACGGCTCGTGTATAAAATCAAATTAGCAAATAACGTGTATAATGAATGTATGTAGACAGAAACAAGTAGTATGTAACATGTATGAAGTGATCGAAGAAGGTAAACATATCATAGTATTTAACTTCTTACAAGTAGAAAAGTTTAGGATTCGGTTCTGGCTTTATCGATTCCGCATTATCGTCAGACTAGGCAGGAATATAAATAGCACTTGCTCAAAACTTTGATACGTTAACAAGGTCTATAATATGTTTAACATAGCGTTGTATCTACGGCACGGTTTCTCAACCGGGGGCCACAGAATTAGTTAAGTCTTCAATTAATTGAAAGTATTTTGGAATCTTTCAATTTCTCATTTTATCCCAATCAATCAATCCCAAAATTATTGTGTCCGCGAGTCTCGAAAAACTTATATGCTTACATTAAAAACGGTTATGACGGGGGCCACAGACAAATATGCGACTCAAAAGACGCCACGGGCCCAAAAGGGTTGAAAAACTATGGTCTACGGTACAAATAATAAGAACAAGTTGGTTGTGGCAACAAATCTCTTTTATATAAAAAAATATTACACAGCTTGCAATTGTCAATATTAGTCATCCGAGTTAAATATCTTCATATTAATAGCGCTAAATGTAAGTCCTGCCGTGGAATTCGCCCAATGATAACGGTTTATTTTGAACAGCACATTTTTGAAATGTCGTTCTATCCAATGGGAGCGGCTTATTTTAAAACGCGCGTGAATGTTCTGATATCGCCACGTTTGAAAAATCGATATTTCTTGGTGTAGAGCTGAAGTATTATATCACAATAGATCATAATATACGAAAATTTTCGAATAATCAAAGACTTTAATTCGACTATTGCAAACTATGATTTTTTCATTCACCATTCATCTCTAAAATATATTTTTTTTCATCTACCTCAATTTTCTCTAAAAATCCTCCAGCTTGGGCCAACGGGCTTACAGCTAGTCTTTTTGAATTCTTTAATACATTAAGAATATTCGAATTATAATATGGATATATCATAGAATAATATTTTGTTTTTTTTCATAAATTTGTATAAAATGTGCAATTGATTTTTATTGAAAAATTGCATTTGATTTTTTGATTTTTACATACACGTATGGGAAGGCAGGTCGTGCGCTTGGGACAACGCTCGCCTTTTCAAATACGGTTTACCACAGCGCAAAAAATATTCTTTAAATATATTACTTTATGTTCTAGATTTTGCGTTCGTATGTTCTGGGTGTGCGGCGCACACCTTGCACACCCTGAATATACGCCCCCGATTCCTACCTACTTGTTGTACGTCGAGTTTCATTCAAACTGCTGTTGGTCTTAATGACTTATTAGTGTGGATTTATTCTTGGGGGATAACATCGTGAACAAAATTAAAAAATTCTCACAGTAAATGAAACTAGCTCAAAAATAAATTACGAGTCATGTAAATATATATTGTATGTTAGATAAATCTTGTGTTCATTTTTGTAACTCTCAACACAGCTTTGACATTCAGTCTTGCAGTGTTTGTAGCGAGTGCTTGTACGTTTGCCTGCATTTTCTGTTGGCTCGGTAAAATCCTAGCCCTGGACGATTTATCTGTCGCGCATTTCAATTTAAGTGGGTCAGTGAGTCATTTACCCTGATTCTGAAGAGAAAACGTAAACTTACTAAATGCTTAACTAATTCAAATAACAATCAATGTCCGCTTAAAGCTCTTCTGCGATCTCGTTTGGCGAATTTAAATTAAGTATATTTTATTCACCAGCATTTAGATATTATAATCAGGTTCGTTGAAGAATTCGCTGTTACATTGTTTTGGGTACCTGAAATCCTTGTATCGATCTCATCTGATTAAAGGAATACCAGTTATTTTCTTAGACAAATTGAAAATAATTTCATACCTCTACACAGTGCTTATTTTTGAAAAAAAGGTGCCGAAATTCAATTCTTGTCAAGCTTTTTTCCTTCTAATTCATATCCGTTTTCAATGTGGAGGATATGGCTTCCTAATGGAGTCTCAACAAAGTTTTTTTTACAATAACTGCTCGTTAGTCAGTTGCTCAACCTCCCTTTTTTTTTTTAAAGAGATTAAGGATGGTAAAATATGGCTGGTACAGGACTAGTGTTTAACTAATCGCTCTCGCTTAGCCCTGCTAATTTTAGTATTTAAGAGTGGGAGGGATAGATACAACAAACACCAACTCCTTCGACCAGAAATCGATATTGTAGATTTAATGTTAGTTCTGATTATTATTTTTTTACCATTATTACTTTTTCGGGAGATCGTGATTTAAAAAAATATTTTCAAACGTATGTATTTACGCATGTGTTTACGTATTAACGCAATTTTTTTATTATTATTATTATGATTGATTTGCAACATTAAAAATGTCGAGAAAATTTGGTACATAGCGTTTCAAGCCAATAATTGTTCAATGTCGCTTAAGGCAGGGGTTACTAACCTTTTTGGACCCTAGAGTGCATTCTAAAATATTGATAGGGCGGCGGGCACCACATTTTTTCAAGGTAAGAATTTTGAAATCCGAAAACCCGGGAATTTACCGATTTGCCCAAATTATCAGCGTGACTTGCTTTTTTTTAGCTCGTCCAAAAATTTTGAAAACCAAAATCCCTAAAAACGATTTGCCCAAATTAATTGGCGGGCGCATCGAAATCGGTCATCGGGCGCCATGGCACCCCCGGGCACGAGGTCTATTACCCCTGACCTTAGACGTCAGTGGCTAAAATTTTAGAGCGTTATCTATCTCGTTCACCTGATCTTTTTTTAGTGCCTGTGAATTTTAGTGTTTTCATGTTGTCGTTTGCTCCACTTTCAAAAAATTTTCAACATTAAACATGAATATAATTATTAAATAAATTTTGAAAATATTTTTAGAAATCAGTCTCAAACATGGCTTGATAAAATACAAAATATCATTCCAAAGTTATGTAAAACTAATAATTCTTTGAAAATGTATATTGTCTTTCAAAGTGAAGTTAATATTTTATTTTTGAACCATTTTGGAACGAGCCGTGTTTGAAAATAATACCCTCAATTTTCGGTTAAGATTTTCTGCCTATTACGGGTCGATTGTCCCTGACCGTTTAATAACCGATGTCTTGATGATGAATAACATAGTATGCTATAATTATTATTAGCTCGGTATATCTTTGACGGAGTCATGTTCGGCCTCTAGGAATCAAGCTCTCTAAGAATTTTCCTAATGTCGAATGGCGTGTATTACGTTGAACGTGCATAGTTCGGTACAGCTTAGCGACCGCATGTCTAGCCGACCACAAATTATAATAAATCTAATGAAAAATTGAATTTGTTGGCTTTGTTTTTCCACTTGCAGTGTTACAAAATGTAACATGTTTTTCGCCTCTAATCGCAAAGATTATGAATAAACTAAAAATTGATTATAATTCTTAAGTAATAAATTACATAATAAAAGCGTGTTTGTATTTTTTTACTGGACGCATGGAGGAAGGGAGTAAGATACAAACATTAGTAGTACTAATTATAAACTGCATAATATACATAGCAGGTAGAAGCCTGTACGGGCCCGGCCCGGCACCAGCATCCATTGTAAATAACAGTGGCGGTTCCTGACCTAAAATCTTGGGTGGGCTAGTGAAAAACATAGCATTGTATACTATTTACGAAATTGTGCATGATTCCACTTCACCTTATACTATAATGGGCAAAATCAATTTAGCCCCCAGCGATCGACAGAAGCTTGACAGATTGAAACACAATCGTTTGTGTTTGATGACGTTTCCGTACATACAAATACAAAAAACATCTAATCGTGCTTGATTGCGCCCCAGTGTAATATTGCATGATATTGTCTGTGGTTGCGGGCTTGAACGATTTAACCCCTGAGTCTTTGGCGTTGCCAGACTGACGTGCCTTTGCCTGTTCTCTATGAAGTATTTATAGGGTTATTGTTTTTTTTATGCCGGCTCAGTTTAAAATTTTAATACAAAACACAATCGAGAATATGATTGTAGGTAGACGTAACATTGTTTTATATTGACAGAGGAAAATTAAAACAAAGATATTATATTCATTTGGGAAAGGTTAGTTACGCTTATAAATATATTTATTTTGTTCAGCGGCCGAATTGCTGTTCATTTTTATTCAGCCATCTAAAGTTTTGGGTGAAAAATGTAGGTCGGGCTTAGCCCACCTAGCCCAGTACCTAGAACCGCCACTGGTAAATAGTTAATGTTTCGTTGATAAAATAATGCATTGTCACTTGCAAACAATTTACAGTTTTCAAAATCTTGCATATACCTAATAGTAATGTGTTATTTTAAGTTAGAATTGTCATCAATGCTTGATATATTTATATTAATAGCGCTAAATGTATGTCCTGCCGTGGAATTGGCCCAATGATAACGGTTTATTTTGAACCGCACATTTTTTAAGTGTCTTTCTATCCAATGGGAGCGGCTTATTTTAAACCGCGCGTAGATGTTCTGATATCGCCACGTTTGAAGTTAGGTATTTCTTGGTGTAGAGCTGAAGTATTGTAGATCATGATATTCGAAAATTTTCAAATAATCAAAGACTTTAATTCGACTATTGCCAACTATGATTATAGGGCTATCGAAATGAATCGTTGGATCATGTTAGTCGATGTGAGATCAATATTATTTGGAGCTGATTTGATCAATTGAATCATAATGATAAACTTTTTTCAATTCTTTAATACATTAAGAATATTCGAATTATGATGGATAATATTTTGCTTTTTTCATATATTTGGATAAAATGTGCAATTGATTTTTTATTGAAAAATTGCATTTGATTTTTATATATTTTGACTTATCTGCCATACTAGATAAAATATATTATAAATATAATATTACTTTTTCATAATGTATGAGAATATATTTTGACTAATTTTCATACATTTGGATAAAATTTGCGATTAATTTCGATTATCCTATATGTCAGTGATGGCGAACCTTTTTGGGTCCGCGTGCCAACAATCTTCTAATATTTTATCTCGATTGTGTGGCGTGTCTAGGGTATCCAATCCCGAATTTAATTGGGATTAGCTCACCGAGGAATTTGAAATCCTCGATACTTTTTTCCCAGATTGTCACAGAAACTCGTTTTTTTTTTAGCTCACCGAGAAATTTGTGCTCAAAACCTGTCGTTTTTAAACACTTGAAAATCGTTCGCTTGCCATCCAAATTCTCAAACGTGCCACCTCGGGCACGCGTGCCATAGGTTCGCCATCCCTGCTATATGTGATACGGTTTCTTAACATTTTTAGAGTCGACACCCCCACCCTCTGTCTTGATGATTTTTGTCTTGATGTTACACGGTTTCTCAACATTTCAAAAGTCGACATCCTCCACCGTCTTTTGTTACTGTCAAAGTTGAATGACACCTCATTCTTTTGTTTAAAATAAAAATATCATAACATTATTTTTTTCTATGGGTCGAATTCTTTTTACTTAATTTAAATTTTGTTCAGACGTAAATTTTGATTATTTACAGTGAAATCCTGTTCAAACAAGCCTAGAATTCACGTTTTTCCGATATTTGCGTGTTTTTTTAATATCCCGTATTATTTTAATTCTCAAAGAAGACTGGGTGTATTCAAAAAACTATTTAGAGAATTAATTAAGCTATGACTTTCTGGCTTATTCAATAAATAAGTTTACATTTGATTTTCCACGCCAGTAAATATCTGATTTATCAAAATGCAAAAAAATCCCCCCGTGAGGGTATCGGGCTTATAGCTACATAAATACATTTGTATGTACATGCGTTGATTTTATTTTGTCGGTATTTGTATGTCCCTTGACTTCGCTAGACATATTCCGTGACAAGAAAAATATTTGATTTGCCGATTTCGTTAAATTCACAGAATACAATTGAAATAAAATATAGGAAATTCTGTGTGGCTGCCTAACCCCCTATAACGTAGTATTCATATAGCGTAGTCCCAATCTCTACGCTACAGGGGAGTTGACTGTATTCGTATTTTTTGCATCGGTATTTTTTATAAATTTATACTGAAAGAAAAAAGTCCCTAGCAGCAGATTCTAATTTCTGTTTCTATATTTACTTATGTATAATATTCTCTCGCAGCTCGAACATATCCGGGGGCCGCTGTCTATAAAGCTGCATTTGTGCGACACCTGCTTTGGTCAGGTAATATGTATCCGATTCACGTGCCGGAGCACCACTGCCAGGTGTGACTCACTCGATTCGGGTCGGCTTTTCTTATGAAGTCCCCCTTTGTTGCTACGCCCGAAGCAGCTGAACGCATTTTCAACAGGGCGAAGTAATATTCGACTGCGTCGTCTTTTGACCTTTTGATATCGTAAATTGAATTCTCACATAGGTATACTGAAGTAGTGAAATTGTATTTTGCTATGGTATGAAATAATCAATATTGGTTTATTACGCATCACCGTATTTCAAGTCGCTTAGATTGATTCGTTTATATTATGGTAATGTTTGCTTGGTTATGTTTATAACATGTATCAACTATAAATAATTATGTATTATAAGTTACTCAGTAAAGTAAGTTTTCCGTTTTTATTAAACGTATATGCAGCACAGTACAGTAATTCCTAATGATAGTGAAGTGAGGCGTCTATAGGGCGATGGCCATATGTGGAGCTAAAAAAGGTCTCCCACTTCAGTATAATAGTAGATTCAGTCAATTCGTAAGTTTTTCAGAGGAAGGAGATAAAAAAAATTCACGCTTTTGGATAATTGTGAAATATGTATTTTAAATCGTTTTTTTTTCGGAGGAATGAGCTAAAAACAAAAAAAAAACTCTCACTTATCAATAATTGTGGAATTTGTCAAATCGTCACTTCGAGTTCACTCAAATTCTGTAATCTCTTAATTACCCACTTTTTTCGGCAATCATCTCAAGCAATTGTGCCATGATATTATGGTAAAGGATCAATCCCGGGATTGGAAGATTGTGAATCCCGAAATCCCGTGATAACAAAAAGGGTTCGGGATTTGATATCCTTTGTCAACACGTGTTGAAACTACTATAGCCGTTTGATTTCGTGCCAGTCTCGTACAATTCAACAGTGTCTCGCTGATTTGTCGATTGGTTGGTTGCCTTCGTGTTACATACACAATTAGTTTTAATATACTATTCTAAGATCTTGCTTACTTCTTTTTATTATACGCCAGATAAAACATATTCAATTTGAACGATTCAAATTTAATATTGAAATTCCACCAAGCACCTTCGGACGAAATCTTAATTATAAAACATTCGCTTGCATGTCTTATCCGAAGATGCTGAATTTCACCCTGTTTTGCCGATTATGTTGCACCCTTCGCGTTATTATTTGTTCACCCTCTTTATAATAACGACAGAGTTCCTCCCCTGATTCGAACTTTTAGCTTGTGTGTTTCCCGACTGTCACCCAATCGAAAACAGAGTTCAAATCATCAAACTATTAATTATATACTGCTTTGATAATTGGCACTCTTACTTTTTATTTGTGAGATTAAATCGCTGACTTTTTACGTGAACCTTTCGAGTCAGTAGGGGATATTCATGATTTCAGCGAAAAAAGCTAAGTAAGAAGGTTGTGATTGTTGGATGAAGAATTTGTATTGAAACATTTTTTTTTATACATTAGAGATAAAATTACGTATTTATAATATGTATTTTGTTTATACAGTAATCGTTGATTACTATTTCGGCTGCACACTTTTTATATATTCGTCACAATTACGTATTGCAATACTGGTATTAGAAAAAAATTGTAAACATTTTTTTTTAAATACGGCTTATTGGGACCGCAATACCGGGCGAGTTAATGTTATATCATAATTAGATTGTTTCAATGTAAATTTTGGACATGGTTGGTTGTTACGCCATTTCTCATCCAGTTAATTTCGAATGACTTTAAAACACTCTCATCTAGTTTATCTCACGTGATTTAAAACTTCACAAATATTTGGCACTTTGACAATCATCAGTTGTAACGAAATTCCAAAGAATGTTCCTTCCAAATGGTTAAGCAAAGGGTTGATTATCAATGCTTTTAGTAAGTAAGGTAATCTTTAATTGTGAAAAAAAAAACAATAAAATTGATGTTTTTTATAACCTTAGAGTGGTCGGTTATAAATGCGAATAATTTTCTCACATCGCGACAAGAAATTATATTGTAGTGAAAAAAGTAATCAAATACTTGATCTTTGTTGTGTAAAAATAACCATTACTTTGTCGACGTATCCTTTCGTTCAATGTGGATATCCGCTTTTAGGCGTCGTGATTAATTTGACGCTCCAGACTAACTTAATCCACATTAAAAGCTCGCAATGCATTTACGAGAGTTTCCGCTTCCTAACTGTCCCACCCAGTGTGCTCCCTATCGCGAGAAGCACGAAACGTCACGCTCTAAGCAAATCCGCCAAGCGCTGCAAACTCTTATACAATGTTTGGGTAAGACTTACCTGGCAACTGGCCTAGAGATATTTTTTTGCATTGCTTTGTGTTTCTCACTTATTTTCATTTATGTTGTTTTTTTCCAAGTCCTCTCACCTTTAAAATATGTTAAAAAAACTGGAACATCTCATAAAAAATGTTTTTATGAGGAATGATGAAAAGTTACAAAATCCGAAATTAATACATTTCAATATTTGCGGCAAGTAACGTTAGAATTGTTTATTTGGCGATAAATCATACAATTAAATAAATATAAAAAAAATAAAAGTGTCTTACCAGAATCAACCATATTTGAGATATTTATGATTTGATTTTTTTAGTTGGTCTATATTGAGTTTTAGATCATATGAATTATCTATCTTACTTGGGTAAAATTACGCGCAGAATACGCACATATTGTTTCTCGTTTTTTTTTTACAAAATGTGGTTTTATCGCTTTTTGTAACTAGACGCCTTATAATTTATATGGTTCTTATCCAGTCTAATATAATGGATATGTACGTCATTCACAACGAGAGCATCGTTAATTCTGTTTCGCTACGGAAGAAATCCAATGATCTTTTCAGGGAAATTAGGTTTATTGTATTTGCTCTCAGCATGCATTTTATTTTCAAAAATCACTGGGCTTTGTTATATCATGAATTTTCATGCACGGTGTAATTAACATTTTTATTTTCAAAGCGTTGTTTTGTGCAATGCGACATACCGTGGGGAAAAATGTATTTATATTTCTTCTGGGGTTAAAAATACCCACAAGACATAAAATGCTATTTTTTTTTTGTTACATTCATTAAAATGTGTGTTGAAAAATATACTTTGAATCATTTGAATATCAGTTGGTTTTTTATATTCGATTTGAATTCTGTATCCTTATCTTCCTGTATGTTCATAACTAATAACAAGTGATAGCTCTTGATTGTCACTTAAAGTTGTGCGTAGTAGTATTTTTGGCAGCATGCGAACGGTGTTCCAAGAAAATCGGGAGATTCTACCAATACAAAGCCAAATGATGAAAAATTAGAATAGAACGCTACGTGTTGAAAACAACGTCGTAATTTCGGAACGTTTGCTTGGTAAATTTATGAATTTTTCAGTATTATACAAAGGCTTTTTTACCATGTCCTCTCCCAAACGTTGTTTGCATAGACTCCTTAAAGAGATGGTTTTCTACGAAAACTGTCTGTTAACCACTTGTTCAACCTCTCTTTTTTTCAAAAAAAATAAGGGTAGGTGGGTATAATTGGTGGTTAGCTAACTGCTCCGCTGTATTAGAAATCAAACCCATGAGCTCCGCAACCGAATCAACGATATTGATCACTCGACCCCGGATCCGGTTAGGAGTTATACCAGAATTTTATTTTTATATTTAAGCACATTTCTTTCATACAAATCTACAAATTTTCATAATGATCACAGCCAGTTTCGGTAATCACGAGCATTTTCAGCCGTTGAGCGAAATCGGTCATCATCACTTTTAAAATATGCAATTAGTGTTGAAAGTTTTGTCTTATTTCATAATTATACCGCATTTCCATCAATAATTGACAGTGAAAATATTATAAATCATGTAACCTCTTTTTAACTCAGCCGCATTAAGGTTTCCAACATCAATAATTATTCCAACATCAAAGTTTTTCAAATATTAATTCAGCAGTGTCTGTGTTCAACAAACATATGGAGATTATATAATACATTAGGACAAATCAGGCATAATCCATATAATCATAAGATCGTGGCGCAACGAGAACGTTAAGCTAACGTTTATTCCTGTCCGGTTCGTATCGTTTAAGGTTTCCAATCCCGTGATCCTGTCCAATTTTATGATCTCGAAATCCGGGATTGTAAGATAGTACTAACCCCGGGATTTCGGGATTGAGGATAAGAACTGTAAAATTCTCGACATGTTTTTGAAACCAGTCAATTTTTTAGAATTCCGCCAGTGAGCTTAAATGGTATTACAACTTCTTTTGTACATTATTTAAAAATCTCTCAATTTCAGACTTTTTCCCAGTGATCAATCCCACATAATTGTGAATTTCGAATTTCTACAAGAATCTCATATAATTATGACACAATTTTAAAGTGAATAGTCAATCCCGAGATTCGAAAAATTGTGAATCCCGGGATCACAAAAAGGTCCGGGATTGGATGCCCTGGTGTCATTATATTCTAACACTCTTCAAATAAGAGAGGTTGAGCAACTGGGTAACACACTTTTGTCATAGAAAAAAATATTCCGTTGAGGTAAGCTCCATTCAGTCTATATTATCCATACTGGGAGCAGACATGATAAAAATATCTCTATGGCTTAATTTTGATCAATTGTGTCATCAATTAAATTAGCTTTTTTTTTTAAATATCTTACAATACATTATCGATTGATGAAGAAATATATTAGATTATATCATGGACTCCACAGTCTTGTGGGTACAAAGAATTTTTAAAAATGTTATTGACTTGTGCCTGATGTTAGGTTGGCGATGAAAACTTGTCCACACCTTTCGATCAAACACGTATAGAGATTCTATAAGCTATAAATAATCGACATCGCTTTCGAGGATTTGTTTTGAGACGAAAATACAAGATGCTTTTGAATGAGCCAGGTTCCGCAGTTCTTAATTTGTATTCTGCTCGAAATAAGTTGCTGCATACTTCACTCGCTCTTCCCAGAAAATAACGTGTGCGGAAGTAGGGTTACCATAAGGTATGAAGAAGCAGGATATTTCCTTAAATTTTAATTGAAAATAATGCACTCCCTTCTAGAAAGAAACGGTCCTCAGTTTCAAATTGGTCCATAAACGTCTCTTATTTAAAAAAAATATCTGTTGATATTAATACATTCAACAACAAAAATCGAATAAAAAAGATTGGTCATTCCACTACTTGGCTCACTTCACCTATCGAGGGCTCATTTATAATTTCAATCCCCCCCACCCACACTACGCGTGCTTGTAACCTTGCTAAATATATCTAGTACAATTTGACTATTTAAATCAGTGGTACACAAGCAAAAGAAGGGCCAATTTATCCATTTTAAAAATTTTCACTGGCCATAGAGTGTTGAAAAATAATGATATATTATACTAGACGAGATACACAATGTATGTATTGTTTTTAATTTAATAATTTCAACTAGGGAATCCAATCCCGGGAACCCGGAATCCCGTACAGTTTTCGATACATTTCAATCCCGGGATTGGAAGACATGATCTCGAAACTTTCGGGATTGATTTGAATATAGAAACGTGTTGGTTTTCATGTCGGCAGTTCACACATGCAATAAACGATGCCCAATTTAAATTCTTTGCGATTAGATTTACTGCAAGAGTTATCGAAGAAGATAAGGTAATTTGATGCCAAGCATGTTAACTATCATCGACGCATTTTAGTGAACTATATTTGAATGCATTTGACGATAATGATATTTTTTCGGTAACTTTGTTTTCTACATCTTAATGAATGTTATCAGATATCAATAGCGGTGTTTGTTTTGCGTGGTTTAATGTTTCTTTTGATCTATTAACATCAATTATGTTATAACACGTGTCAACTAAAACATATTTCGGTCAGCTTTCTATATGAACAGTATGATAAATATTTGTAGCGCGCGTTTGTTCGACTAATATAATTGCAAGAGTTGAAAATCAATTCTCACTCTGACTACTTCTATTGAATGTTCTTATTATTTTCACTGTAAAAAATGATCTTTCTACAAAAGTACTTGTCGCCGGATATGGTAAATATAAAAATATATTTTATTGGTTCTTTGGACAATGAAACCGTACTGTTCCATACATCGTGTATGGAGCAGTTCTGCTTTTGATACCGAACGACTCATATGTACATGACAATTTTAGAAATCTTCGCTCTTGCAGTCTAAAGTAGGTAGATACTTTTATCAGCTGTCGATATTTATTATTTTAAGTTATATTTTTTACGAGTAATTAAAAAATCCACTCATTCACCTGTACATCACGAATAAGTGAGATTGAGAGAGCTTTTGGTAACGTATCGGCAGCCCACAGCTGGTTATATAATAAATTGTATTTTTTTTTAACAAAAAAAAAATATTTCTTAAAAAAATGTACTGATCCCGGGATCGAAAATTCTAATCCCGAAATCCCGGGATCACCATTTTGGCTCGGGATTCGATTCCCTAGTTACAACAATCAAAAAATAGACTGCACCACAGACGGTGTGACTCATTTAAAAAAAATGAATTTCTGTCACATGTCTATACCCGTGAAAATATAATCATATTAAATAATAAAAAAAGCATTTTTTTTCTCTCAGTGACGATTCAGATTATATACTGTTGCTATTGCATAATTTATTTACATGTCAAACACAGATTTTTATCATATTGAATAAAAAGTTTGGTGATGGAGTAATTGTTATTCTAGGCCGCATGCGGCCCGCGGGTCGCGGCTTGTGAATCACTGATTTAAATAGTCGTTTTTTCTTAACAATCGAAGTAAAGCTTGCGTGTCACCTTTGGGAGCCTATGGGCCGCTTGCGGCTCGCGGGTCGCGTGTTGTTCATCGCTGGTCCAAGCGAATCTAGTTTGTAAAATACATAATTCGTATTTCATTTATATTGTTGATAGAAATTGCGTCATGGTGATATGGTTAACCTTAAAATGAATTGAGTTCTGGCAACTTCGAAATTTAAACAATTTTACAATAAATTCTTGTGGAACTAAAACCGGTTTTATTACCAATTGACCAACCCCAAGTTCCAATAAAAACCCTACTGCCACTATTGATACTAATGATAATAATGTCTCTTAAATTTATTAATTGAATTGGCATTTACTTGGTAGAAGTCCATTATAACACGGTGAAAAAATAGAGCTAAAATACATTGTTATTTTTTCACCGTGTTATGTCTCTAAAACTTTATTATTATTTTTAATTTATCAATATGGTTAAGATCGACTTATGTCTTGATATTTAATTATATACGTGGATACGGGATATACAGCAGCATTCAAAATGAATCCATCAATCATATCGTGAGTCGGGGTGTGTAGTCAGATAATTCACAAAACATTGAAGATGAGATATCAATGCCAATCGACTAAAAATAATATTGCATATTTGTGTAGGCAGTGGCGGCCGGTCAATGTGGCATTGGATCAATGCAACCCTTGTATATGCAGGGGCAGTTATATTTCATGAAATAATATTCAAATATAAAATTTATACCATTCACTCATTTTAAATTCATCTTGTATATATTGTCTAAAGTAAAATGTTCTAAAATATTTATTATAGACAATAAAATACATGAAGAATTTAAAATTAGTGAATGGTATAAATGTTATTTTTGAATATTATTTCATGAAATATAACCGCCCCTGCATATACAAGAGGTGCATTGATTCAATGCCACATTGACCTGCTGCCACTGCTCGTATGTATTATTGAGAAGGTGGATTTGCAGTCAAAACATATTTTATAGATTAGTGTTTTGACTGAACATATCTCAAAATCATTGAATTTCCTGCTTCTTAAAACTGTTATGTTTATTTTGAATTGAATTGTGAACTATTTATTTATTCGTATATTTTTATTGTTTTCACTAAAAACGGCGACAATATTATATTAAATTATTGTTTTTATGCGTCTGTATAATTTGTTTGTCATTATAACACAGCTGGCGCCTGGCCAGAAGGGCGGTAGGCAGTGTTGGCTGGCACTCCGTATACACACTAGATTTTGCTATGTAATGCTCTTTGACCTATATATAAATTTTATGTTTTACCACTCGGTCTTAGGAAATGGTATTATGGAGTATGTATAATAAATATACGAACTGAATAATTCCTAATCAGTCAGAAAACCCGTTGATATTTTGCAGTACATAACATGGGCTAAGTGAAAATATTATTTACACTTAGCCCATGTATTAATTCACTAGTAAGTGTATACATTGTCTAACTTAACCAGTTACAGTATACATAGAAAAATTAATGTACAGTCCCCTACCAGAATAAGTTAGCCACTCGATATTTTTTCTAATTAAAGTAAAATAGTGTGAAAAATTATAAGTGAATGTAATTCACTATTGATTTTGCCATTCAAAGGAAACCCTTTAGGGACCACATTTACAACGACTTAAGAGGGTTGGATCTACCTCCTCGCGTATTTTTTCGCAGTGGAATTGACAGTTTGAGAAACATTTTGATATTTCTTGGCAACACTTGTATTGGGAAGGTTTCCTTTATTAAATAATGCTACATAAAACATAAAATAACTTAGATTATTCCGCGTATTGTGCTACAACCTGTGACACAAAATGAATAATTTCAAATTTTTAGAAATAAATAAAAGTATGATGAATTTATTATTTTTTTACGTTATAAGTGTGAGAGATAATATGACCGTAATTTTGAAACAGGGACGTAGGCGTCGGACCTCGCAGGCAAGGTTTTATTTCTTGCATATGTCAGCGACAAATCAGTGGAGCGTAGTTGAGAAGATGGCGTAGTCATCATCATCCGCTCCACTGAACCAAAATCATCACCTTAAACAAACTTAGACCTTTTCAGATTCTCCGCGTCTTGTTGTGAACACGTTTTAAACAAAACACCACCAGTCAATAAACACCGTTACGGATTGTGGATTAAGTAGATCGCATATAAGTCCTGATATCGCTTTTGAATATTAGTGTTTCTGAACCCAGCCACTCCTCCTTTACATCGATCAAAATATTTAATCCCCCCTCCAGTAATTGAAAAGTTCTGAATAAAATACTATTAATTGTATATATTTTATACTGTGGATTTAATAAAAATAATAAAAACATTTTAGTACTTTTTCCACATACAATTTATTTTAAGATTTCGACTGAAGGTGCTTGGTGGAATTTCAATGTTAAATTTGAATCGTTCAAATTATGTACACTCCCACAGATTTTGTCACTAACGACCCGGGTTTCGCCTTTCGGCATCTTCGGGCGTTCAAGCGCACGGATGAACGTCACGAGCGCACGTCAGTTCAAGTTCATTCGCTTGAACGCCTGAAGATGCCGAAAGGCGAAACCCGGGTCGTTAGTGACAAAATCTGTGGGAGTGTACATAATTTGAACGATTCAAATTTAAAATTTATTTGATCAGTGGATTTATTTTAAGTGGAAAAAGTACTAAAAATCTTTTATTATTTTTATTTTAATGCCATTCCACCAAGTATTGACAGTGAACACCTTAACTGTGGATTTAATGAAACGACAGTAAATTTATATTGAATAATTAATTTAATGCGGAAGAATTCAGATATCTTTATAAAAATATGTTATATATATTAATATATATATGTAAGTTAAAAAAATATTTCTCATTGCAGCTTATTGCTTATGTGCCAGATGTGTTGTTTATATTTTAATACAGGGGTCACCAAACGTTTTGAGAATCGGGCCGGTTTTTAAAAACTTAGGGGGCCGGGCGACACATAAATTCGTATTGGAACCCAATCAGAATATACATTTATTTTATGTCCTTAAATAATTATTATAATGTAAACAAATGTAATTTATATTGCTATTTATAATAGAAACTATTTATCAAAATGAATTGGTATATATTTATATGTAGGCCTACTTTACATCTTATTAAAAAAGAAAAAGTAATAATTCAAATTATTGAATACTTATATTTCTTTGGAAAATTTACAGTTTCACATTTTGTATGGATTGATGTTTTTCATTTATTGAATAAGAATTAAAGCAATTAAAAGAAGTACGTGTATGTATACATACATACACAAAAAAATACCTACAACTTTATTTAATTATCTATTTATAATAGTCGATAAAATAATCACAAATCGCAAATCACAAACCACAGTCCACAAATATGTTCGTCTTCATAATGTCCTGGGGTCTTCTTCTGCTTCCCCGAAATATATTTGTTTGCATACTTAAACATTTGAATTATTCTAAAAATGATAAAATATGAATACTGCAGGGCTGTCAATGTTGGATATAGCAGCTCAACAGGGCAGCTAAATTATGATTTTTATGAATATATTTTATTATATTCGCTATTTGCATATTTTGTTTTGCAGTCCCGGTGTATTTTAGTTCTTTAAGGGAATTGGGTGTATTCCTAAAAAAATCCATTTAGAGAATTAATTACGTTTAGATTTTCTGGCTTATTCAATAAAAAGGTTTGCAATTTATTTTTCACGCCAGTAAATTTTCCGACTACTTAAAAATGCAACAAAATTCCCTCTGTTGAAGGCAACGGGCTTACAGCTAGTATATTTTAATATGATACTATCATGTCATATGTTTAAATTGTAATTAGTGCGAAATATGCAACTGTTTGGGTGAACGTATTCCTTTTAATTTTGAGCTATAACTTGCAAGTAGTTTTCAATGTGCAAATCAGTTATATGTGGTCGATTTCATATATTTTGTTTTTTTTAATGTTTATTCACATAAATATGGGCTAATATGGGCCAATTTTTTTTATTTTTTTTCTTAGCATTGTTTTTTAGATTGGGCCAATGGGATTTTTCTAATTTATCGTAAAAAATGATTTTTAAATATCTTCTTTAACCCATCATTCGCTTGAAGATCCATCACTAAATGGTTTTCTTTCTTCAGCTATAATTTGACAAGATCGAAAACTTATTTGAATCGTGCTTAAATTTTTATTACTGAAAACAGGCATATTTTTCGTTGATTGTTGAAGTTTTCCCCCAGTTTTTTTTCCGTTAATTTTCTGGAAATAAATCATATTTTGTCATATACTTTGTAGTGTAGTGTCGTTTAAAAGTTTACTCTTTAAAAAAGATACCACTGCATTGCAAATTAGACCTAAGCATTTTTCTTTGTTTGGCACAAAATATATCGAATTGACCACTGCCATAGCACTCTTAAGTCTAATAGGGGGCTTTGCCACTTCTCATAAAATAGACGACACTCAACATCAAGTTTCCTTTTCTTTGACATACATAATTATATTGGGGCAATAAAAGAATTGCGATCGAAATTTTGAATAGAAAATGTGTACGTTATTATATATTCCACAAATAGAGGAATTACATACACAAGTAATCACAGAGCTCAAGCAATGTATACTCTGCAAACTTAGAAATGCAACTGAATGTTTTCGATTTGAGATATTGCTTGGACATTTCTATTGTTCTATTTTCCTGCACTACATTCTTAGAATTTCGAACGTAATTTCGGAATTTCGGTAAACTATGGGTGTCCAACCGGTAGATCGCGATCGACCGCTCGATCCCAAAACAAAATTTGGTCGGTCCCGAAAGCTTCCGTGAATTTCGAAAAAATATATAATTTAAATATAAAATATACAAAAATATTAAAATTGTATTATTTTTTCAGCACATACCTATCTAATGATATGTATTTCGCATTTAAAATAAACATTACTAAGCTTGAGAAAGGGAAAAACCTTAAATAAAATTCTTATAAGAATCATGTTAGAAGTCGATCGCGAGAAAACTTAAGATTGAATGGTCGATCCGGCTAGTATACAATAACAAAAATATGTAAATTGTTTATTTATTTTAAAGCTACTGAAATAAAAATATCAAATTTCATCATAATTGTTTAAAAAAAAAACATTGTAAACAGTCTTTATCTTTCGTCTTTTATATTTGTACAAACAAGTATATACATACTTCGTTAGTAATATGTACATGCATTTTCATTTTGTCTTTTATTTATTTTTATCGGCGTATTTTTCGTCAAACACTTTCACTCTGCTCCACGGGCTCGAATTTGAATCCAAAAGACAAACAAAAATTACGATAAGAGAAAAATTTGCGTCAAGAAGGCTTGTTGTTTTTGTGGAGCACCCTCAGGGGGGCGTGAGTTTTGGCTAATACTCTTTATTTGTTATCTTTCTTCACGTAATTTTTCTTTTTACCCAAGCCCTTTCTGTATTTTTACCATTATGATTCCCCCTAAGAGTTGCATCCATTGAAACGGTCCCTCACGATGATTTTCTAGACTTTAAGCGATTTAATTATTTCAAATATTATTATAAATATTATTGCATATATGGTAAAATTCTTTCAACGTTATAATAATTTTAAATAGTTGGTAGATTATGACAGGCGGGAAAAATGAATGCATAATAACGATTTTTCTAATACTTGATTACAATAAATGTAAGTCAATTACTGTCTCAAAGGTTAGATATATTATACGGTATTTTTGATGACGCATTTCCCACCGTAGGAGCACGCTAAGCCTGAAAAAGAATGCAAACACTTGTACAGTGAAGAAAAAGAGTGAATATGATTTTATATAATGTCAAAATTTTGTATCTCCCTGATTTGAAATAGAATTTCCATTTCAAATCAGGGAGACAAAACATTTTGACATTATATAAAATGTTACATTTTGCAGCCAACCGCGTTCTTAATTCATTTTCGACATTTTGGTAGTTACCACATATTGACACTAAGCCATGGGTGTCCAACCGGTAGATCGCGATAGACCAGTCGATCCCAAAGCAAAATTTGGTCGATCCCGAAAACTTACGTGAATTTCGAAAAAATACAAAAATTGAATTATTTTGTAAGCACATATCTATCTAATGATATGTATTTCGCATTTAAAATAGTAAGTTTGAAAAGGAGAAAAAACCCTAAACAAAATTTCTTATAAGAATCGTGTTAGAAGTCGATCGTGAGAAAACCTAAGATTGAAAAGACGATCTCAGGGAAAAAAAGGTTGGACACCCTTGCACTAAGCCATCGATATGTACTACTAATATGAAGAATTTTGCAATGTGAATGCCCCCCATAGGAACTCTAAAGTTTATTGTTAATAAGACATTGAGTGGAGGCTTTACCGAAAACTTATGTGAGATGTATATATACTCCCGTAATGGTATAACTTTGGCACTTGGATACGGCATTTCAATATTTTGTTGAAATAGTAGGGGATAACATAGATTATTCGCGAAAACATTCCGTCAACTCTACAGACGTTCTTCTCATTTATTTTTCGCTGTACTCGCCGACGAGCGTTTCTTTTGCGGTCGGTCACGTTGTAAAAATAACCTACGAGTTTTTCTCCCGTTTACTCTCTCCTGCCTTTATTTTTGCTCCACTTAGACAACGAACTGAAATAACAGCGAGCCGCGGATCGATCGCAGATATTACACTTCACAATGGGAATCTGGTGAAGCGAGGTTTTTAACATCGTCATTTGTAATACTTCTGTACCGCGTAATGAACAATCGTCTATTCAAATTAAAGCTCTAGATGAATTTAATATAATATTGATATTTTATTCCAACGTTCGTTACACCAGCCGTCTATAACTTAAGCCAACAAAAGATACGGATGCCACATCTTGTTCAATTAGCCCACATTTTTTTTTAAACCCTTATTTTGATTTTTTAACAACGATATCTTTGTTGACTAATCAGAGAATATGACATCGTCCCGTTAATTTTAAGTGGAAAATTTTTTTCTAACCCCAATCACGCCATTTTTTTTTCATTCTCGTGGTTAATAGTGGTTTTTTGGCTGTGCGCCGTGCACATAATCCTAATTTAATTAATATATATTGAATGTTTATTTCTAAAATCTCTTTGCCACTTTTATTTATGGACTTTTTTTTCCTTACTTCAAAATCGAAAAAAATCTATTTTTATTAGTAACTACCCTCATAAAAGCTAAGAGTGGGAAATTAAATATTAATCGAAATAAAAATCTTTCAAGAAAACATGGATTTTTTTGGAATGCATTTTAATATTCCCTGAATCTTAAAAATTATCAACAATTAACAATTGATAAAAAATAAATCGCATATTTAAATTAAAAATGATTTAATGAATACAACAATTTGTTATTTCTACTACCTGTACCTGTTCATTATTAGCTGTTAAAAAATGTGTCAACGGTAAAACTATTTAAATTTGAGATGTGGATACATGCTTAGACATATTTGTAATGATATTTATTAAGATATAATTCATGTGCTCTTTAAAGACATTTTAAAATACAAAACTGAATTTTCGTAAGGAACGCGAAACATTCTTGCGCAGACTGTGTGTGAAAAATCAAAAGATTAAATTTGAATCGTTCAAATTATGTACATTTACACAAGTTTTGTCATTAACGACCCGGGTTTCGAGCGAGTTAAGTAATCTGCCAATTTTAAATGGTCAGGTAAATCTGCCAAATTCCCTACTTTTGTATCCTATATGTAAATAAATATAATTAAATTTCATAAAATAATTATAAATTTTTCAGCGTTTATTTTTTTTTTATCCATGTCCGCTCCCAATGTAGAGCATATGGTATCACAACAGAAGTTTTTCTACAAGAACTGTTTTTTACTCAATCGCTCAACCTCACTTGTTCAAAATGAATAGGGAAAATAGGATAAGGCTAGAACAGGATTAGTGGTTGACTAATCGCTATTGCTACACCAAGTTATTTAAGGATCAGAAGGATAGGAGGAGAGGAAATAATGTGAATTAATAATAATATTCAAACATAACATTTATACCACTCGCTCATTTTAATTTCTTCATGTTTTTATTGTCTAATAAATATTTTAGAAATCGAAGCGTGTTAATTAGTTATCGAGGCAATCAGTTATCTTACTTAAATATTCACTCGACCTACCAACGGATTTTTTTTAAATGCCAAACTTCATTCTATAATATATATGTAATCCAATTCCATTTAACATAGAAGCAACTCTACTATCTACTCTAGAAAATTACATTTCATAAAAAAAATATTTTTAATAACTAACATTCACATCCGGGTCAGGCCGGCCCGACTATTTTCGTAGTAAACGCTCAAGTAGAAGTAAAGAAGGCTTCTAACATTCCAGGTGATAGCTCTCAACTTGTGCTTATATTATACGAGTTTTTTTCTTCATAGGGCGCAACCTACGGCTCGGGAAGCTGTGTTGTGAAGGTTCTTTAAAGAAATCGCTATTTGTAAAACATCTTTTATGTTCAAAGTATGTTTTAATATTTCGGTTCACAATCTTTGGTGCGAAAACGATACGAAAAACGTGCACGGTAATTTGAGATTTGTTTACTGTGCCAGTGTTTATTATCTACAGGTAGCATTGCAAATACAGTGGAAAACATCTCATATCAAGGAATTGACATTATTTTCACATTGCATTATAGTCATACGTCTTTCTTTTATCATTTAAAAAATACCTCATATAATTTTTAAAATTCTACAAGATACCTGCAGATTTCACATATCGGATATAACCCTTGGACTAACGAGATATTTTATTACTAAATTGTTTTTTTTTTTGTATATTTTGATTCCTTTTATCATTGATCCACGCAAAAATATAAAAACATTTTTTTTGCTTAGGGTCAGTCCGGGAAGATTTTGGCTTTATATTTCAAGTAGTGAATCAACTATTCGAATTTCGAACAGTAAAACTGAAACTATCCATATATATTCGGATATCTGGATAGTTTTCAGTATACATATACATTAAATATGTATACTATTCATTCTTTAAATGTGGAGAAATTGTGATGTGATCTTTCGTAGATTTTGTAAAATAGTTTATTAAAAAGAATCCTATTCGGATATTAATATATTCGAATCGAATATCCGAGTTGGATCCCTAATTCGCGCTATATGACCGATTCCTGGAAGGGAATCGCACCGAAATATAATTTTACGCTCAATATTATATGGCTACTGATTTTTGTACAAATATTAACCTTTTTACGAAATTCTTTTGTTCATTTGCAACCGATAATAAAAATAATATGGCTTCCAAAAATCACTGATTTATGTTTTTTATTAGTATGTAAAGAAATAATTATAATTCAATAAAAAAAACATGAGAATGGCAACAAATATTAGACAACACAACACTTAGACGCATATACGCGGCCATACTCCCCAAAAAGGTTATTTTAAACAACACGCAAACTTGGCTCTGTTACAAAATTATAACTGCAGTCGAATGAATACGTAAAACAATTAGTTTTTTTTTATTACGATAGCAACTAAATGCAAGCTTTCAAATAAGAAATATAATATAAAATACAACTTGATCATTTTTTTTATTTCACTTGTGTTACAGAATGTCACACGTTTTTCGCTTCTTTCAGAAGCATCATCTAGAGCAGTGTTTCTCAACCTTTTTGGTAGCGTGGCCCCTTTTGAGTGTCTTTATTTTTCTGTGGCCCCCATACCATTGTTCTGTCTTCCCATGAAAATTATAATTTCTAAAACCCACCTTTTTTATAGCTCTTCCGAGATTTTCGAATCTAGAATGCCAGCAATTTATTTTATTTACAGATTTACAAAAAATAACTGCGCGACGTCCGCCATTATGCTCTTCCCTGTATCGTTTTATAAATACCCGTGGTTCCCCTAAACTGTGTTGTGGCCCCCCAAAACAAAAATAAATCTCTGGCCTCCTGGGGGGCCACATGGCCCACCGTTGAGAAACTCTGATCTAAAGCACGGGTCGTAAATCTGGTCCGTACCGCCAACTAGTGGGCGGTAAAGGGTTTTTTATTCCTCTTAAATTCCTTTTAGATTTTTTTTCACCCATATACTGGATTGAAATAGAAATATAGCGATAAGGTGGGCGGTAAGGAAATTTTACCATGAAAAATAAACAAATGTGGGCATAAAAAGGTTAACTATCCTTGATCTAGTGGAATAAAAAGTTCACAAATTTAGTTTTGTTTACAAAATGAACTTCCGCAAAGTTACCGCTAAATCTATCGAATGTAAGAAGTATAATATTTAACTTTTAAACCATAGAAAATATTAAATTAATGTATCCGGATGTGTACTGATGGCATTTCAAATCAGGTTCCAGAATTAAAAATGTTTGTTTTGCTTTGCCATTCATCCCTCGCCGTTCTAATACGTTCTAAAACTCACTGCTTTCCGTCATCCTGGAAAATTGCATTCGTTTGTCAGGCTGCGAGATGCATCAAAGAAAATCTGTTTGTGGAAGTTAATATTAATGAGAAAGCCCTTCTGAGGTGTTTGCCTACGAAGATACCACATCTCCAGAGATAACTCAGTGTCGGCCATCGTATGTAAGTCATTATTTTATACGGAAAACATTTTCTTTTTAAATAGTACATGTTTACTTCCACAAGAATCATAAAATATATTGTTTTTCGACGGTAACTTTGTGGAAGTTTATTTTTAATATTAAAAAAAAATCATAACTTTGTTACTTCACTTGATCATCCGCACAACCATCAGATAATTTCACAAGGTTCACGAATTAACTACTAAATTTAAATCGTTCAAATTATGTACATTCACACAGATTTTGTCACTAACGACCCGGGTTTCGCCTTTCGGCATCTTCAGGCGTCCTTTAATTGACCTTTAATTGAATATTGTGAGGCGGCAATCCTGTCAAATCTTGTGAGTTTAAAAATTCCGGTGGATAGTTCACGACATCATATTCATTAGTTGCCGTATCAACTGATTTATATGTCATTTCGCCAGGAATGTCATCTTGAATTTTTAAATTTAATTCATTTACATCAGTGTTTTTGGCAGCCAGTATAGGTTGTTCGCTCAACCAATCATGGAATAAGTAATTTTGAGCAACATTTGGAAACACTTTTTGAATAAGTTCAACTTTTGATTGATTTAACTGACAAAAACTCTCAGGAAAGATGATGCAGCCAGTCATCATTGATATCAATATTTATACGATACTAACGTCACTCAATTGTTTTGCCTTCCCGGACCTCTCCACTAACACTTGAACTTTATGGTATGGTATTAAAGTTCAAATTGACTTTTAAGTATTATTACGAATCGTTTGTATGGGAGTATAGAAAAGTGTTGTTTTAAGACTTTTTCAGGCAATTTTTTAAATTTTTCTCTCCGTAAGAACCATCTTCATACTTCAAGGAATATTCTAAAAAAAGAATTAGCGAAATCGGTTCAGCTGCTCTCGAGATTTGCGCTTAGCAACACATTCAGCGATTCATTTTTATATTATATAAGATAATATGTATCTACAATATGTATAAACTTGAATATCTGCTTAAAAAATACACGGCCCTTTTAGAACTAACGATTTGTGAAGTGAACGCAATTTCCAGAACGGCTTACCTGTTAGTAGCAAAAACAGATTCGCCGGATGACTTCGGAAATTGTACCGTTTTGTGTTCATATCTCTGTCGAAGCAGTTTCTGCACCATGAATTATTTCACTTCCGCCGCCAATATGTCTGCATCACCTATCCGTAGCGAGCAACCAGACGTGCGCTTTCCAGCACAACACCTACGCTTATACCGCCGGTCACATACCCACCCTTTGATTTAACCGGGATTTTTTCGCACAGTTTAATTTATTACAGTTGTACTTATTTACAAAAAGAAATTTTCCATAATGATTTTGTTGTTGGATAATCCACGTGATATCCAAAATACCAATGTAATACATAGGAAATTGTATTTTTACCACTCAATATCACGATAATCCAACCGTTCAACATAAGTAATTACATTTTTTTTTCTAACTTCATTCCATACATCATGCTTAACCTTATTTACCATGTCCGCATCCGATGTAAAGCATATGGACCCATAATGTAATTTATCTCAATATAAGTTTTCTATGAGAACTAAACTTTATTTAATAAAATGTTTTTATTAATATAATGCCTTTCCACCAAGTATTGACAGTGAACACCCTAAAAGTGATAAACTTTATTTGTTCATTTTTAGCTGATCGCTCTCGCTACACCTTGGTTTAGGGATCGGATAGGTGAGAAGGTTACAACATCACAACCATTCATTCCTAAAATGAATATTCCATTAATCGATCGAAAAATAAAACTGCTGTTACTGCGACTCGAACCCGTGATCGCCACCGCGAACTTAACCAACGACTTTAAACTACGGACCCAACAACCTCGATGTGGCATTAACTTCGTAAAAAAAATACTAAAGTAAAAAAGTAATTGGTTTTACAAGAAAAGTCGATAGATATTTCAGCATAACGCCATCATTACTCAACCATGCCTTAATCTATATCGACTGTGGGAAGGAAAAAGGACGTAACTCACAGTTTTTTCAAAACAGGCTTTTTTCGATAATCACAATGTATCAAACTTGGTACACGTTCTATCAAAAGGATGCAAGCTGCAAATGCCGAATTAGTATCTAAATTTAGCTTTTAAGTTTGAAAAAGATGATCTTGTAAAAAAATTAAATCAAGAAAAATGACTGAAATAAAAGTTTTTCCTAGTCAATTTCTTTAATTAATATTAGATAATGTCAATTAAACACCAGTTTAGAAGTATCCGTGCACTTCACTGTTGTGTACAATTCATAATTTGTATATGGCCCAAAATCATCAAAACACGCTTTTTGCACCTCCTGTATAATTTTGTATGTGTGGGTTACGTCCTTTTTCCTTCCCACAGTCGACATATGAACAGCGGATAACGTCCGTAGGTATGTAATTATGTCTCGAGGTCTTCTTCTTTTTCCGAAAGATATTTTATTTTCAAGGCAATTTTCAAACTAACGTTCGATTGTTTGTATGAAAAATTTAAAAATGATTTATTTTAAATCTGTCAAATCGTGTGGTATACATTTTGACATTCCGTTCTAATGTGTTCCGTGTATTAAGTGTGATAAATAGAAAATAAATGAGTTTATTAATGTAGTAATCTCAAATAAGTTAATTATTCTTCTATTTTATGATACATTATAGTACATATCTCGTTCAAATCTTCAGAATATATTTGTACATATAATCTCGACATTTAAATGTAAATATTCCATGGAAGTCATATTTATGCTGACGCTTTAAACACAAGCTAATGCATTGATAAGGTAAATGGAATATTTTAGGTTTTAACAGAGTATTTACACCCGAAACCGTTTTGTATATTTCATTTTAAATAACGACTAAACGAGACTATCCTTTGGACAATATCAATTTATGCTCAAATACTTCTTAAAAACAAAGCAGAAATACTACTAAAACAGTTATGGAGAGATATGCTCAAATTTATGTGTATATTTATTTATTTAGCTTTACTCTTATTAGAGTTCATTTTGATGCGTATGAAAATGTTTTAAATGTGCATAAAAACGTTCAGGGAGACCGAGTGTATAAACCAGCCTCATAAGGCAAGAAAGTTTCATGTAAACCTAAATAAGGTTACTATAATGGTAAACATGACAAAAATAAAATAAAGTAAACCAAATAGCTTGGTAGATTGGGGTCAACAAGACTAAAAGACGGTAAAGTGAGCCAAGCGAGGATAGTGGGAAAATATGAACTGAACTCACCCCTTTTATTACATTATTACAATAATTTTTTCTCTAAAATACTTTATTTATAATAGGGTAAAATTGGAGTTCTACCAAGTAAATGCCAAATCAATAAATACTTTATTTATTCAATAAAATTTCACATAAAATTAAAAGTTGATGACAGAAAGGGACCCTCTAGTCCAGCCATACTCAACCTGCGGCTCGCGGGCCGCATGCGGCCCAGTAAGCCCTAATGTGCGGCCCAGTAAGCTCTTACCAAATCGTGGATTTCAAATTCCTCGGTGAGTTAAAAAAAAAGGAGTATACCATAAATATGTTGCGGCCCACGTAGAGAAGCAAATATCGGAATGCGACCCGGAGGGAAAAAAGGTTGAGTATGGCTGCTCTAGTCAGAACCATACCGCTCATTGTCTTCCTTTTAGTTGCGAAGCCATACTTATCTCAAAACTCGAAATATGTTGTCAAAGTGTTGCTTGCAGCCGTCCTACATTCTGATTTATGCCACGAACCGACGAATGCACATTGCTAAAAGCTTTGCACTAGACCAGGCGTGGGGAACCTGCGGCCTTCTGGCCAATTTTTTAATTCTGTAAATTTATGTAAATTCCTGACATATTCTGACCGTAAATTCCTGTTTCCGGCCAAAGATTCCCTAGTCAATGTTTACTGCGGCCTTTAGAGAAGAAAAGGTTCTTCACCCTGCACTAAACAATATTGTCAAAATTACGATTGAAATGTTAAACTTTCAAATCGAATATAAGGACTTCGCCAAGACAAACTTCTTAATTGATATGTAAATTATTAATAAAACGAAACATGTTTTTAGAAAGAAACATTATACAGTTCGCTGTGCTTGATTGTATCAATGGTTGTATAATATACCTCAGCCATTATTTATGCGGAACAGGAAGCGAGAAGCAAAATATCCCACCAAAAATACCTACGCCAAAATAAAATAGTCAGATACCATATTAGTACAATATTTGTCCGCCGAGAGAACATCAGTTACAATTTTTTTTAATGACGCGGGAATCGATTGTTAGTATGACTTCTAACAGTCTGTTCCACAGGCCATAATACGTAGCGTCAGTCGGTATTTACGAATGAAATAATTTATGATTCAGTTGCTGTGATCAAAGCACGTCCCGTTTTTGTATGGAAGACTTGGCCCATGACGTCATCGCGATACAATCAATAATTAATTTACTGACGGAGCGTGCCTCGCCTAAATCCAATGCAAATATTCTCTCTTCTCAGAATAACAAATTTACACCGGCCACTTGGCTTCACCCACGTGCGTATTAGCATTACGTTTCGTGAATGGCTTCTATATATTACCGAATCGAATTCAAAATCCTGGTACCAGTATTAACTAGGGCATCCAATTCGCGATCCCGGGATCCCGTTCAATTTTCTGATCCCGAAATACCGGGATTTACATGGTCGTGATCCCGGGATTTCGGGATTGAGAAATTTTGATCAAATCCCGAAAAGTGAGACGAAATTGGCAAATTGTGAATATTAAATTCCTTGGTGAGCTAAAAAAAAAAAACAAGGTTTGCAGATAATCTGAGGAAAAAGTATAGGGAATCAAGGATTACAAATTCCTCGGTGAATTAATCCCAATCCCGGGATTGGATTGGATACCCTAGTATTAACCTTTGAGGAGTATACGTGCGGCCAAATGTTGTGTTGTTAAATGTATTGCCATTTTCATGCTTTTAATTGAATTGTCGTTATTTCTTCACATATCCCTTTTATGACCATAATTTTAAAAGGGATCTGCTAAAATAACCAAGCCGGTTTCGTTCAGTATTGAATCTGAGAGTTATTTTTTGCAACCCGACTTTTTGCACGAATATCCGATCAAGATTTACAGATTCCAGTCTTGATAAATCAACAGTTTTTTTAAAATCATATTTCAATTAAACAATCAATTAAAATTATTTATTACAAATTTACCTTATATGCTTACAATCGATGCATTGTATTAATAGCGGATAATGTTCGTAGTTATATACTATACATATATAGCATCGGTATCGATAGGCAACCTATGGCAAAGATTTTGGGTTGCACGCCTCGGAAATGACGAATTATTAAGATTTCGAAAATTAATCAAATATTGAGGTGTTCGCTTCCAAAGTTGGACCTCAACGAAGTCACTATGTTTAAATATTGTATTTTTATGATATTTTTATGTAGCGTGTGTTATTGTAGCCAATAATAAAATTGTGTTAATACACGATAGATTTACTAGATTTATTTCAGTGGCACGCACGAATTACCTGTTAGTAGGGCTCAAATCCCGTTTCCAATTTTTTATTTTTGAAAATAATCATAAAGATTGTTTTATAATGTACTAGTGAGTACCCGGCATGCGTTGTAATGCCACTCAAAGAATGAAAGTGTTTGTGTTTTAACTCTGTTTATTGAAGTGTTTTTGGTTATTTTTTGTTTTTCTGTGTGGTCCGTATACGAATAGGTCTGAAGGTTTTCCAACGCGTGAGCAGGCCACATACAGCTGTCCATGTGAAAAGCATGGATTTTCAAAATTTAGTACACACACTTGTAGCGATTGTCTCTGTGCTTTGTTGATGGTCATTGCAAATGCGAGTCACATCGGAAACTGCAAAAATTTAAGTTCGAATGGCATATCTGTTGGAATCATTGGGATGCTTGGAAACAGTACATCGTCCCCTTTAAATTTTCCATTTCAAATTTTTAGCTTCGATGATATTGTTCATTATCTTGCTCATTATCTGTTCATTATCTTGTTCATTGAAAGGTTGGTACCGTTGCAAAGTGTTGAATTTATATTTCGGAGAAGAATGATAGGTACGCCAAATTTCAATGTTAAAACGTGTGGTGGCATGTCTTGGCAAATCAAGTAAATTTAGGAATTCAGTTGGATAATTGACAACTTCGTCTTGATTCATTACAGTATCGATGGACTTATACGTTGTCTCTTCGCCTGGTATTTCGTTTTGAATCTTGAAGTTTATGGCATTAACATTGTTGTTTTTGGCTGCTAATATAACACGTTCACTGAGCCACGGATGATTCTTGTAATTCTGTGTGATATTTTTGGGAAAACTTTGTGAATCAATTCGCCTCGCCTATGGTTCTTGTAATTTTGCAGAAGCTTGTTGGGCAATGTGATACATTGTGTGGATTCATCGATTTCAATTTTTCATTCCCCATGGAAATGGACTTGTATTTAATTCATCAGCAGCTGCTGAACGTGGTATATATAACTGATAGAGTTTTTCAAAAATCACCAGACAATAAAATAAGTGCGCCACCAAATCGCGGTTTATTACTTCTCAAATCTTTTAGTGTATAGTGAAGAGCTTCCAATGCCTTTTTGTGCGCCATAGTACATTCGTTCCATATACTGAGATGACATATTAATTTAAGAGAAAATAATATTCTCAGATCAAATGAGTACATAACTGTAATTTCTGACTTATACATTATCTATGACAGCATCAGTATACACAGTAATATATTTTCGGAAATTTTCATTTTAAAGTTTACAGTAAATTAGATATTGTTACATATTTTAAATGTATTGAGTAACAATCGATTGCTGATTTAAGTAGTCCATCAGAATGATAAAAAACTCACTGCTCCCAGAACACCGAGAATTGGTTTGATATCAAGCGAGCCTCTTGTAAGCGCTTTGGCAACCCACTGCTGGGTGTACTTATTCAGAAAACTTTGCGGGCTTCCGCACAACAACTCACCAAAGTTTTATCGCAATCGGATAAGCGGTATAGGAACACGGACGCATAAGATACAAACTAACAAATTAACGTATTGGCAGCCCACCACTGTCAGTTTTGATTCAAAAACCTTTGCAGGCGTCCGCACAAAAACTCACCAAATCGCAATCAGATGAACGGTATAGGAACAGGAACGCATAAGGAACAAACTAACAAATTAACGTATTGACAGCTCACCGCTGATTCATATACATTTGCGGGTGTGTCCACACAACAACTCACCAAAATTTTATCGCAATTGGATGAACGGTATAGGAACGCAAACCAGACAAACAAATTAACGCATTGGCAGCCCAACGCTGATTCATAAACCTTTTCTGGCGTCCATACAACAAATCACCAAAATTTCATCGCACTTGGATGAGCGGTATAGGAGCGCATAGGGCACAAACAAACATTCATTTTTTATAAGCTTTTTCTTAACTTGCTCTGTATGTCGCCAAGGCGTGATCATGCTGTCGGGATTTTTGAAATGTCAAAATTTAACGCAAACGTCAGTAGTTTTGAAATGATCTCACGCCTTTACGGAAGCATTAATCGGTTTCAATACAATTTAATATTATAGCGCTATACCTTTATTATAATATTACGCTTTTAAGCGATAAGGTATAATGGAGTGTGCAGGTATCGAATCTTTAACTGTCGATTGATCATCGAAAATTTAGTGACATTTGTGTCGATAAAACAGTCATCTGTTTTGCCAATGGAACATTACAAAATTCAAAAAATTCAAATCACTGAAATAGTTTGACCGAATTTTAGACGAGGGCAAATTCGAATTTAGGATAAACGGTATATATGTAATATCGATGCAGATTGCTAAGTATTTAAGAACAGAAACCAATAATGGAAAAATACAAGATATTATTTCTTTATTTAAAATAAATCTACAAATGAAAATATAATAACATTTTTTTTTTGACTGTGGGTCGAATTTTTTTTTTAAAATTTGGTTTAGACTTAAATTTTGATTATTTACAGTGAAATCTTCTTTTCACGTGACCGGAATTCAGGTTTTTTTCGCTATTGTAATTCTTAGAGGACAAAGTGTATTCTTAAAACAATCCATTTATATAATTAATTAAGCTACGGCCTTCTGGCGTATTCAATAAATATGTTTGCATTTGATTTTTTACATCAGTAAATATCTGATTTTTTAAAAATGTATCCCCCCCCCGTCGATGGCAACGGGGTTACAGCTAGTTAGTTAACCGATAAAATAATACATTTATTAACCCTTTGATTAGCTATTTATGTTTTATTGAATTAGGCCTTTACATTAATTTTGATTATTAATATTCTATTACGACAAATAAAAATACAAAACGTTTAATTTTGGTTATCTGGGTCAGATTTTTTAACCCTTTGAGTAATGTTTTTTTATTTATTAAATCAAGCTTTTATGTAAATTGCCTGCGATCAGAAAATTATTTTCGTACTGGAACTTTAACCCGTCAGATCCCTTACGGAAGCCGACAACGTTTTCCACTGTTTTAATCAGTGTTATGACGCTGTATTAATCTTTAATCATCGGATTGGTACACACAGGAAAAACCAGTTATACCGGAATTCTTAAATTCGTCACATGCAGGACGTGGCTTCGGCGCTGATGTCTTGCATGTGCATATACCTTGATAATTTAGATTTGATACTTTAGATTTTTTTTAGCGAGTCAGAATCCGTACTGAATCGAAACATTTAACATATAAACGAAACAATGGGAACGATTATTGGACCGTTTATTTAAATGTTTGCGATGGAGAAGTTGATTTGTAATTAATATAAAAATAAATTTGATAACTTTGTTACTCCACTTGTGTTCCAAATTGTAACACGTGTTTCGCCTCTATAAGATGAATCAGATAAAATATCGTAACGTTGTCATGACGCATCAGACATGTCTGTTGAGCAATCAGATCCTCAAATAGGCGAAACACGTGTTACATTTCGATGGCTTAAAGTGAAACAACGTTATCTACACAAAAGTGTTTTTCGTTTTCTGTTGATATAGCCGAGAAACAATGTCAATCTTCTTAAATCTCCATTGAAGTTTAACGTTAACTATATAAAGCTTTATTTGATGGTCATACCTACAAATTTTATCATTACCATAAGAAATATAGAAGGTACACAATAAATACGTACATTACACAATAAATTATAAAATATGAACATTAGGCTAGAAATTAACATCTACTTTGTAAAGTTACAAAATAATACAAAGTTTTTTTGACTTCTAAAAAATTAGACTTGTAGATACAAGTGGTTTGACAAGCTCTCGATATTGTAACACAACAAGTGAAGTAACAAAGTTATCAAATTAAATACCGTCCATCAAAAATATTTATTTGTAGATTGTAAAGTGTCTGTTATATTTAATTCAACACCGCAATTGGCTTCATAGCGCAGCCCGGGGAAATGTTTGTGCCGGGATTCTACAATTGAATTTTTACATTTTCCCGCAGCTCGTTGATGCAAATTTCCAATATCTGGGGCTAGAAAACCTGTTTTACTTTCAATCACTATAAATAGACATTTTATTTCTCCTGAAGCACTATTTGTTGAAATCGCTTGCTCATAGTAGGTACCTATCTACTTTCAGTCGACATTTTTCAGTAAATTAAATTCGAGGAAATTTAATCATTTTATTATTAAATTGTTTTTTCCCTAACAGCTTAGCTATTGAATGCGATTATCCAGTTATATTTCATTGAATTTATTTGTAAATCCTTGATTCGTTTAGAAGAATTGTATATTTATTGCCAAAAAACAATGTTGTCATTAGAATTAATTATTTTAGGACGGGTATTGAAAAAAATGGTATAAAAAATATCAAAATAATAGTGTGCCACCACCTTCTAAGTTTGACCCAGATAATGTGAAAATATAATATTTTGCATTGATTTTTACCTGCATAATGTGGGGGTTGTAACAGGATTAACCACACCGGGTGACAACAACCCCAAGTATGTTCTCTTCCTAATAAAAAAACGGTTTTTTTTTATGTGGCCCGACAGCCAAAAGATTTGCTCAACTCTGGCTTAGAGTAATGCCCGATGGTAAACTAAACCGCTATCGATTCTATGTCGACCGCACTGCTCGTTTTTCCCAAATTTCATCGCGTCTATATTGAGAAATGACATTATTGGCCCTGAAATGTCATTATAAAGTTTGTTGTTTTTTTTTTTATTGTAAACCTTCCCATTTAAAAAAGCTTTTTATGTATGTTTTACTAATGCTGTATCGTAATATTGATTGAATTTTTCTATTAAATCAACAGGTAAGGGCAACTTGTGAAGCACATACTAATAGTTTTCTCCAATAAAACTTATATTTTAACAAACGAGGGTAAGGCACCAATTTCATTTATTTTCATTATTAGTAAATAAACTGCTGAAATCTATTTTAATATGGATGGATGGTGACTGTAGAAGTTGATTTTTTCATATAGTATTAAAATTGATGACTTCCACAGGTTGCTTAACAAATTGTGACGTGTTTCGCTTCTTAGACAACATCTCCAGACAAACTAAGGCTATTTACGAATAATCTTAAACTTCATTCTAATTCTAAAATTACAAAATGGTGGCCGGAGTCTTATCTTTTCTTGACTGCCAGAAATAAATTGAATTTAATAAAAAATGTATCGCCACCTCAATTATATACATAGGTAAATTGGTTATCAATGTTTTGAGCATGATGCATCATTTTATATATATTTCTACAAAATTCAATTTAACAGTATTTAATTGTAATAAATTAGACTAAACACCAATCTTTGACTATGTTTTAAACAATTATTATACTTTTGGGGTGTTCACTGTCAATACTTTTTTGTAAGGCAATATTTTCAAACAATAAAATACTCATTTGTACTAATTTCACCCGGATTCGTTCATAACGAGCAATATGAACTGATCAGTTATATGATGCTATATGATAATGCTCGTCACGAGCGAAACCGATCCTGATCATATTAATTAAAAGTAGAATTAGTATAAATGAATATTTTATTTTTTGAAAATTATTATACCTCAGATTTTGAGCAAGTAAACACACGTTGGTCGCCGTAACAAAACTCCTATTTTTAAGATATGTCACTAAGCCGATTATTGCGAATAATGTTTTGACATTTTTTTTGCATATCCAGTCAATTTACTAATTAATGCAAAATTTGATTTTCCATTTCATTTGGTACCTTATTGGTTATTGCAAAATGATTCTTTGAACTAGTTGGAGATACACAAATATCTGCACAGTCATCGCTTGTAGATGAGCGTTCAGATAAGTTACAGAAAGTTACATTTTCACAAAAATAACCAAATCAGAGATACCTAGATGTAATATTATTTATTGTTTCAAAACAAAAGTACAGTACATGGCATTACAGCTCACGCCAATTCACCATACACTTGACAAATATAATTAAAATAAAAAACATACATAAAAATATTTTGGACATACAAAAAATATGGTGAATGTTCGAATCTCTTTTGAACGATTTTGAACTGATCTCCTAGTACAATTAAACCTATCCTGGGTCTCAATTTTATCTACAAAACATATTAGTAGAAAGTGACATTCCAATATTTCTTAGTTAAGTTACTGTTTTGAAATTAAATGAATGGTGCCTAAGTAAGAAGCCTCGATCACAATACGTAATGGCGGGGAGACGATATGTCTCCAGTGAAAAACGACTGCCAAATGTGCGTAAGTAACTTGGCTGCACACTGGCCAGTGTAATCCAATCCCTTTGAAAAGTTTTGCAGAGACATGTTTTTCTTTTTTATATGCTTGGTGGCAGCGCCATGAAGCGTTACTTAATACGCCGCTGAAAGGCGTTGGACAGATTACTATATGCTATATCGAATTTCGAAGTCCGTTAATGCTTTCGGACACTGTAAAAACCGTCGTATTTATTGTTCATACAGTCCTTCTATTCAAAAATAAATAAATAATTAAGGACAAAATTGTGATATTGTTTAGGTACATTACATGAGCCTTATTAACTTAGATACCGTCTCTTATTACAAATTATTTTCTTTTTGCGTGTCATAATTTTATAAGTTCTATTATATTGAACTTCAAATCAAGCGACTGGCAACAAGAATCACGAAATTTCAATTTTCAAAAACTAAAGATATCTGTAAGCAAAACTTTTCTTACATAAAAATCAAACAATTTTCACATAAATAGACTTCCATATCTGATATTGATATTCTTAGTATATGAATGAACATAAATTGAGCGCTCTGTAGGACAATCTAATAAATGCAATTGAATGTTATAACTTGTACATTCCCAATAATTTAGAATTCTAAGTAAATTTTAATTTTCAATAGCAAAGGTGGTAACTGGTAACGCTTTCTTTAAAGACACCTGATTTCTATGTCAAATTTAAACGACTTTTTTTTTTACTACATCATAATTTTTCCCATAAAACTGACAATTAAATCCAGTCGGCATTGTTGTTTTGTCATTCTTATAAAGCATAAAACAGGGTATCTGGGACTTCACCTTTACTGCTACCCTTGATTTCGGGAGTAAATAAATTATAATTAAGTTTCTAAAGACACTAGCACTTACAATACATAATACAGGAAATGCCGTTGAAAAAAAGAAAAAAATGCTAAAAATATGTAAGTTTTGAAAAATGTATGCATTTTAGCAAATTTAAAAAAACCACATCTTGATGCGACCGTCTGATATATTATATTACGCTTCACTTAAAATTCGTTTTGATGTCACCTATGTGGCTTAAATTTGATCGCCATATTGGCAAGCAGTCTGTGCCAAACGTACCGGCAAAACTTAATGTGTAACTAAGTGGATACGAGTACATTTTTCTTCGCGGTACAGTTTTTTCCATATTTTATTTCCGATGCTGCTAAAAGTTCGGGCATAATTTGTTTGAAGATTTTTTTCTTATCGGGCTTATTGGTCTAGATTCAATCGAGAATACACTCTGTACTCTATTTATGCAGCTTTCAAGTTTTTATAAAGGAAATGCATTTAATTGGAAAAATATTTTATTCTGAATGTTGCAAATTCTGAGCAAGCCATTCAATTTCAACGTGAGCTCAGGAATTGTATTTCTGGATATAACGAACTACATAAATAATTAATCATCGAATCAGGTAAGTCATCACAATTTATGATCGCAAATTACATCGAAAGAAAAAAATCAACACAGCACAATGGCGAACTTGGCTCGAATAGTAATCGCATAGACTCATGGTCTTTAGCATGCATAATTGTTGCGCCTTTGTGCCATGTCCGCTAGAGGTCTGCACGGGCCCGCGGGCTCGGGCGGGTAAGCGCAATTGAGAGTCGGGCTCGGGCCGGGCCGGGATTTGGAATTTGGGATATAATCTGGGGAAAAATATAGCAAATCGAAGATTTCAAATTCCTCGGTGAGCTAAAAAAAAAGGACTTTTGGAGATAATCTGGGGAAAAGTATAGCAAATCGAAAATTTCAAATTCCTCGGTGAGCTAAAAAAAAGGACTTTCGGAGATAATCTGGGAAAAGGTATAGCAAATCGAGGATTTCAAATTCCTCGGTGAGCTAAAAAAAAGGACTTTCGGAGATAATCTGGGGAAAAGTATAGCAAATCGAAAATTTCAAATTCCTCGATGAGCTAAAAAAAAAGGACTTTCGGAGATAATCTGGGGAAAAGTATAGCAAATCGAGGATTTCAAATTCCTCGGCGAGCTAAAATAAGGAGTTTCGGGCTTCGGGTCGGGTTCGGGTAACAAGTGCGGTATTAGACTCGGGCCCGGGCCTGGTCGGGCGTGTGTTTTTCGGGCTCGGAACGGGTAGTTTAGTAAAATTTTGGCCCGTGCAGACCTCTAATGTCCGCGTTCGCCCTCCGCGCAAACCAGGCCTGCATTCAGCTTGTATTCTATATTTATATGTATAAATAAGATCGACATTCAAAAAATGTGTGTAAATTTTTCCCACTTTTAAGTCATATTGCGCCCAAATAGCTCTCCATATAATTTAACATTGTCTAGCGCAAGCCTTTTTCTTACAATTTCAACTTGTTATGAGACTCGAACGTGACACTTTCCAATGTTTATGAAAATAAGTCGCCCATAGCTTTTTTTAAAAAAAAATGTTTCTCCCGAGAAATTGCATACATTATTTGTCATGTTTCTTTTTTCCCCAAACCATTCGTGTATTTGTGTCATATATAATATTATGATGTTAAGAACGCGTGTAATAAGCGTCATCTGTCGTTAACCAGCGTCGATTAATACAAGCCATGCTCATTGACCATCTCATTCGATTACACAATTTCGCTGATTCGTAAACCGCGCTATAACGACAGAATTTCCATCATAGTGTTTTCACGCGTGACCACGCATCATATTATGTCCCTCGCTTTGATTTTTTCGACTTCTATTTGGATATTGCAGTTTCTTATATTATGGATGCTTTAACGGACACTCACCCTTTTCGATGCACTATTTAGCGACACTTGCACAGTGTTACGATGCCGACAATTTATCTAGAATCATTTTCGCAGCTTTACTTGTTCATGAAAGTTTTCCACTTTCGCGTCAATTCGGCGTCATCAGAGAAGTTTCACATATAGTCAATTTTACATAGGCTGGATGATAAACTTTACGATGAGTCAACTATTATTGTGTAGTTTTGATACCCAAGCTCACGTTAGGATTTGAAAATATGGGACTAAACCGGGAAACTCTGAATTTCGGTCTACACACTTTTTTTCCTACTGAAACGATAACATGGGCAACCTTCTTGCAAGGGTGTGTACGAAATCTTTATTTCTCTTTCTCGCATGTAATTAATCTATGAAATGGCATTTAAAAAATACTCTCAGCTGAAGGCTTTGTGTGCTTTTAATCATTCAAAAATCTTACTAATAATTGCTCTTACCCCTTTTACAACACATTTTATTAACGTACCATCATCATATTAATACTCAATAATGTCGGTTTGTTAGTTTGGTATGTTGCTTATCGGCTAGGTTCGAATAATTAATATTATCTACCTTTTTTCATAGTTTAGATGTTTTTGCAGTGGCGTCTGTGTATAGAAAATGGAAATGTTAACAGCTTTGAGTAGTGAGTTTTTTTTTTTTAATTAGATTTTTTCATAAATTTTGATTATTTACACCAGGGTTTCTCAACGGTGGGCCATGTGGCCCCCCAGGGGGCCACAGAGATTTATTTTTGTTTTGGGGAGCCACAGCACAGTTTAGGGGGGCCACGGGTGTTGATAAAACGATACAGGGAAGAGCATAATGGCGAACGTCGCGCAGCTATTTTTTGTAAATCCGTAAATAAAATAAATTAGTGGCATTCTAGATTCGAAAATCTCGGAAGAACTATAAAAAAAGGTGGGTTTTTGAAATAACAATTGTCATGGGAAGATAAAACAATGGTATGGGGGCCACAGAAAAATAAAGACATTCCAAAGGGGCCACGCTCTCAAAAAGGTTTAGAAACACTGATTTACACTATGTATCAAATAAAATTATAAAAATATGTTTTCTAGCTATTGGTGCCATTTTTTTTTACTTGTTATTTTAAGTAGTAAATATTTTTTTAAGAAATGTCTCCATTACCTTGGTCATACCTACTTCCACATGCGAGTGAACAGAGTGAATTTTCTAAATGGTTTCTGGAATTAGGTAGTGGCATTCTTCTTAGTCACCAAGGCTGTTTTGAGTCCTCAATTTTACTTCTTCGTAATACAATTAATCAGGGTATAGTCAAAGAGATTTATATGCACCTCATTATATGTTTCTTAAGTGTATAATGTCTACACCAGGGGTCACCAAACATTTTGAGAAGCGGGCCGGATTGAACTTTATAAAAACTGCGGGGGCCGGACGACAAATAAATTCTTATTGGAACCCAATCAGAATATTATTTCATTTTATGTGGTTACATAATAAGAATTTAAACAAATGTTTGCCCTTAGAATTTCAATAAATGAGAATATTCGAGAATTTTTAAGTAAACGAACATCTGGTCGTCTCGTTTCACATTTCTATCCAAATTCCTTCACTTTGAGTCCCCTAGCAGATAGTTGTATGACAATTGATGATTTTAAATAAATAGTTGTCGTGAATTCACAACTAAATCATGAAAATTTATATTTCTTATATGAATAATTTCTATGCAAAAATCCAGAACTTTTCGCGGGCCGGATGAAAATCTTCGGCGGGCCGTTGGTCTACACCATGTCTTCGCTGGTCTACACCATGTAATGACCGACTGTTAGTTAATTTATTAGTGAATCACTGAACGATATTATTTGACAATATATGTACTTTATTATTGATTGAAAATAATTTAAACGATATCGAATATCCCACGTACTTAATAATGAATATTTTTTTTTTGATTGACCAAAAGAATATTGATACATCTGCGTGGGATGTTAAATAATAATGTGTAAACTGACATATTTTTTTAGCAGGGAAGGTGTGCCAATAACACAATTTTGTAGAGTGTAGGCCGCCCTGTAACAATCAATATACGGAATAAGTTCGTAATTAAAGTTGCACAACTACAATAACTTAAATGAGATTAAAACAATAAGTATATTTGTGTGGGTTGCTTTGTTGTATTATTTTTTTTACGTAAGCTGGGAATTATTTTGTTAGCATTTTTGAATTCACAATCTAATTATTTTTGCACACGTATATATTAATATTATCCATTTAACACCATTTCTTTGCTGATTTAAGATGAAAAGTTTATACGATAACGAAAATCTGATACTAATTTTCCATTGGAAAATATGAATCGTTAAGAGAACCGTCTTCACACAAAAACAAGCTGCAGAAATTACACTATACGCAACAATATTTCATTTGCTCTTTACAGTCCGTTCTCGACTTACGACCATTCGGACTTACGACGGAAACCAAAATTAAAATAAAAAATTGAAAAATAATGCGAAAATAAATTATTTATGAATTACTTTTGCTCAAGCAATCAAAGCAATAGAAAAAGACCAGACATTAAGAAAATTTTGGAAAAACCATAACATCTTTCAAACAATCAAAAATATCTCAGAAGGATGGTCAAATGTAACGACATCATGTATAAATGGCATATGGAACAAACTATTAAAACGTAATAATAATCTATATATTAATAGTCGATAATGTCCGTCTGTCTGTCTGTCGGTCCCCGATTTAGATATATATATATATATATATATATAATTCTTCACCACTCTTATATGACTTGACACAGCTAATAGATTATTACCACATTCAAAGACTTTCAAACCTAAAATGTATAATCAATGCTTGCATAAGCATAAAAAGCTTAGCATTTATATATAATAATTGACAAAACATAAAAAAGAAATTGTACAATATTCGTTGAACTTCATGAAAATAATCAATTTAAACTCTTTGTTAATAATTTCGCATACGAGATTATATAAGAACATTTAATAAGACAAAACCGGTTCTGATCATATTGAATATATGTGGAATTAATACAAGTTAAATATATAATGCTTTTCCATCAAGTATTGACAGGGGACACGGGAATTATGTACGTAATTAACAGTTTATTCATATGTTACAATTTTTTTGAAATAACCATAAAATAAACGCTTAATAACGTTTTGTAGTGTAATTCATCCATTATTGCGCCCTCAATGTACTTTTGCTGTCAAATATCATGAAATATTTTTTGATGTTATATATATTATAGTACAGTACTCGTGAATTATGGTTAAATACTCAACCTGAAGTATTTTTATTTATTTTTACTCTTATGTTGTGCTTGCGCTTTTAGCCGCTCTAAGCGTACTTGAACGGCAGCCATATTTGTTTTTATCTACGAATTGGCAGAAAACACATATTCACAATCTACGAACATTTTAGTTTTTTCGATACTGTAAGTTAATTTTTATATGCCTATAACCTTCCCGGAAGTGCAAGCTAAAAGTTTGTTGAAGTTTTATTGCAATCAGATCAGCGGTTTGGCAGTCTATAGAGTACGAACAAACAAACATTCGTTTTTATATATATATATATATATATTAGATAACGCCTTTTAACCAAGAATTGACAGTGGGAACTAACAAGTTATCTAACTAATCGTCAACAGTATTCTTATGTGACAAAAAAATCCACTGTGCAAATGGAAAACAACCACCTCATATTTTCTCGAACCATTCAGTATCGTTTGGCCCGACACACCGACTGCATTGCCGCTATCTATCTTTCTATTGTATAAAATCAACTATTACAGAATTATTCAACGCGGTATGGAATAACATTAACCCAATTCCGACGTTGACTGTATTAAGTGTGCTTTTGTGGTAGTTAGTGGCGTCGCGTTATGTGTCAGATTATTTGAATTTTATTTCATCTATGTATGTATTATCATTTTAAAAAATCTACGTGACACAATCTAGTAGTTTCCTTTATCCTTCATAGGCTAAGTCTGAAATGCCGCCCACTCGTAAAATAATACACGAGCTTCACGTGTGGACAGAGACAATGTAATACAACTTCCCCCCCCCCCCCGTATATTTCGAATTCTTATTTTCGCAAATTATTTTTTTTGTCATAAGTAATTTCATCTCGTGTGCTCGACCACCATTTTGTTATGACAATATTTTTCTTTCTTTCTTTTGATGTCCTTGGGCGTTCTCTAGGGGTTTACTTATGAAAAAAATAATATCGTTATGTCGTTGGGCTTGTAAATATTCGTAACTCTATTTTAAAAGTGAATTGAATATAATTCTCGTAGCCTAGAATGCTGGCATAGGCTATATATGAGCCCCTATGAATTGAAGTAAACCAAATGGTATTTTATGAAGAAAAGAGTCAGGTGCGTTATAATATTCTTCTCGTCTTAAAGCCGTGATGTGAGCTCAGTAAATACATCCTGCAATAGTGTTACCTAACAGAAAAGTTTTACAATTATTTTACTACTCACTTTAAAGGTGTTCACTGTCAATACTTGGTGGAATGGGATTATAATAAAAATAATATTTTTATTATTTTACTACTCATACAAGAGTATGAACAGAATTATAGCTACCTATTGATTTTGTTTGACGACGTTTTTAAGGCCATCTAGGTGTTGGTTGCGGGTTTTTAATTCTGCGTATTTACTTAATTAATTTACTGTTGCATTGGCCATATCCTCAGTTATTGGTGTACATATTCGGTAACTATATATTCTTGCCTGCAAGCAACAGTGAGATTAAACATTATTAAATATCGATTTTGAGATAAGTACGCAAATCGATTGCTGAAAGCTAAACCACGAATGAAAATAGTTAAGAGGGGGAAATTGCATACCCAAAAAACCTAATCCAAGGTCCATGAAACGTCTCGTTTTAAGTATAAAATTCGTTAAGCGCTTAACAACTTCGTAAACTTTCCAGCTTTTAAGCATTGCTGTCGATCTTCATGGTGAGAGTTCATGTCGCTGGAGGAAGTAATCCACCCAGTGTGTTGATGCTTTGAATTCTTCTGGAAAATATTCATTTTGAATGCCATTTAAGTGGTTTTTTTAAAATATCAGCCCAGCGCACAACCAAAGCCATTGCTCACCTGTTAGCAAGTAGGGCTTATTTTCGGAGAAACACGCTTACATCATTCTAGCTTGGAAGTAATAGGCACGGAATACACTTAATCTAAAAATGCATTACTGTTTTTTTTGTATTTAAAACCTGATTCAAGGGTGAAATACCACCAATACATTTATTGATATTATTAATAAAAACACAATATTCCTTTGTACTTCATTCTACTTTATGTAATATGTCAGGACCGGTTTCGCTCATTACGAGCATCGTCAAGAAATATAATTTAAAAATGCTATTTATACAAAAATGAACAGTTATAAACAACAATTGGCATTGAAAAGAAATTACCAATTAGATTAAAAGTGATTCTAAAATAGCACAAAATTAAAATCTTTAACACATCTAACATATAATTAAAAAGTCATCACAGAAATAAATTTAGAATGGCGATTGAAAGTAATTACAAACATAATTAAAATTTGGGAAATTTTTGACAAAGTGATAAAATGCTACATTAATAAAGTGAATAGGCTTAATGATAGTTTCCTGTTTTTCCCCCTTTCCAAGTATTGATATTGCCCTGCAACTTAAAAGCAACAGTGGGGTAAATAGATACAAATTATAATATCCAAAAAAAATTAATATATCTTCAAAATATATGGGAGAATAAAATAACTTGAACAGATACATAGCTTGGCGAAGATTTTTGCATTTTTTATTGTTTTTGATTATTTTAAGTACTACATAATAATGAAAGAATAAATTTTCAAAATAATGTTTAATTTTCACCTAAACGGGAATTATAAAAAAAATATAACTCACAGATGGTAATGAAATCGATCAATGCGAACCGGTGACATTAGCTATTGACTGCTACAACTGGCTGCGCGAATTGGCTGCTCATTTATGTGGCTGAGGAAGCCTGCCTGTCTTGTGCGCGGCTAGCCTAAGAATGCTTAATTCGTCGGTATAATCAAAACAGAACTCGTAGAAGTCGTCTATCCTTTTTAGTGAAATTATAATTTCACTTCAAATAAGCAACGAAGTGAAAGTGTGTCAAATAAAATATAAATAATAAGTGCATTGATTTGATGTTAATATTAACATATTATTATCATCTAATCGGTGTCGTGAAGCCACTGGAATAGCTACCAGAATTGAACTATATAGCAGCGGTCGGCAAAATTTTTGGGCTCACGGACCGCTAAATTCACAATTTTAGTTCAGCGGACCACTAACTGGACTTTTGTGTGTTAAATATTATATATTTAAATAAAAGTAATCAAATGCGGCTAAAAATGCACCAGTTAATAAAATAGTAAATTTGAATCATTCAAATTATGTACACTCCCACAGATTTTGTCACTAACGACCCGGGTTTCGCCTTTCGGCATCTTCAGGCGTTCAAGCGCACGGATGAACTTGAACTGACGCTTAGTAAATGGATGTTTCGTGTTTATATATTAAATAAATGTATCACTGAGTCTAAAGCCATCGCTGGCGAAAAAGGGTAAGCTCATGGGAATTCCCAAAGATTTGAGTAGTGAGTGGTTTTTAGAATTATATTTATTTGTTTGTCGGCAAAGGTTTTATGATATTATTTATGATATTATTTATATAGGGTATAGAAGCGGAGACCCAGGAAGGCCTAATATCTCGTTCAAAATCGGAAGACTATGTAACTGTGCCCTATTAATTTCTAAAATTTCCTGGAAAAAGAGCTTATGACTGTCCGTATTTGGGTGTAACATTTTTATCCCCTGTTTCTGATTGAACACGTGTCCTTCCGAAATTAAGTGATTAGCAAAAGTAGACGTGTCCTTTTTCAGTCTAAAGGCTGCCATATGCTCTAATACCCTGATTTTTAAAGTCCTCTCTGTTTTGCCGATATAAAATTTATTACAACAAGAGCATTGTAATCTATAAATTCCAGATTTATTTAGGTAATGTATTTTATCTTTATTGTTAACTAATAATTTGCCTAAAGAGCTTTTACAGTAAAAGGCTGGTCTAACACTATCAGCTAGTTGTTTTTTATTTATTATTTAGTTATTTATTTAGGAAATACTAGTCTTAAAATTAAAAAACAACTAGCTGATAGTGTTAGACCAGCCTTTTACTGTAAAAGCTCTTTAGGCAAATTATTAGTTAACAATAAAGATAAAATACATTACCTAAATAAATCTGGAATTTATAGATTACAATGCTCTTGTTGTAATAAATTTTATATCGGCAAAACAGAGAGTACTTTAAAAATCAGGGTATTAGAGCATATGGCAGCCTTTAGACTGAAAAAGGACACGTCTACTTTTGCTAATCACTTAATTTCGGAAGGACACGTGTTCAATCAGGAACAGGGGATAAAAATGTTACACCCAAATACGGACAGTCATAAGCTCTTTTTCCAGGAAATTTTAGAAATTAATAGGGCACAGTTACATAGTCTTCCGATTTTGAACGAGATATTAGGCCTTCCTGGGTCTCCGCTTCTATACCCTATATAAATAATATCATAAATAATATCATAAAACCTTTGCCGACAAACAAATAAATATAATTCTAAAAACCACTCACTACTCAAATCTTTGGGAATTCCCATGAGCTTACCCTTTTTCGCCAGCGATGGCTTTAGACTCAGTGATACATTTATTTAATATATAAACACGAAACATCCATTTACTAAGCGTCAGTTCAAGTTCATCCGTGCGCTTGAACGCCTGAAGATGCCGAAAGGCGAAACCCGGGTCGTTAGTGACAAAATCTGTGGGAGTGTACATAATTTGAATGATTCAAATTTAATATTGAAATTCCACCAAGCACCTTCAGTCGAAATCTTAAAATTAATAAAATAGTGTCAGATTTCTCTGCGGACCACCAAAAAAAGAAGAGTTGAGCAAACAATTAATCTATCATTTAAAGAATTCCTTTTGATTGTATTAACTGCTCAAATGACATAATCTAGTAAGTAATGTAAGCGTTTACTAAGATTTTTGGCGAGTAAATAGTGTCGATGAATGACAAAATATACTAATAATACATGCGGTATAGCTTGTTTTAAGTATGCCAGAAAGCCTCGGTATCATCATACCATTGCTGGAGCACCGTCAGTAGCAACGGAGAGGATATTACTAAAGGGCATAGTTGTTACATCCAAAATCTTTTCAATTCATTCAGATCTTGTTACACCATTCTTATTAGTTTCTTCACATTTGGCAAATAACAGTTCTTGGGAGAGAAAAAAACAGCCATTTTATCAATCCCTCTTCGTACTATAGTATTTTGGAGGCTTATTCTCCAAATAAACAGCACTATTTTCAGTGACAGGCAATTTAACAGCTGACAGGTGACTTGTGCTCAGTGATCAGTTGATAATGCTCGCGATGAGCGAAACCGGTCCTGATCAAATAAATTGATGTGGAAAAAATACTAAAAATCTTTTATTATTTTTATTGTTATATATTTTTTTTTGAAAATGCCGCCCCTATCGCATCCCCTTGTTACGCCACTGTGTACAGGGGAATATAGTTCAACTTATTTTATTGTTGTTTCAGCCGTGAATATGAAATGCATTATTGTTTGCGCAATAATATCTTTTATGTTTTGTGAACCACATCTATCACACAACAGTCAACGATTTTTTTCATTGTACAATTTTTAAATGTTGTATGTAGCAAGGATGATGATTTTTTTTTATCTTTCTTTCTCAGCTTTTTCTTCTGGCACGGTAGACACGGTTTTGTGGCATCGGGATCAGCAATGCAGAAATTATTAAAAATGGGTTGTCATGGTCGTCTCTTTATAGGCACTGTTTGTATTGTGGAAGCAATGGTAGTATCTTGTCTCAGTTTGACAGGCTGGAAATATATGTATTATAATAAGGTGTAAAAACGTTACATCAACTGAATGTAGAATATATTTTCTTTTTGGGTCCAGATCGTTTGCCGCGTGGAAATTTTCTTTTTCTAGATCCAATATTGGCTTGTCCAATTTACTCTTCACTATCTTCTTGCATCGCATAATCAAAAAATAAATTTGGTATTTTAAAAAAAAGCTCGTAAATAGCACAACTTCTGTCAACAAATACAGTCAATGAAGAAAGTATACTAGTTCCAATTTTCATGCAAAATGTGTTTTGTCACACATCCAATATGCCGGCTTCTACGCTGTGATTGGTTGAGAGGACAAAACATCTTTTGATTGAATTTGGGTGTTTGAGAAAACACGTTTTGCATGAACGTGACAACTTTATGATTTATTTTTTATAGGAAAAAACCTTTATTGAACCGTTAATTGTGATTTCCATTCATAGATTTCATTATTGGCTATCAGAACTGATATTAAACAGCATTTTTTTTAAATTTGTGACAAAACACTTTTTGAATGTTGCTCCTCGATTAGAAACGATTAAGCGCTCATCTTTGACTGCGTTTTACGTATTACTTGCCTATCATATAAAAGTAACCTGTCTCTCAGTGTCATTAAATTGAAAAGTGTACAAGTTATAAAATAGTTGTAAGTGTACAAGGCACACTTATAACTAATAAGTGGCTTGTTTGACCATAATGCAATGGTATGTTTTTTTTGTCAGCACGAACATTATGATTCGTTGTACTTGGATGCTTTTCAGTGTCACAATATTATATAATTATTAATACCAATTTATTGCATTCTGTTTGACAACAGTCAGTTATTTAAATCAAATTTATAAGAATTATTGATAAAATAATAACAGTTGCTGACGAATTGTAAGACTAATCCGAAAGTTTTAAATATAAACATGGGGCTTGTTTGTAGGTTTTATCCGCTTCCCTTCTGACATCTGGGCCCTTCAGCTCTCTCTTCCACCCTCGAAAGACATCTAAACCATTCTCAGACCACGCCATTACTTATGTATTAACTATAGTAGAAGCAACTTCTTTAGCGAAGGCATTTGATTCTCTTTCTAAAAATAACGCAGAAAACATGTTTGTTTTTCTTTCGCCATGGTATCGTTTGTTACATCGTTTTTCTCTTATCTTCCGAGAGCCATTCAATTTCTCTTTATTACACAAAGCATATTTCCCTCGGGTGATATTCAATTTATTTTCTTTTTCGTAAATATGTTTTCATATTTTATCATTTGCTGTTCCGTAGCAGTTATAATCAAGATTATTTTGTTCGCTTAGTTTTTTTTTGAGGAAGCTAAAGCTAGGTCCTCAATATATTTGCAAATCAATAGCGCATCACGAATGTGCACGAGTTTTTATGTAGACGCCCCAAGTGTGTGCGTTACAACCCCCATTCACTAAGGAACAAATTGTTTCAAAACATTTCCTGGAGCACAAAATTTACGTGTTCACGCCATATCGTGGAATATTTCACGTGACCCGAGATAGGTTCCCATGTTCACGGTCCGAGAGCGAGCGCAGACAGAAAATGCGATGCGTGCGCAGCTGTATACGAACTGTCAAAGTCATATTATTCTATTTCATCACTAGGATTCATATTTCATCATAACATTCCTACGTATTTATTGCGAGAATATATATACGAAGGTAGCACTGATCATTATAAACGCGTCGGGCCTCATTTTAGAGATTTATTTTCGACTTTGAAATGTCTCCTTACGATGACAACTGTCAAAATAAACGCCTTTGCCTCAGTTATATTACTCTTTGACTTATAGTATTTTGTCTACGGTGTATAAGCTGTCATCTTGGATGATTAAATAATTTTATTTTCATTGTAGGAAGCTTATAATCATTAGTAATTAACCTAATTCGGCTTCATGGATTAGATAAGGGCTGTCGTCTAAGTGTCACGTCCCGACCATGTCAAGTCCGTTTTTCTTGGGGCTCCCTTCTTATACCTGCTTTCATTCAATACACATCAGTCCTTTTGAGGGTTTCTTAACCACAAGAATTGTTTTTTTTTTCAAAATTAAAATGTACATGTTATTAGCACATTTTAAATCACAGTCACGATTACCGGGACATTTTCCAAAAAAGTCCAGACAGCAAAATACCCGACAAGTCCCGGGACGTCTCGACACAGAATTCTTAATGTGTATGCAATCAGATCATTCTAGTACAAAGGCATCACTTTGCCAATCAATACTATAATCTTTATACAAATATGTCAAGAGTCGTAAGATTTTTCCGACTCCGACTCCGCAGTAGTGTTGAATACAAACGATGACATTTTTTGGGGGTACATCATCGTGGAGACGATGTAATGAGCTGCATCCTTTGGGGTTCAATAATTTTGATTTTAACGTATGCACCATTCGTCGCCTTCTATGTATTCTTGGACAATTGTTCAGATTTTCTGCTTTTTAATAGATATATTATATAGCCGGCTCTATGGCACATACGTCAACGTCGCTGGTACTAAAGTAAATAAATAATGTACAGTTTCACTTTGTTAAAAAATTCATAAATTTTAATTGGGTTTATAATTGACATCATTTGCCACTTTTATTTATTAGTCGGATGATTTTTTTATTGTATGTTATAGGTGTTAAGCATTTTAATTTTGTGTAATTATAATGTAATTTGTAAATCCTTTTCATTGTTAATAGTTTCTTACACCTTTTATTTCAATTTAAATTTGTATAGATAGCACTGTTTATAAATTTTTCTTATCAGTTGATAAGAAATTCTGATCAAATAAATTTTATGTGGAAAAAGTACTAAAAATGTTTATTATTTTTATTATAATGCCATTCCACCAAGTATTGACAGTGAACACCTTAAAAGTGATTATAGATTAGTATATTTGTTATCCACTAAACAAACAGCAATATTTTCATTTGATTTTGCTCTTTTTCTTTTCATGATATTTTTTTTTCAAAACTGATTAATACGTAGTTGTAGCCAATACTCACTGTTTCCATTAAACTACGGCACTTAGTATACAAGTTTTACGTTTACTTTTCCAAGTCCTCTCATAGGTAATGTTGATTCCTGAAAAAGTGCCAACATGTTAACAGTCACTTTTGTATTGAAAGACCACAATTAACCGTGCCAGTATGTTGCATCTGTCGGTGTAAATGGATCGATAAACGTGTGCAAAACACAGATACAATGTTGCGAAATCACGTTGATGTAAAGTCTATTTATATGTTGGTTTAATGATAAATCTATCATTTTTTAGTCACGTATGCATGCTATTTTATATTCGTTAGTTTTGATTTACTATAAAACACTATATAACAAGCAAAATTTCTGCTGGAATGGACAATTTTACAATAAAAACAACACCGAGCTAAATATTCGACTCGGGATTAGTGCGTTATCACTCATTTGCATCAGTTTGAACGCGTGTCGACTGATGATTTGCGTGCGCTAAGGCTACGCCCAGTCGCGTGCACTTAATTTGTTTACTCAGACAAACGGAAAATAATCAGAAGTCATGCAAAAGTCCATTTAATGAATCGCACATGTGCGATCTCTACTTTATGATGTGATCGACTTCCGGCTTAAACTGACACCCCCTCGCCAAAATAAATAGGTTTTTTATGTTTCGCTCTGTCCACTTGTGATCAGCACGTCTTGTAGAATCAGTTGTTCAGCCTTACTATTGCCGACAATCAAAATACAGTGGAACCTCTCATAACGAGTTTAATTCGTTCCAGAATCTTACTCGTTATGTGAAACACTCGTTATGCGAAACAATTTTCCCCATATAAAACAATGTAAAATAGAATAATGCGTTCCATGCCGGAAAAAAATCAAACTTTATATTTTTAACGTGTATTAAAGTAAAATTACTTACTTATAAATTGTAAAGAAGCGTAACAACCTGGAATGCGATTTCGATTTGCAAAAAAATATAAAAAATCGACTAGTTTATTATTTATGACAAATAATTAATTATTTTTTACTAGCAGACATTTGATTTGCCGAAGCATCAAAATTTGGTGAAAATGTGACAGCATTACAGTTGAATAAATTTGTAAAACGCATAGCCACCTCCTTATTTGGGTGATGCTTCTCAATGTACGATGCAACAATTTCAAATGCTTTTAGCTTTTCTCTTATTGCGCCAGAAGATTGTTGCTCGGCTAATTCCTCCTCTTCCACTAAAAAAACTCTCCTCCATAACTTCTTGCTATGAAAAACAATGCAACTCCATAAGCTTTACGGTGGTCAGTTATTGACTAAACTCTTTCACAAGCTCGTCAATATTGTGATTATCCACCTCCAGCCCCATGGTATTGGCCAAAGATACAATCTCGTAGACTGTAGACTTCACAGGTACTGTTTCAAACCCCTCAAAATCACATTTGACAACGCTCCTTGGCAAAGCTTTTTCCAAGCTGAAGTGAGGGTTCCCTTCCTACGCCTTGTCAATAGACAATAGACAATAAATACATGAAGAATTCAAAATGAGTGAATGGTATAAATGTTATGTTTGAATATTATTTCATGACCGCCCCTGCATATACAGGGGGTTCATTGATCCAATGCCACATTGACCGGCCGCCACTGCTGCCGATCCTCAAAACCTAATAATTATTTCGCGATTTTTTTTCCCTCTACGCAGTTAGCTAGTTTTCCGTTTTTTTTTCAAATTTTTTTGCATTTACTTGAAATTATTTATACTGACGTAAAATGTTACTTTGTTCTTGTATCCTGGCCCGCTGTTGTCAGTTCGCTGAGAAATATTTGGGAACGGGCGTCATCTGATTCTATGACGCTATAAATGGGGTGATGTTAAATTTAAGAACACCTCGGGGCGGGTTGGAACCCCGAGAAACCGACCGGGTTCAACGGCCGTCGACATGCATTGTAGGGTAACTACGGTAGGCTGCACGAAACTTTACATCACCTGGCGCTTGAATTGTCAGGGGTACGGAATTGAAGATGGATTTTCCATATTTTCTCACAACAATTACGGGGGAAGCGTTGTACGCCTCAGTTTCCCGTATTTTTACGCTTACATGATAAATAAACCTAATTGAAAATATTTTATTTTTACTCTCTTTTTCGCGTTTCGTTTTATTTAAAGCTTTATCTGCCAATCTTACGTTTTTTTTAAAATAAAATATGGGTATAGACATATTTACTTTTTTTAATAATATTGACATTTCAGCAAAAGATCTTTCAATTAAAACTTTTTAATTCAGTGATTTAACCTCTTGCCAGACAGCGCAATGATAACAATCTAGAACTAATATACAATAAGAAGTTTTTGAATTTTCGTGTTACTGCACGTTTCATGATCAGAGTGGAATGAAAACTTTACAGGTTTGCGGGCTTTTGAATGATAATATATTAATCGATTGAAACGTCAGCTAATGAAAATGAGAGAGCAAACGCTTCTGTACCATTCATCTACAGCAGTGGTTCACAATCTTTTTCAACGAAGGCCCATTTTATCATTTTTCTAATCTTTCGCGGGCCGCAGAGGGTAAAAGTGTTGAAAAATAATGATATACATCCAATCCTTTATTTACGCGATTTTTTTTGACGCCCCAGTTACTTTTCTTACGCGGTTTACTCGATGTTAGGCGATTTTTTTTAAAGGTTAGAAATAGTGATCCTGCGTTTAAAGAAGTGATGACCCTGCGCGATTTACAAATTACATTATAATTACACATTTGTGTAATTATAATGTAATTTGTAAATCCTTATAATTGTTTGTAATTGCTTACACCTTTTTATTTCAATTTAACTTGTATACATAGCACTGTTTAATTTATTTTCCTTATCAGTTGATAATACTCGTGAGGAGCGAAACCGGTCCTGATCAAATAAATTTTAAGTGGAAAAAGTACTAAAAATCTTTTTATTATTTTTATTAATAATATTAAGTTTTCTACCAGTGACGATTCAAATTATAAACCTTTGCTACTGTATAATTTTTTCACATATCAAACACAGATTTTTATCTTATTCAATGAAAAATTTGGTGATGAAGTACTTGTTATTTTGGCCCGCAACAAATGCCATTTAGGGCCGCGGTTTGTGCACCATTGATCTACAGCATAGTTCCTCAACTTTTTTAGGCTTGTGGCCCCCTTTGGAGTCTATCTGGATATTTTTCCGTAGCCCCTTACCCAATAGTTATAAGTTTATTAGGATTCGGGGAAAATGAAAAATAGTAAAGATGATCGTTCAATTAAAAAAAAACTAGGGTACTTAACGTTGTGCCCACCACCACCCACTTCATCGTCACACTCTTCTGACATGTTGTATTACACAGGCTAACAATGTTATTCGTGTCAAAAAAATCCAGGGATGTGCCGAGGAGAAATTTATTTAATACATTTTTCTTCTCTGGACATTCCCAAAAGTATTTTGAACCATGTTGCCGCATTTACATTTTGGGCTATTTACTAACCGGTCAAGCTGGAGCTTGGCAGCGAAGCGATCATAGCCAGTCGTGACCTGGCTTGTCTGAAAATTAAGAGTCAAAACATTAGGTCACCTCTATTCGTAGATTTATATTCGCAAAAAATATAAGTTTGCCTTACCTTTAAAAAAATCCCTTGATCCTACCAAATTTGAATAACAGCGTCCATAGCCATACTACGCGCCACAGTTATACGGGCCTTGGGAATGTAAAGTTCTTGCCGAGGAGAAGGCAGTGAAAGAATTCCCCTCAACTGGGATTCGACACCGTAATGCAGAGTTACTGTTGCGAATCTAACTTGAATGTGCAGGTCTAACATAAGTATACCAGCCAGGACCAGCAATGATCGGTTAGGGCTATCAACACACTAAGTTCTCTGCTTAGAAGGATTTCCTGTTTGAAAAGAAGGTCGAATTGATAGCAGCAACTCCCATATATTACGTCTTAGGCCCCAAATACTTACTACTTGCTAAGCGAGAGGTTTAATAGAAGGCAGTAGTACTAGGGTATCCAATCCCGGAGCCTTTTTCCAATCCCGGGATTGAGATAAATTTACCGAGGAATTTGAAATCTCCGATTTGGTATACTTTTTCCCCGTATTCTCACGAAACCTCGTTTTTTTTTTTTTTTTTAGCTCACCGAGGAATTTCAATCGGCAATTTGCCAATTTCATCTCACTTTTCGAGATTTACTCCAAATTTCTCAATCCCGAAATCCCGGGATCGCGACCATGTCAATCCCGGGATTTCGGGATCAGAAAATTGAACGGGATCCCGGATCCCGGGATTGGATGCCCTAAGTAGTACTTACTTACTGATGATTCGGCATGATATGCAAAAGAAAGTCTGTCGCCCACTTTTTCCGTTACTGATGGCCACCCCCGTGGAAGATAAATAATAAATATTCGAAGAGTGAGGGTCCAGGTAATCTTCAATGGAATATTTTTTTATTTACCATGTTTTTCAGGAGATCGAGTATTTATTTCAATTGTTGTCACTTGATTTGAAAGATTAATAGTTTGGTAAATTTAAAATAAAAATTAGATTTATAATTAAGTAGGTAGAGGTAGAGTTTAAATGTATTTCTAACCTAAACTATTTTTAACAAAAATAAATATCGAATATTCGGTCATTTTTCAGATTCCAAAAATATCAGCAAAATTGTGAAATTCCTTATTAAATTGCCAATTTGGGGGTTATTCATGTATATATATATATATGTATAAATATACACACTATTAAAATATTTATTTAAATTGGGAAGCACATAAAACATCGACTAGACGGAAAACAATTTTTAATATCATCGTCACTACGAATCGAAGTACGATTTTGAATCACTTTTAAATAAAATCGCTAATGGAATAAGATAAACCCATTTGAATATAAACACCGAATATCCTTCACTGACAAAAAACTATTAATTTTTCTTTTGTCTACATATTTTTGTAAAATAAGAGTTTTCAATTATGACTGCAATTTAACCAAAGAAAAATAAAATATACTTTAAGAACCTTAAAATCGATATAATTAACTAAGATACATTAATTCATGTGCTATTATTATTATTATTAAATTTTACTATACTATTTTATTTAAATGGATTCAGCGGTAACATTCTGGAAATTCATTTTGACGGCACAATTGAAAACTTTGTTATCCCAATGGTTTTGTAAAATTTAGTATCATAGGCAGTGAAATAACAAAGGTACGGCTTTTTCAATGACCTGGTGAAGTGGGGTACCAAGAATACCAATTAATTTATTCAAAACATTAGCGCGCCACGTTTTGCTAAAAAATCATCAGTCTCTTAATTAATTGCGCATCCCAATTATATGTGTTTCATTAAGAACGTATTTTCGTACTCTGTGAAAATTCTCCCATTCAACCTAACATAAACCAATAACGCTTGCCACGTTTTCCCTCCAACGCTAAGTCAATTCGGGTGTGCAATATTTCGTCGCTAATAGACGCTTTGTGCCTATTATTAGTTCACTTCATGCGATGTCCCTTTTCTTCCCGGTGACCCTGTCCGGATAAAATATACCGACTTCGGCATACTCTGATGAAACATTACTCCCTTAACTGAAATGCCTCACATATACATACATTCAAACCTAAACAGTGGCTGTCAACCCGTGATTATACCTAACTTATTATTTTCATCTAACAGAGTGGTCAACGTCAAAGAGTGGATTGAGGCGCTCACGGGCTCGAATCTCAGTACCGACAGTTTCACAAATTGCAATCCGTTTATAGATTTGTGCTAGTTGGCATGAATATATGTGATGCATATATTAACTCCAGCTCTTAACCACTACAACCTCTTCTGCCCAAGCATCTTTCTTAAATACGTATTCTTCACAAAAGAAACTTCCGTTGAAATAAACATCATTAGAAGTTCGTATGCTCCACATTCGTAGCGGGATATAGTAAAAAAAAAATTAGCAAGTTTTTACAGAGTGATTAACCATCTTGCAAACATTATACAAGTTACATCTCTGACATGAACTGACAGGTCGAGTTCATCCGTGCACTTGAAAGCCTGAAGATGACGAAAGGCGAAACCCGGGTCGTTAGTGACAAAACTTGTGTGAATGTACATAATTTGAAGGATTCAAATTTAACCTATTATTATTTCCTAAATTCACTTTATTTTCTTTACATTTTTTGCCTGAAACTTATCTGCCGTGTAAAAAAGGATCGAGATGAAAATGCGTTTATTCTTAGAAATTTAAAGTGAGTAAGAAAAGTAATAAGTCCAATAACTAATCTCATTTATTGTGTTCACTGTATATTTTATGCAACGTTTTGCGCGACGATCTCTGAAATGCAAAATCGGGATTTTTTTTTTGTATGTTATCAGTTGATGAATTTTACATGCATTTTTAAGATGATAATCGTTAATGTCTATTAACCACTTCGAAACTAAGTAATGTTGATATAAACAGCTAAAATTGCAAATATTTTTACCATGTGACGTTCAGCTATATTTCAACCCATAATGTTTGTGTAACCATATGGTCACACGCTCGACCTTACTATTGTTCTTCCACAATATTAACTTTTCCGGTTCTAAGCTCAAGAAATGCGACCCCAATACCCACATTTTCTTAAATATCTATTTTAATATGGGTGATACAATGTTTATAATTAAGGTATTCTTATATCATAGTTTTTTGGACCTTTTGTAGTTTATATAAATACGATAAGATGAGAGATAAGCGCCCGCTTATCAGCGATCGTTCGTAAGATAATAGGCTGAACGCCGCTCAGCAGAGCGGGCCACATGCGGGCCAGTAGCACATTGATATTTGCAGTGAAACGACGTATATTTTACGCGCAACTTAAAATATGATTATTTATTAAAAAACCACGGATTTTTATAAAAAAATGTATGAGGAATGATGCAGTGAGATATTTTAAAGCCCTTAGACTATTTTTTGAAATTCATAAGAATAAGGCCAATAATGAGGAAACCACTGGGGTCCCTAAAAGACCCCCATCGGCCGAGAAGTATTTTTCTAGTCTCAGAGCCGCGAGAGTTAATTAAACATGGTCCACAAGAACGAGCGTGACCGTATGGTCACGCGGCCTTCTATACAACGGCTTTTTGATTTTTTTTTTTTTTAATATTTTTGCTAGAAAAGTTATCTGTGAATTCAATATGGCTCAATTTTTTTTATTGAAAACGACTAGAAGTTTTTTTATCGGTGAATTTTATTTTAATATAATAATGAGAAATGCTTTACTTAACTGAGATTTTTTGAAAACCCTAATAAACTAGATTTTATCAATTACACGGATGTTTGTAAATGTTATGGGTGTCGCTTTGGACCGCTACACTCACCCTTAACCTGTGTGTCTTTTCTCGTATCACTTCCGTGGGCGAGGGTGCAAGCGAGTGCAAGTTTGTTTAGCGACTAGACAACGTTATGGCATATGGAGCTGAATTTTCCTAAATCATGCACCCAAGGATGAAACATAGACGAAGCGGAGGGAATCGAAAATTGTTTTTAATGAGTTGAAGTTGAAGTTTTGGTTTTGACAGAACTAGGATTGAAATAAACAGTAAATAATTCAGATTAGATTAAATTTGATAACTTTGTTATTCCACTGATTGTGACATCTGCTTAGCCTAAATTATGACATAACCATTTTATCAATTTTACGCGTAGCATTATTATTTATCAATAATTGTATGTACAATTTCTTAATTTTTTTTTATGTAGACAGGGTCGGTTTCTGTTGTTAAATGTATATACATATCAATTAATTTTGCACTGCTTTCGTTTTTATTTATTACTTTATTTATTACATACTTATTTTCAACATATATATCTAAGGCCAATCAAACTGGGGTATCCCATTCCCGTGTCCTTTTGATCCTGGGATTTTGGTATTCACAATTTTTCAATCCGGTATCATTTACTATAATTTCATATGTTAATATTTTTAAATCTCTTTTAATTTTAACGCAAAATATGTTGCGTTATAGCTAACGGCCAAGTCGACATTTTTTTTTCATTTTTGAACCACAGTTGCTTGAGGTCAATTCGGGGAGAATAGATATCACAAATACCAAAAAACTTATTTGATGTGAAGCTTCTCAGGACTTGAACCCGACCCCATCCAGGAAAACGCTGATTCTACTTTACCACAGAATCATTTAAATTAGTGAGAATCTTAAATAAGGAATTTAATATCCTTGATGAATACGACGGTAACTTTCTGAAAGTTTAGTTGTGTTACAAAATGTGTTTTTTTTTACATTTAGTTAAATATAGTCAAAACGCACAAATTTATGGGCGCCGAGGCAACGAGAAGTTTTTGAAACGCACATATTTGTGCGCAGGGGTGGGCTGGAGAGAAAACAATATTTTCAGATCAAACTAGTTCCTAACTGCAATTTCTGAATTTTATATTATCTACGACAGCTTCAGTATACACTGGAACAATTTTAGCCATTTACAACGATTGTACATTGTACATTGTTACGTATTATAATGATTAAGTAATAATTGATTGTTTATTTAAGTATTGCATAATTGCTAAAGAGTGATTAACAAAAATAGCTCCTTCCCCAGAACACCGAGAATTACTTTGAGATTAAGCGAGTCCCTTGTTAACGTATTGGCAGCCCACCGCTGTTTGTGCGTTCCGTAAACGACGTGTTAAGAGCCTCAAGTACGTTAGTAAGTAACACACACTCGCATCACGGAAGCGCCAGCCACATTTTAATAATGTATATATGTATATATGAATCAGTCCCATTCGTCTCAATAATTAATTTCGGTTTATTGTATGGAAAACTTATTTTTATTGTATTGAATCTGTAATATTTTCATTTTCGTGATAATTATATCTTTCGAAAAGCTTGTTACTGTTGTAATTGGATGCTACGGTTTTTATTGGCCAATCTAGGCAATGATATAAGACAATGTTATACCTTGGTACACAATTGTATGTATTGTCTGTCCACTTGTTACAATTCTGGCATTTTATAGGTATATTATATTCACAATGTATGCACCCGCCTCCTTTGACAGTATCAAGTTTCCAGGTACAGTAAACGATATTAAATTTACTTGACGCTGCTGTTCAACTTGTCTTTTATTTTTGTCGCCTTAACCACGCACGCAGGTGCCAAAATTTCATTTTAACAACACCAACCTACTTTGTAGATGCATTTTGCGACGAACAGGCAAATTCACAAATATTGAACAATACAATTTTAAACGATTCCTATAATTAATATATGATAAGCAGTTGTTCAAAAAGTAAAATATTATATTAGCCGCATTTTTTAAACGGTATTTATTTTCAATAGGTATGATTGGGATATGTTGGATGTAAATAAGTGTAAGAATGCTTTAGCATATTTTATTCTGCCTAATATGTTTTGAATATAAAATTTAATTTAATAAGCTATTCAATTTGTTGTTACAACGTGTGACACGTGTTTCGCCACTTTGAGAAGCATCATCAGACGTGTCAAATTTTGTGGAATAACAAAGTGATCAAATTTAATTTTATATTAAAAATGAACTCCCGTAAAGTTGTCACCGAATACATCGAAAATATTATTTTTTCAAATATTAACACCATCTCGTTTACTATCTACTGTAAATTCAAACAAAGAATATTTTTTACATGAGATCCCTAAATCTCAAAAATAATCTGCGGACCCCCGATTTTTTTTTATTTCACATGTTCATATATTATCAAAAAGAATGAAAATTTTCGCGGACCCCCTCGAAAACCTGCGGACCCCAGGTTTGGAATCACTGCTCTAGTTGACACTCACACCGCTTGCCACAGTGCTTTCTCTGTTGAGTGCGTTCATTAAAATATTGCAGAGCTCATTATATCACCTTAAAGTCGTCCACATCTGAAATCATTATTTGTCTGTTGTTTCGCTGTATGTTAGTAGTGATAATTTAATTTTAATTCATACGTTCTCATACTTACCATTATAAGCGCGTGATTGTATCTCAGGCGAATTGTTCTCGAGTTCGGCGAACTCGAATGATTCTCCGATTCTGGGTCCAAGTTGGCTGTTTCTCCTCGTAGGGGTCTAAGTATTATTGCTGATGAGATCAAACCGCGTCTGCTGCTTGCGTATTTTATTCCTTCTTTAGATGCGCCATGTAAAGCTTATTTTGCCACATTTGAATAATCATATTCAAAATTTGTTGATTTGTAATAGATGTGCTAGAATAGACACGAAAAACAAAGCTGAACAATTTATTTACGGCATTGATTAATAAGTAGATTTTAGTTAGACTCGGTTTGTCTATATTTCATTCTCATTACTTATCAGTTGACAATGCTCGCAATGAGCGAAACCGGTCCTGACCTTTTAAATAAAATTGAATAAAGTACAAATGAATATTGTGTTTTTATTAATAGTCCATAGAAGTTAAAATGAAATTATTGAAAAATTTCTTCGGAGTCGTTTTTTATTTTAAATCTGGAGTCGGAGTCGTCTTTTTTTACACGACTCCACAGCCCTGCTTTAAATCTACGCTCAAAATACGCAGACTTATGAGACGACCTGTCTCGTTACATACATCGATATATTATTTCTATATTCATAAATTTCGCCTCTATTTCGTTGTCACTATTATCAGTGCACCTATTCACCATGAGCTATGATTTTTTTTATTGATAGGTGTTTTTTGGTTTTCCATTTATTAACGACGCGCTATCCAAGTTCGATAGTGAACTCTTATCTTCAAAGAGTTTAGTTATTTTTAGAGATAATTTTATCATACGCTTTGTCTGTACATCACCTCAGTGATATGTGGCTATTCATAGAGTGAATGAGGTGTTTTAATGTTTCAATTTCTCAATATCTCAATATCTATTTTTTACAAAGTTGTTGTGAATGCGAGATCCAGATATCTCTCGGTCCATTATGTTCGATGTGTTTCTGACCAGCACCACTTCAGATGTGTGCAATTGTTCTGGGTTTTATGCCAGTTCATTGATAGTTTTACAATTTTTGTATATTCCCAGTGAGAACTTCAATCCTAGTTCTGATGATTTATTCGTAATTGAATATGACCACGAGAATGTCGTTAGTATCAAATGTTTTTCTTATTTTGCTATCACATAAGATTACTCTGTACTAGGGCTTGTCGGTTTTCAAAAATCGGTTTTAAAAACCGGTTTTTTGGCTAAATTTGTGACATTCGAAAACCGGTTTTTTCAAGTTCGTAACCTCTTGTGCCAAATTTACCATAAACGAGTCTATAAACAAAAGTACAGAAAATTCGGAACTTTCATTTGATGGCTTAAAGACCATATGCCTCACATCATTACCCAACGAAAAGGTATTTTCGATATCAATAAATTTTGTTACAAAACGATCATTGGACGCTTTGTGTTTTCTTAAATCAATATTTTCTGAAGAGTAACACCAAATAATTTCTTGTTGTGCATTAGTATGTATATACATAAACAACATTAAAAAATATCTTTTTCTCGCTTCTTTAATTGAATTATCCATTTTTTGTAAAACTTCGAAAACTTGATAAAACCGGTTTTCGAACAATATTGACATTCGACAACCGATTTTTTCAAAAGTCGATTTTTGTGTAAGCCCTACTCTGTACTTATGTATACTATTCCTACAAATCAAAATATAAAAAGATTGTTTTTGGTTATGAATCGATTTTTTAAACTCTGGGTAGTGAGATATTTTTTATATTTTATTAGGCTTTAACGAAAACTGTGATTATTTACACTACTGTCTACTCTAACTACAAATAAAAATACAAAAACTTTTTTTGTTAGGATCGATTTTACCAATCCTTTAATTAGGAAGTTTTTTTTTTATTGTATTAGGCTTTAACGTAAGCATTGATTATTTATACTATTGCCGACTACAAATATAATATTATTTTTTTTATGGATCGATCCTTTGGGTAGGGAGCTGTTTTTATATAAAATTAGGTTTTTCGTGTAGATATAATGGCGTCTCAATAATGGCTTGTGGATTTTCTTTTTTGTCCAAATGTGGCAACTTTGCTTATTGATGTAGCTATTCAACTTGAAATGAGCCCCATCGGTGAATTTTTTTCAGAAGTTGTAATTTTTAATTAAAATTTTAGAATGAAAAATTAGAACCACAATTTTCAAACACTGTTCTGGCATAAGTCAGTTCTGGAATATTCATGGCTGGCAAACCAAATTGAGCACAAATAAGCTTTCAGCTGTCACTGGAAAAGGACGTAACCCACACAGGAGGCGCAAAAAACGTGTTTGATGATTTTGGGCCATATGCAAATTATGAATTATACACAACCTTGAAGTGCATGGAGACTTCTTAACTGGTGTTTAATTGACATAATCTAATATTAATTAAAGAAATTGTCTTAGAAAAATCTTTATTTCAGTCTTTTTTCTTGTTTTTATTTTTTACAAGGTCATCTTTTTCAAACTTAAAAGATATTGCAAATTTGTAAAAAACGGGCTTTTTTGGGCTGAGGAATATAAATCAGGGCTTTGGGTCGGGTTCGGGTAACAAGTCCCAGGACCCAGCCGGATTTGACCTGAGTTTTTCTGGCTCGGAGCGGGTAATTTTGTAAAATTTTGGCCCTTCAGACCTCGTAAGACCTAGCTTTGTTCACGCATGCGCTTTGTAGGGCAGTTTAAGTAGTTGGCTCTTCGTTTACAGAAGTTTAACTTGTATGGTGGATCTCGTCTTAGCATTTGCTTCTCTATGGATGATCAACTTGGAAGGCGCTTTAGTTAGATTAGTGAGTTTAACTTTATTTTGAGTACTATTCCACTGCATACGAGTTTTATTTTTAATTATCATTTATTATGACTTGAAATAAATAACATTTGACACATCGTATTACTTTAATGAAATTTAAAAACTGTAATATTTGAATATGACAAAAAAGACAATTTCGACTCATGTTTTAGCCAAGTTTTCACTGAAAAGCACATAGTAAAAGAAAAACGCTGCATTTGTGAATGGTAAAATGACGTGAAATGAAATTGTAGAAACTTAGGAAATACAACTAATAGATTTCGAGATATCGATTTTTTTGTGATATCTATGTGGAATTAGTACAAAAAGATGTTTTGTTTTGTAATATAATGTCTTTCCACCAAGAATCGACAGTGCTATAAATTTTTCAGAATCAATTTATTTAGAGAGCGACTTACATTCATCAGGCTTTGCATAGGGGAAAGAGTGTATATATTTCATAAATGTTTACATATTAAATACTGGTTACTTAATATAGAATGCTTTTCCATCAAGTATTGACAGTGGACACAGGAATTATGTACGTAGCAGTTTACGCATAATATCTTTATTCACATGCATTTAAAAATAACCATAAAATAATGGCTTACTAACGTTATGTAATATAATTCACAATGTACTTTTGCTATCAAATATCACGAAATATTTTTTTGACGTTTTATATATAAATAGTATAGTATTAATTGAAGTGTTTGTCAAAAGAGTACAGTTTCTAATTCCAAATAAAACCAATCTAAGAACATCGCATAAATAACAAACAAACAATCACACCTAATGCACGAAACACATTTTAATGTAATGTCTATACGATTTGACAGATCTGAAATAGAAACAATCGAACATCAAATTTGAAATCAAACACCGTACGGTGTCGGTGTCAAAATTCAAACAGCAGCCATTTTCGTTTTGGAATACTCGGCAGGTTGAATGGTAAAAAAACATTGAAATCTACGAATATTTTAGTTTTTCGACATACGCCTATGTTCTCCCGGAAGAGCAAGCTAAATTATTGTCGAAGTTTTATCGCAATCGGACTTGTGGCTTCCGAATCCATAGACGCCAAAGATTCAAATACATACATACAAAAAATCATTTATATATATATATAAGATTTACATGTAAATAAATAAATAAATTTCATTCAATCACTACTTTTAATTATAATATATTAGCCGGTACCCAGCAAGCGTTGCAATACCACTCGAACAAAATAAGTGTTTGTGTTTTAATTGTGTTTATTGATGTGCACGTCTTCTTTTTCTGTCTGTTTGACGTTTGCTGCCGATTATCTATGGCACTACAGCCCATAGGCTTGGCAGCCCATAGAGTACGAACAAACAAACATTCATTTTTATATATTAGATAGATTATTGGAAAATTTTAGTACTTGTACAGTGATTACTTACTCAATAACGTTTGAAGTAGAGAGAACAACGAAATTAAAAACAATCAATTTACTTAAATTCACAAAACTGAAGTTGTGATCCTTTTCACAGTTTCAAGTTTTGAAACATCGGGTATTTTTTACCACTAATTATTTTGAAATAATATGTTTAATTTTTACACAGTTCTTTTTTCTTTATGTGTCGAAGTTTTACTTTATGTATTACATTATGTATACCAAAAGATTTTATTTTTTTAATAATGAATGAGAAAGCTTTGCATCAAGATTGCTTGCATACATATTTATTCTACTGTAAACTACTAAGGCTGTAAATTATTTGTAAAAATTCAACAATTTTTTTTTCATATCGTTTGTAGTGGTGCTTCAAAGAATCTTAATACAATTTGATAATTCTTTGAAATTATTTTTGTGAGCTTATAATAGTTTAATTAATGTTGATTCAATGTGAATTTTGCACAACATAACAATATATTTCTTAATTATTGATAAGCCGAATCCTATCTACATAAAAAATAATATCAATAATGTGCATTCAAGTAAAAAAATCGAAACCAAGAATTAATATAATATTGTTATGATACAATATATAATACAATATAATATAGTGTGCTTTCTTTATTTTTACTGCAACTACGATCACAGCCAGCGTGATCTAATAAAAGATACGTCCGGAATGGTTTACAATGACTTTTGATTTTTGGTGCATTCTCGTAATTATATGCAATGTGTGCCATTGTAAACAGAATCGAAACGTATTAAACGTTAAAACGAAATATTCATATTTTGAATACAAACAATAGAATGTCTAATTTGAATTGTCTCCCATACATTTGACAGTTTTCTATTGTGAGGCCGGTGTCGCTTTTGACCGCTTTAAGCGCACCTGAATGGCGGCCATTTTTGTTTTGGAATACTCGACAGTTTGAACGGTAAAAAACATTGAAATCTACGAATATTTTAGTTTTTCGACACTGTTAGTTAATTTTAATATGCCTATAACCTTCCCGGAATTGCAAGCTAAATTGTTGTCGAAGTTTTATTGCAATCGGATCAGCGGTATTCGAATCCATAGCGACCGAAAGTAAAGCAACATTCATTTATATATATATAAGATTTGTGGGAAATTTGTCATACACTGGAGATGGATTGGCTTGATTTGACCTACTCAATCTGTAAAATCAATGAAAAGGGGATAATATTTTAACATTAAGTTTATTCCCGGATAATTGGAATTGGGTTATTTATTATATTGAATTGTGAGTATGTTTTTTAATCAATGCCACACAGCCTAATTAATACTATTTGCAATCTATTATCTAGAAATCTTTTTTGAAAACCACTGGCATATGTTATATATTAATTGTGTTAGTTTATGGTCATCTTCTTTGTCCTCTGAAATAAGTCATCAGTATTAACTGACCATTAGATTTACGTTTTGGCGCATTTTCATCTAAATTTCTCATTGAAATGTGTCATTTTATAGATAGCAATATCCTGACTTATTCTTACTAATTCCCTTATTTAGAATCTTGATTATAAATCAGGTAAAAATAATATTCATAACTATCTTTTCCACTGATTTCTTAAAACAAGAAAATTATATTCATTTCTTCTGTTAGATCTCAATTGTCATGGTAGGATTTGTTTCATTATATTTTGTTCAATAGTTTTTTGGTCAATTAATTGAATATCTGTGATACTGATGTAAAATTTTAATTCTCTTTTTGTTCCAGGGTGGCTATCCTGCCAAGTTAAAGAAAGTCCTAATCGTTACGGCTCCATTGTGGTTCAAAGCTCCCTTCAAAATCCTTAGACTCTTCGTAAGAGAAAAGCTTCGTGAGAGAGTTTTCACAGTGAGTGTGCCTCAGCTGCCGCTACACCTTCCCAGAAAAGCGCTCCCTGATAGACTAGGAGGACCACTCCATATCGACCATGCCAACTGGTAAATAATGACTAATTATTTTTTCTTATTGAATATCAGAATTTTTCCTATTCATACATACACGGTACCCAGATTTTTTATTTTTGAAGGGCAACAAAAAAATGATGACATTGAAAATGATTGTTCAGGGTTCCACACTTTTTCCATCTTTTTTAATCAGGGCTTCGAACTGGAACGGAACCGAAAACTGCTATTTTTGCCGGAACGAAAACCGGAACCGAACTGAAAAAAAATATCGGTTCACCCTAGTATTTTGGGCAAATCGGTAAATCACCATAGGCTTTTGAGATTTTCAAATTCCTCGGTGAGCTAAAAAAAAAACGAGTCACGGAGATATTTTGGGCAAATTGCTAAATTCCTGGGCTTTTGGATTCGAGCTAAACCGAAAACCGTTATTATTGCTGGAATATTTGCCGTTTATATTTTTTTACTTGAACCGGAACGAAAAAAATAGCGGTTCGAGGCACTGTTTTTAATATTTGCATTTTTTTTAGCCAGTAGTAGTATTTTGTACAGTGGCGTATGGCGAGTGTTAGCTTTGGGTGTGCTGCGTATGGTAAAATAAACAAAACAATTAGGTATATGAAAAAAAGATTTACCAACCGAGTCACAAGCAGTTCTCGTCGAAAAACTTCTATCAAAATACCTCCATTCGGAGGACATATACTCCACACTAGGAGTGGACATGGATTGAAAAAATATATATGTCAAAATGTTTTGAAAACTATTTGTAATTACATATAAGGGTAAAATAAAATAAAGAAGTATAAATTAGTAATAAATTATATCACGCCAAAATATCAATGAAAGATGACCTGTTAGAATAATCTAATACAAAAGTAGAGACGTGAAATTTTCAAAAGAACGCCCAAGAAACCTCATACATGACGTGAGAGCTCTCGATAAAGAGAACGACTTTCGACCTTAAAGTTGTGTACAAAAATATTCGCTCCACGCTACGTGTACCTAGACTGCGCAACTGTATGCAGTTGTAGAAAAATATGAACCTAAAATATTTAAAGTCAGTCGGAGTCTATGAAGAACACAATGATAGTATACAAATGCTGCGGAACTTGCCAAATATAATCATCTCAGAATATTTCGAATTTTTTTTCTAAATTTTCCAGCGTTTTTTTTTACTTATTTACCTACCAACAATTTGCACACTTTTTACACATTTTCCGAAATGATTTTACACTTTATTGACACATTATCGGACATGATTTGTCTCTTATTTTGTACACTTTTCGACACATTATCGACATAATTGGTCACTTTTTGAGACATATTTTGAGGTTTATCATCGGTTTAAAAGGTCGATGGTCATTTCTTGAGAGTGTTATTTTATACAGTTTGAATCTAATTTTCACAAATGTTGTTTACTTATGGTCAATTTTATGAAGATTGCTCGAGCGAGGTGTGAAAGTTCTTCAAAAATATAGGTGATTGAAAGATCGCGGCAGGGCAAGAGAGAATATGAAGTGACAATACAAAGTATAGTTTTATAAGACTTTGGCTTAAGTCAGTAAGATTTCAGTTAGTCATTTTCATTTTCAATATTGTCAATTTTCTTTCTTGATGCTTTCTGAGAAATAGTAAGAATCGACATATTTTGAATAAATAATATTATTTTTAAATAATAACTTATTTGAATGTCCATGCCTCAAAAAAATCCTCTCGTTGAGGCCAACGGGTTTACAGCTCGTATTTAATCATTTCCATATGAAAAACATCTGCCTACCGTTTGAAAACTAGTATTTTTTTCTAGTTGTACTTTTGTGGAGCTATAGAAGTGAGATTTTTGGGTATAATGGATAATATAACTGAAAACATCAAATCTTTGGCATTAGAACATTAGACCATCCAATTATTGAGTGTAATTATGCAATATATGTATATATAATTTCGTACAAAATTCAATGGGTACAAAAACCAAAGACCACGCACCCGCCTACGCCCAGGTAAATCCAGGACGCTACGCGGGAAAAGCAACATCAAAATACACCAGATGAAAGGGAAATTGGAGCTCGGCTCCACCAGCCCTATAATTTGATGTATAGATATCAATCAATCAATGGGTTCGATATGTCTCTTATAGACAATCATTTATCAAAAAAACAAACTAAACTTGCGGAAAAAATGTTATTTAAAGGTAAATTATCAAAGGTCATAGAACATCCTGGGTATTTGCATGGCATTATTTATTTAGGTAATACAATATATAATTTCATCAATATTTATTCAAAATCATATTTTCACTACAATGCCTGCGGTATACAAAGTTAGATTTTCAATCCTGAAGGAAAGCTATCTTCTCTTAAAATGCATAAATACATGTATATATGGATACGCAAGAATACTGCCCAAGAGTATTATGGATATTTTTTTAATTTAATTGACCTCTCTGTTTTTTTTAGGTTACTACACTGCCAGAAATCGTTGACAAACTGCAATGGAACAGCGACTGAAAGTTTCTCAAACCTTGCAGCTGCAACGGCAGTCATCGACGCAGACAGCAACCATTACCATCAATCGAAACGCGGCGGACGCCAGTCGCAAACCATCCTTGCCAACGGTAACGCAATGATGACCTCCGACCGTGAACTTTCAGAGAATAACACCAACACGAACACGTCCTCTCCCATTCAGCAGAACGGTGATGCCACGATGCACATCATGTGTGCACAACCTACACCTGACGGAAGAAAGCAGCAAAACAATAATGCCGAAGGAGAAGCTTGCGAAATTGGCGATAAACTGAAGGCCGGTAGTTCCGGTGATGAAGAAGATTTAAAAATATCACGTAAATGGAGATTTGTTATTTATTTAGCAAAGACTGTATCAAAACTTTAGTATTATTAAAATGTCGCTTTGATAGCAAACTTATGAAACCAGTGGTACTCCATTGTGATTTTAACATCATCCGCTTCGTCCTGAGTGATCAATGTCATTTTTCTTGAGCTTCAATCTTAATACGTACAATTTCATATATTGATTTTCTTAATTGATTTATGGATTTGTGTCTGAAAGCATGGATTTGTTTGGTTCTAAATATAGGGCGTAGCTAGTATGATTAGCTAACCACTAGTCCTGTCCTAGCTCTTTTCTTCTATCTCTACTTTAAAAAAAAAAAAGGTTGAGTGGCTGAGTAACAAGCAAATCTCCTAGAAAAAATTCTGTTGAAATAACCTCTATTAAGAGTCCATTCACTCCACATTAGGAGAGGACATGTTAAAAAAATCAGAATAGATTTTATGATTGGCCATATATTTCACAGCAGCTGGTGGTCAAACAGCCTGGGGCTCAGACGCCTCATCCCAGTGCGGGTCAGCCAGCTCAGGATTCTCAGACGACGACAGTCTGGCAACTGGAAGTGCAGGGGGAGGGGTGGGGGGAAAGGGGAGTGCCGGCACACCAGCTGCTCTGCTGGCTCGTGTCCGTCTGCTTGGTAGGCGAGGACTACTGCAAGAATACAGCGAGATCAAGACACCTGCCCCAGATGGAACATTTACATACACTAAGTGAGTACTCATTCATTTAATGGAAGAACTTATCTTCAGTCTTTCATAGTCTTGGGTTGCTTGCTTTGACCCTTTGACAATTTAAAATATTATTGGCAAAGTCATTTTTGGTGATTTTAAAAATGAGGTGCTTGCTCAAGCCTATTGTTAACCTTTTACCCGCGGCTAGTTGTAGTATAAATTACATATGTCTGCGGTGACATTTTCGGAAATATTTGTTTTTAACGTACCGTAATAAATACAACAGTTAAAAATAATTAGTTTAGTTTATATTGAGGCCATTTAAATGTATAAGGAATATCTCAAAATACTAAAAAAAGGAAAGAAATAACAAAAGTAGTCATAATCTCATTAAAAAAAACTTAGCCAGCAGAAGTAACTTTCAGAACTAACGCCATTTTGAAGTAACGTAATAACAGGACCTCCAACGAATTTTATCACCTCAAATATACTGTACATAAATATTAGGGCGTCGAGACATTCATTACTCAGTTAATTACAGTCTAGAAAAACATAAATTATTTGGTATTTAGACATTGATTGCTGTCTAGCAAAACTCACACCAAAACAAAAACAAATAAAATTTATATAATTTAAGATTTCGACTGAAGGTGCTTAGTAGAATTTCAATATTAAATTTGAATCGTTCAAATTATGTACACTCCCACAGATTTTGTCACTAATGACCCGGGTTTCGCCTTTCGGCATCTTTAGGCGTTCAAGTGCACGGATGAACTTGAACTGACACTTAGTGAATGAGTGTTTCGTGTTTATATAATAAATAAATGTATCACTGAGTCTAAAGCCATTGCTGGTGAAAAGTATAAGCTCATGGGAATGCCCAAAGATTTGAGTAGTGAGTGGTTTTAAAAATTATATTTATTTGTTTAGCGGCAAAGGTTTTATGATTATATTTATATAGGGTATAAGAGTGGAGATCCCGGTAGGTTTAATATTTCATTTAAAATTGGAAGGCTATGCAGCTGTGCCCTATTGATTTCTAAAATTTCCTGGAAAAAGAGCTTATGACTGTCCGTATTTAGTACGTATAAAAATGTTACACCCAAATACGAAACTCCTCCTTTTTTCTTTTTTTTTAAGTTGGCAACCCCCCAGAAAACCCTTCTCGACCCCCAGGTTGGGAACCCGTGCCTTAAATCAAAATAGAATGATGCTTTAAACCAGCGGTCGGCAACTTTTGAACCTCACGTACCACTAAATACATAATTTTAAACCCCGCATACCACCTTTAATTTATATTTACCAGACCTACAACAGTTCGATTTACGACAATTCACACTTACGGCCGAAAAAAATAGCATTTTTTAAATTTGAATTGCATCACAGGGCACCACAGCAGATGCATGCGTAAAGTAAAATGACATAACAATGATAATGCAATACATATTTACTCATATGTACAAATTTAACATTAAAAAATTACTTTTAGGGTGTTCACTGTCAATACTTGGTGGAAAGACATTATATTAATAAAAACACAATATTCCTTTGTACCTTATTCCACTTTATTTAATAGGTCAGGACCGGTTTTGCTCATAGTGAGCATTATTGTCGTCTTGTAAGAAAAATATATAAACAGGGCTATTTATACAAAATTAAATTGAAATAAAAAGTGTAAGCAACAATTAACAATGAAAAAAACTAGAACCGCCACTGGTTAGTCATCAGCTGCAGGGACAGAAACGACAATCAAAATCACATGCGATTTTTTTAATTTCAGATTATTTTTAATGGAATTTTTGAAACTGTTGGTTATTATTTTATCAAAAAATTAAATTATTTACACTAATTTACTATTAGTAAATTAAATTTAATTAAATTTGTGTTGAAATAATGTTGATTTGAAGAGGCCAAATTGTAAATATTTTTAAAAATTTCACGTTTAGTTATATTTCAACCCCGGATGTGTGTGTGCCCATACGGTCACCCTTACTACTGTCCTTACACAATATTCCAAGGAAATATAAGGATGGGCATGATCATATTGTCAAGTGGGGTTTCTTTCTATACAATGACTGTGTTTTTTTTTAATTTTCAATTTTTGTTACAAATAAAAGTTATCCGTGACTTCAATATGACTTAAATTTTTTTTTTAATGAAAACAAACTCTCGTCTCTGGGGGGTAAGCAATTTTATTAAAATAAAATGGACTAGGCAAAGACAACTATGGGAAGCCAAAGTAACCCCTTTTGTATGTTGTCGACATGTGTTTGAAATATCTGAAAAATAATGACACTACTTGAAGAAAATTGCGTACAACACTATTCAAAAATATGTGCTGATTATCTGGTTATGCAATTGGGATCCACCTTTTTATCCCATATATATGTATATATTAGAGGTCTGCACGGGCCCCTACCCGGCCACGGGAGATTGAGATTCGGGCTTGGGCCGGACCCGAAATAAGGAATTTATTTCTTCAGGAAAATATTTCAGACTATGTTCGTGTCATACGTCAGCCATGATGATTTTAATTATTACCAGTTCTATAGAGAATTGTAAATTGTTGTGTATTTGTAAAAAACGGGTTTTTTTCGGGCTGAGGTGTATAAATCTGGGCTTCGGGTCGAGTTCTGGTAACACGTGTGGTATTAGACTCGAGCACGAGCCGAGTCGGGCTTGAGTCTTTCGGCTCGGACCAGGTAATTTAGTGAAATTTCAGCCTGTGCAGACCTCTAGTATATATACAGAAACGGCATCAAACAGGTTACTTTTAGGGTGTTCACTGTTGATACTTAGTGGAAAGGCATTATATTCATTATTAAAATATATTTTATTTTTGAAGCAAATTGGTTAATCATAGTCATAGTGCATGCAGTTAATATTAATATTTTTCACATATCTACAATGACTACGATAGATTGTGCCCAAGTATTTATATTTATTTACATTTCAGGCTTAAAAATAACCTGCCCAAGAATCGTTACAACGATGTGTTGTGCTACGACCATTCCCGAGTTCTCCTATCGCAGATTGACGAGAACGATCCCTGCTCAGATTATATTAATGCCAATTATGTCGATGGATACAAACAAAAGAATGCATTCATATCAACACAAGGTGAGAGAAACCGCAGTCCCGGTTTTTAACTTTTCCGGTTCTAAGCTCAAGAAATGCGACCCCAATACCCACATTTTCTTCAATATCTATTTTAATATGGGTGATACAATGTTTATAATCAAGGAATTCTTATATCATAGTTTTTTGGACCTTTTGTAGTTTATATAAATACGATAAGATAAGAGATAAGCGCCCGCTTATCAGCGATCGTTCGTAAGATAATAGGCTGAACGCAGCTAAGCAAAGTGCGCCAGTAGCACATTGATATCTGCAGTGAAACGACGTATATTTTACGGGCAACTTAAAATATGATTATTTATTAAAAAACCACGGATTTTTATAAAAAAATGTATGAGGAATGATGCAGAGAGATATTTTAAAGCCCTTAGACTATTTATTTTTTTGAAATTCATAAGAATAAGGCCAATAATGAGGAAACCACTGGGGTCCCTAAAAGACCCCCATCGGCCGAGAAGTATTTTTCTAGTCTCCGAGCCGCGAGAGTTAAAAAATAATCCAAATATCTTATTTTTTATACCTAAACGTTGGTTCAAAAGAAGAGTACTTCATATATTCTTGGTAGATTAAGTGGTAACTTTCTTATTCCATTTGTGTAACTTAGATGTCTAATTAATGCAGAACTTAAGCTTGGTGCATTAGAGCCACGATTTGGTTTTTACATTTAGGTTTAAATTTTTTATCTGAAATTTGGGATGTGAATAAAAGTTTATTGTTATGACAAAACTTTATAAAATGCGTGTTATGATCTCAGGATAGAGTTCTAGCATGTTAAGGTATATCCTTTTTTAATTAATTCATAATCAATTCCAGGTCCATTGCCAAACACCTTCGGTGACTTCTGGCGCATGGTATGGGAACAGCACAGCCTCGTAATTGTCATGACCACCAACACGATCGAGCAAGGCCGACCGAAATGCGGACAATATTGGTCTCCAGGTTCAGGAACGCAGTGTCGTCACGGCCCATTCAATATCCTCACAGAAACGGTTGAATCCAACCCAGACTATGTCGTATCCGAACTTGTCATCACAAACTTTGAAGTGCGCTATAATATGATTTTTTTCTCTTGAAACTTTATAAAATATAAGCTACCAATATCTGTGTGCATAAACGAAAGTGCATTTAATCTATTTTTTAAAAATATGCATCTATATAAATTTTCCAAAATGATATTCCTATCGAAAAACAAAAAAAAAAATATTACCCTTTAATTTAAAAAATATTCATAAAACAACCTTATAATAGTATTTATGGTTAGGAAAACATGTAATCTTGATGTAAATATGGAATAGGAAAAAATCTATGTATCGTTAGCATTTTCCTGAACCATGGTATATTTTGTGATGATATTTTTATTTTTCTTGTATCCATAATTATTGTACATTTCGATTGTCACCAGTTTTCATGGGGTAGTGGAAGAGAAACAATTAGATCTATTAGCATAATACTGCTTTGTGTTTCGGTTTGTTTCTTTTACAATTGGCGAAAGAAGCAAATTAGTAAATAAAAATCTGAAATGGGCATCTGCTTCAGAGCAGACATTTCCTAATAATCAAACGACGTGACATTTGTTTGTTTTATGGTGCTTTTAATTTTTTCATTGTAAGATCAATAAAATATTATATCAAGCGAACCGAATTCACATTTTGAATTCGTTGTTGGCAATGTGCCTTCAATTCTATCAAGAAAATTGGGTGGGGGGCCTACACACATTCATCCTGTGTGTCATCATTTGTTTATCAGTATTATCGGACAGGACATCAAATGTCTCACATCATTTCTAATGTATTCTTATTTTTGGCAGACGGACGAGTCCCGCTCCGTTTCCCATTGGCAATTCGTAAGATGGCCAGACTACGGAGTGCCTGGCAGCGCGGGAGCTGTATTAAATTTCCTAGCCGGTGTTCGAGCGCGGCAGGCTCGAGGCTTACGCTCACTCGGAGACAGGTGGGCCGGCCACTCTCGAGGACCGCCCATCGTTGTTCATTGCTCTGCTGGGATCGGACGAACAGGTAACGCTCAACTTCTCTTCGTATTTTTTCTTCTAGAAATGAATATTATTATAAAAAAAAACCAAACATACTCTGCTTCCAGTGTAGAGCATATTATATACAGCAGACGCAAGTTTATCCGTGCACTTGAACGCCTGAAGATGCCGAATGGCGAAACCCGGGTAGTTAGTGACAAAATATGTGTGAATGTACATAATTTGAACGATTCAAATTTAGTATTGAAATTCCACCTAGCACCTTCAGTCGAAATCTTAAATTAATTTCATGTGTTGATAAAGCATTGCTTTTTAATGGAAAAAATACCGTTCAAGCAAAGCAATGGCTTGACGAGTGTTATTTGGACTGCTCCATCAAGATTAATTAGTAGAAAAGTGGTTTGCTGATTTCTGAACGCTCATTTCATGATTTCTAAACTGAACGCTCTGGTCGCTCAAATTTGGTTATTTGAGAAAACATAAAAAGTCCATAAAATAGTTTTGGCCAATCGTAAATTGAAGTTGCGTGAGGTAGCTGACACCTTAAAAATATCAGAAGGCAGATATATATTAACCCTTTCCGGTCCTATGTCGAATCTCATTTTACATCGATTTTATTTCCGTGGGTCCTATGTCGAATGTCATTCGACATTTTTTTTCTTTATTGGTATCGAGTTAAAATAAGTTCAAATGTATTGAATATATTTTTTTTTCCACTCGTATCTATTACAGCGGTATTCTGAGCAAAGAATCAAATGGTTTTTATGAACATTGTAATGTGAAACCGTATGCCTGCAATGGATACAAAAGGGTCGTTTTAGGGGCTGGGTCGGCTCGCACAGCTCGGGCGCTATGTTCTACATTCTTCTTTCCAACAGTAACACTTGCCACGTGCACTTGAAAATTAATACCGATATTTACTATTGTTCTAATAATTCTAACCTTGCAAAAATGCCCAAAATTACAAAAAAAAAACGCAAAAAAGCAACTTGATACATATATTGTATAACATGTAAGGCAAAACCTGGGCTATGATAAATGCTTTTGCTGTTATCATACTTTAAATGTTTTTTAAATATAAATAATAAGGTCATTATTTTGATATTTGGAAAAAAATTATACTATTGCTATAAATCTAGTAAAAAAAATATAATTGCAAATATAAGATTCCCTCGTGATACAGTAAATCTATTGTGGACCAGGTGGAATTTTTTTTTTATTTTTTTGTAGACCGGAAAGGGTTAACCATTTTGCATCAACATTTGTCCATGAGAAAGCTCTGTTTGAACCCACGCGTTTGCCCACAGTCAATCAAAAACAACAACGTGTCGACAATTCAGAGCGCTGTTTGGAGCTGTTTCAGCGCAACAAAAAGAATATTTTCATGCGGTATGTGAGAATGGATGTAACATGGATCCATCATTACACTCCAGAGTCAAATTGGCAGTCAGCTGAGTGGACAGCAACCGACGAAAGCCACCCAAAGTGACCAAAAATGAAAATGTCAGTTGGTAAGATTTTGGCCTCCGTATTGTGGGATGCGCACAGTATTTTATTCATCGATTACCTTGAGAAAAGAAAAACATCAATAGCGAATATTATATGACGTTATTGGTGTGTTTGACAGAAGAAATTGCGAAAAACGACCCCAAATGAAGAAAAAAAGTGCTCTATCACAAGACAATGCACCGTGTCACAAGTCGATCGCAACAATTACAAAATTGCACTTTGAATTGCTTTCCCATCCACTGTATTCTCCGGATCTGGCTCCTAGCGACTACTACCTGTTTGCAGACATAAAAAGAATGCTCCAGGGAAGGAGATTTGGCTCCAATGAAGAAGTGATTGCTGAAACTGAAACCTATTTTGAGGACAAAGATAAATCGTTCTACAAAAAGGCATCAAAATGTTATTATAGAAAAGCATTGGAACGAATGTATCACTCTTGAATGAGGCTATGTTAAGGGGGTATTCTAGTCTAGAGGCACGAATTTCGGGTGTTTTTTAGAGCTCTGTAAAAAATAAAAAACACAATTTTTACCATCCATTTTTTTACCATTCGTTCATTTATATTTTAAAAACACATAAAAAATTTCAAAAAATAAATAAATTCAAAACTCAATAACAATAGATGTCCGCACAAAAACTCACCAAAATATTATCGCAATCGAATGAACGGTATAGGAACAGGAATGCATAAAAGACAAATTAACGTATTGGAAGCCCACCGCTGATTCATATACACTCACAGGCGTCCGCACACCAGCTCACCAAAGTTTTATCGCAGTCACGTGAACGGAATAGGAACGCATACGGAAAAAAAACAAATAGATTAACGTATTGGCAGCCCACCGCTGATTTATATACATTTGGGACGTCCGCACAACAACCCGCCAAAGTTTTATCGCGGTCGGATGAACAGTATAGGAACGCATACTTCAACAGGCACAAAGATGGTTACAAAATTCTGGTCTAGGGATTTTTCACTAATTGATAAACCATGTACCGGACGACCATTGAAGTCTGATGATGATAATTTCAAAGTCATAATTGACACCAATCCACGTACAACCACCAGGGATATGTACAGACCAGGATTAATAAACAGAAAGATGTAGTGTTTCATCACAACGCGCAACCACATGTGGCGATGTTGAACCAACACAAGCTAAATGAGTTAAATTGGGATGTTATCAAGCACCCACCATATTCTCCAGATCTTGCTCCTTCTGATTATCATTTATTCAGGATCACTGCAAAAAAAAATTGATACAATAGAGCGGGTAAAACAGCCCTTAATACATTTTTCGCATCAAAGTCCATGGAATTTTACACTAACGGTATTAATAAGTTAATAGGAAGGTGGGAGAAGGTTATAAGTACCGATGGAAATTATATAATTGATTAAATAAATAATAAAAAAATCTAAAAAAAATTGTTTAATTTTATAAAAAAAAAAGTCTTAACTTTTACATCAACCTACTGTTGCTACATTATTTTCTGGAACACATTTCTGTTTTCACTTCACTTCTGCTTTAGATATAAAACACGATTCTGAATGACCCATATTTCAACTATAATTTGGATAAAAACAATTTTAAATCATGTTTGTCAATTTTCAATAAACTTTCTCTTACTAATATGCACCACCATCTGCATGCATTCTTCAATTCTTAGAAATGAAAAATATTTTCTGAAAGTGCGAGGCCCAAGGTTGCCTGTAAATTCTTATCAGGGGTCATAGCCGTCCCCCTGGATCCGCTGATAGTGACCCTACTAGTTATTTTAGGTGTCACGCAGTTTTCATTTTCATATTGAGATTTCTACTGAGCATCACTCAGCCGAATCTGTCAAAAGTATTGAATTTTTCACCTATGCAAATTAAAGTGGTGGCTATATTTTCATTTGCAAATTTCAGGCACATTCTGCACCTTGGATATTTGCATATCTCGACTGGAAGACACCGGCCTGGTTGACGTGCGAGGCACCGTAGAGAAAATTCGTTCGCAGAGAGCTTACTCCATTCAAATGCCCGATCAGTATATCTTCTGTCATCTGGCCCTCATCGAGTACGCCCTCACCCAAGGTTATCTGCCCTCCGCCGATCTCACCGGATTCAACGAGGACAACGACGACGACTCTGATTAAGCTGCCATAGCCAATTGCGCATCAAAAACAGTTGTCGATGTTATAATACACATTCAACATATTTCGACGCTTAAAAGCCTGCCGTACCGACTGTTTTAGAAAATTTGAATTTTCCATCGTTTCTTCAGATAGCGTGAAGAGAACCCACAAATTCTAGTGTATCCTTCCAATTGCTGTTTATTTGTATTTTTTTACATTAGTTTTCATGTTAAAATATATTATTTAACACAACTTAACCTTTAGAGGAGTGAATAGATCTATACTGACCTTATTCTTTACTGGCTTTTTTTAACATGATAATTGTGTGAATTTTTCCCAATGAATATATGTAATTCATACTTGAAGCATATACAGCCTGCGCAAGAATGTTTTGCGAACTTTGCGAGAATTCATTTTTGTATTTTAAAATGTCGTTTAAGAGTGCAGATGAATTATATCTTTATAAATATCATTACAAATTTGTCTAAGCATGTACCCACATCTTAAATAAATAAAGTGTTTCAACCGTTTTTAACATGTGGAACAGTTAATAATGAGCTTATGATAACCAGGGTGGTAGAATTAACAATTCGTTGTATTCATTAAATAATTTTTAATTTAAATTTGCAATTATTTTTTTTATCAATTGTTAATTATTGATAACTTTTATCATCCAGGGAATATTAAAATGCATTGAAAAAAAAATCCATGTTTTCTTGAAAGATTTTTATTTCAATTAATATTTAATTTCCGACTCTTAGCTTTTATGAGGGTAGTTATTTATAAAAATAGATTTTTTTAGATTTCAAAGTAACAAGAAAGTCCATTAATAAAAGTGGTAAAGAGATTTTAATAAGAAACATTCAATATCAAGTCCAAGTTTAACGTGGTCAGCGCTAATGATAAAGTAGTAGGTCAACGAAAGCGAAAACATAAAAACAGCAAATATTGCACACTTCCCTCTATCAAACATTCGCCATATGTAATCGTCTGGGTTGCCATAACCAGAGAAAAGGTTGGCAAAATTATTATGTTGGAGGGAACAGTAAATGCCCAAAATTACAAATTTGTCATTTTTGAAGAAGTTTGACCAAAGTTGGAGGAGTTTTTATCCTTCATAGTACGGACAGTATTCCATGATGATTTCGCTTTTTGTCGCAAAATCTATCTCTTCATGATTTTTTCTGGCCTTCAAACAATTTATTTTACAAATAAATTTGGTAATTATATTTGTATTAGTTATTTGGACGACGAATTAACAAGACAATCTTGGCATGAAGAGCTTTTTATGGCCAGATAACAAACAGCCCTGATCTCGACATCATTGAGAATTTCTTGACGATAATAGGCAACGAAATTAAAGATCTTAAACCCAAAACATTAAATGAATTGAAAAAAGGTATTTAAAGTGTTTAGAATAACAAAAAAAAACTTATTTTTAAAAAAGTATAAATTTGTTAATTCTACTACTCGGGCTATCATCAGCTCATTTTGAGCTGTTAAAAATTGTATCAAAGGTAAAACCATTTATATTTAAGATGTGGATACATGCTTAGACATATTTATAAAGATATAAATCATTTGTGTTTTTTAATGACATTTTATAATACAAAACTGAATTCTCGCAAAGTGCACGAAAAATTCTTGCACAGAATGTATATGCTCACAGACAGACACTATTGTGTTGAGTTAAAAGTATGTCTGTAGTCCATAACAGAAAAATTATAATTGTGTACGTCCACATTCTTCTAAAGGTTAATAATTCTCACTCGTAGTCTCGGCATTTCAGTACATGATCTTCTAAGATTACAAAACTTACGCAAATAAGATTATAAATTTCAGTGTTATTCTAAATATATGAAGTGTTTCATACCATCAAAGATTAATGAGAAATGATTAGAATTAACTAACGCTATCTATAGTTATATGCTGATGAATGATGAATAGATGTTTTTTTTTATCAATATGCATAAAATTCGTGACAGGTTTACAATTTTGCTCTCATAAACTGGATTTCAATAATCTCTACTACCCACGGAGATAGGGCAGGGCGATCGATTTATACTTTACATGTTTTGAATGCTGAGAAAACAATTTTTCTGAGCGTCATGTTTTCTTATTCAATTGAATTGTGCAAACTTATAATGAATAACAAAACGGTGTGTGTTAAAGTGATCCAGAATGTGTTAAATGTCACACGAAACATTCTCTTAGTGGAATTTCCCCAAACCTTTTATGTCACCGAGCAGAAAATAAACGACCATCAGTAATTGTTCGAACTTTCCGTCTACTGATAGAATAATTACTGACCGGGCCCAGTTTTACGTCGGCGTAAGAACATTTTTATATATGAAACCTACTGTTAAGATATTTTTAAAATTAGTGAAATGTGGTTTTATATCAATAATAAACATTTACGGATACAATACGACTGCACTGTGTTTTTGTGTAACGTAATCTCTTATGATAAAATTATTAATGGGTAACAAACGTGCCGATCTGTCGGTAGAGTTCTCTGATAGTCTGATAAATTAATTCGCCCAATTATACTTGGAAGTATGATAATATTAACGCTGAATGCGACCTGCATCACGTCTGTTCGAGTTGGAATATATTTTTGTAAGTGTCGTATTAGATCGAAGCGTTAACACAAACGGCTGATACTATTAAATCCTCGTCTGTAATGCCTCGTCGAAAATTCGGCAGTCTTTGATGATAAACTACACATTGTATTTTAAATATTAAATGTAAAAACTATTAATCATTCGTCTGAAGTTAACCCAATAGATTAATAATTAATAATTAATCACATTCAGTGTCATATCTATTCAGTGTTTAAAACCATTAAAATACTTCTCATCCGTGGGATTGGATTTTTTCAATCTGAGTTATCTTGACTTGAGACAGTTAGCATCAAATATTATCAAAAGATGAGACTTCCAGGTTGTAAAAAAACTAATACGTTATTATAATTCTACTGTCTCATAATGTAAATTGACAGATTTTGTTCAGTTTTATTGATATTTTTGTATCTTAAAATTGAAAGTGACAACTCCTTATTTAAAGTTAATTAACTATGACAAGAAAAATGTTTAAAATGCACATAACTTCATTCCGAAAGATGTAATTGTAAAATATTATGGTATTCATTTAAATTACTTTATGCCAACTTTGAAGATTAGATAGATAATAAATATTATTTTTTCAGTTTCTTGTTACACAAGTACAGCCAATCAAAGTGGTTCCATTATTGTTAGTAATTGTTGTCATTGATGAATTATGTTCTAAATCTTTACTGTTCTTATGTCCATTGCTATTAATAATAAATATTTATAGGATACTGAAGTGTTGGCTTTTTCCCTACATTTAATTTCCTTGAAAAAACGTGGTACTGAGCTCTCCAACAACCCAACATCTTGAATAACGTTCAATAACACACATTCTCAGTCCTTATAATTTTCCATCGAGTCGTGTCGACCTGATAATGTAAATTATTGGTACCTTAATTGTTAGTATTTGAATTGAATCAATGCATCTGAACTAATATAATTCATTGCTCTCAAATTACATAATTTTTTTGATTTTATTTTAGTCTTGTCTCTTAGTATTTTAATAAATTAACATAATTTACTCAAAAACTAATTACAATGAAAACTTTGAAATGTTAAACTACAAGATGACTTTTTTTATGATAATCAAAACAGTTGTGATAAAAAGATACACTTATACAAAAATACACTAAAGAAATGTTTCTCCTACCAATGGTATATCCCGTTTGTTTGAAATTGTACAGTGTGCATGAGACTTGTTTCGTTTGTTTAACATCAAGTGTTGCTCTCGTAAATAATTGAAGGCTTATTAACTTAAACTGGGGTTACCATACATTCTTTTTCTCTGGATACATTCAGTTTTGAGACCTTATCGAAGTTTGCATTCAAAGCAGTTACAAGATTGTCTCAGATGAAACATTCAACCAATTGTTGTCACATCAAACGTGAGACGAATACTTTTAATGTTCAAAGATGTCAATCGCCATTAACCCTTTGAGGAACATGGGCGCCTAGGTGCGTCTGAATGCTGTGTTGTCTAATATCTATTTTCATTCTCGTGATTGTTTATTGAATGCGTTTGTAGAAAATTAAAGACGGTATGGATATAACACATATTTATCTTTAATTTTTGGCAGTCACATTATGTTTATTATTTGTAAAACATATTTACTACTTGAATTATTAAGCAATGTTCTTCTCAGACTGACTCATAAGCAAAAAATCTGTTTTTTATATTTTGTGTGTGTTAAGTAATATTTTTTTTTTTTACCAAAAACTTAATTTAGTAAAAAATAACTTACTACTCAAAAGGTCAAGAATTTTTTTCTCAAACAGATAATGGAGAGTAAAAGATATTAAACATGTGCAATATAGTATCAAAAATGTGAGTTCTTGCATTGAATACAGGAAGATGAACCGTAAAATGATTTACCTACAAATATAATAGAATTAAAATTCTTTTAAAGTATTTTTGTTTCCATCAAAAAACCTAACCTAACATTTACCATATAAGTTGTCCATTTATAAAAACCGCAGGATATGGTAACCCGAAATAATGAGGAAAATATTTTTTCAATTAACCATGTTTTGTTTAATGTTAAAAGAAAATAAATTTATGAGATTAGATAACAATTTGAATCAGAATACTTTGTATTTGATATATTAAATATTTGGATTGCAATATTAATTTGACTTAGTGCAAAAGTCTGGTTTGGTTAAATGCTTATGACTTACATCTAAAGTTAACAATAAAAAATATCTTTGCTTTTATGTTGATGGCTATTGTTGTATATTTCTAAATAATTAAGCAAATTTAATGTAACGTTTGGCCTGCTAAGACTGATTCTCCCTTTCCACTTAATAGGACCACCAGTTCTATAGGATTAACCAGTTGTAAAATTAGGCAAAATTCACATTGATGTATGATAATAAATTTAAAATTTAATAACCTTAATATAATATTTAAGTATTTATCTTTCCAATAGTCTTTGTTATCCTTTGATTTCATGGTTAAAAATAAATCTCCATGGATTGATTATCAGTCAAGCTCAGATCATTTTAGTGTGCCGTTAGTAAACAAGACTAATCGTGAACGAGATAAATTTTCTGTTGACCATGAGAGTCTTAAAAAATGTTTATTGTGTTCACAGCATTTTTGGTGTCTGCGTTTAAGTAAGCCATTTTTATTGTGCTTCCTTTTTATAAAACCATTATCAGTGTTAATTTGAGAGGACGGTCGGAAGACAATTGAACAGGTAAACACAGAATCTTTTTTTATTTCTCTCAACAAAAACAGTTCCAAGTTCTATTGTCATTCTTTGATTGTGCTAAATTATTTAAACAACATTGCAAATTACTTTTCAATCCGAATCAATGTGATGTAACTTATATGATTTGTTCCAAGTAAATTAAACTGCTTATATTGATAACAGTAATTAATAAAAATCGTTTATCAGAAATGTTCTTATATTTTCAATTTGAATTGATTACGAATAAAACATAATTTTAACATTTTTAATAAAAGTGGGACCTTAGGGTTGCCAGTCAAAATTACTAAATTTCTGCTATAGTGACAGGGTCATTATTTTATGTTGATTATTAATTGCTTAATTGTATTAAAGTTATCAACAACAAGGTATTAATTATTATGAGATTTCACCATTCCAACTAGAGAAATTTGAATATCTATCGAATGCTAATTAATGAATGACTCAATTTTTATTGTTTGTGGACAGCAATTTATTTCATTATTAATAAATTATTCAAAATTGAAACATTAGTTTCCTTTTCAGTAAATGTTATGGCAACAAACAGTGTTATAATCCAGTGGTTTTCAACTTTTATGTTACTGCGCCTCCCTTTGAATAAAAAAATATCTTCGCGCCTCCCCTTGCTTTATTTAATATAGAAATAAAGACACGTTTATAAAGGTTAAATAAATATTTTGGACTGTTCGCGCTTCCCTCTGCAATATCCCACGCCTCCCCAGGGAGGCGCACCTCCAAGGTTGGAAATCGTTGTTATAATCCATTCTTTCAGATGTTGAAATAAATTAACTATTAGGCTTAAACCGATGAAACCATGTCACCCTTGTCAAAAAAATTATCTATCTGGAATTCCTATGGAACCGAATACTTTTGACAACACCATATGAAACTATCAGCTCTGGCAATGGCGTAGCCACCTCATAGTAGAGTCATGCTATGCTTGAGGGCCCAGTGAAAAGAGAGGTCCAAACTTTAACATACGCAGTACGGTGGAACCCCGATCTACCATTCTCGCATTTTTCGTTTTCCGGCATAGATCATTTTTTTTTTATATTCCTGTTCAAACAGACGTAAGAACAATGTTAAATAATTCCGCATTATTCGTTCCACGATTTACCAATATCTCTTTATCTTTCGAGAGAAGGGTCTCCATACTAAGTGCCAAACAGCAAATTGGCAATTTAATATGTATAAAGCAATTAAAAAATTTATACTTATTCTTTGATAAAAAAAGTGAAATAAATAAATATGTCTTTCAAAAATTAAAGATTTATTTTAGTATCATTTGAAGATTTACCGCATTTTTCATTTGTTTATACAGTCCCTTGAAAAACACAGAATTGAGGTTTCACTGTACAAGAAATTTCGTGGGGAGGTCTTACATGACGTTTGTATGAGGGCCTAAATTCAGACATTTCAGCCCAGATAAAATATACGATTCACATTTTGATTTCTGAAAAATTTATTAACAAAGTACAGAAATGAATGGTAATGAAGTATTATATTTAAACTAATTATCAATACAAATTTCAATCAGTTAATGACTTAGCAACAAACAATTCCTTCTGTATATTAATATGTATTCTAAGTATGTTCAAAAATAATTGGGCAATTTTGGGCGAGTAAATGAAATTGGTATTGCAATATTTCATATAAATGCAGACATTAAAACATAACACTTTTAAGGTGTTCACTGTTAATATTTGTTGGAAAGGCATCATATTAAAAAATAAAACACTCTTGTCTACTTAAGCGCACATTTATTTAATATGATCAGGACCGGTTTCGCTCATCACGAGCATTGAAGAAAATAATACTTTTAACTATACTGACATCGATAATAGTTAATCATATTGATAAATTTATTCATTAGATTTCTAACTCTCATATGAAGACAGTCTTTATTTATTGAAAAGGAAGAAATATTCATAGTGCCAGGCATAACTGTGCTTACATAACAAAATTTAAAATTATTCAGTTGAAGTTTACGACCATATAGTTTAGTTGGTTATTTGTTAATATAAAATAAATTTGATAACTTTGTTTTTCCACTTGTGTTACAAAATCTGACATGTGTTTCGCCTCTTTGAGAAGCATCAGACATAGCATCGCAAGGTTTAAGAACATTACGAGAGGCGAAAAGATTTATCAAATTTAATTTTGTATTAAAAATTAACTTTCACAATGTTAGTGCCGAATCCATCGAAGATTTTATGGTTATCTGTTGTCTACAGTTTTTGGGCTGTGATAAAAAAATATGAATTTTACTTATTTAGTTTTGCTTTAGTTTAATGACGTAAAAATATCACTTGTGTAGGCACGCCCTGATGAAATAAATCTGAATTTATTTTTTGGCGAAATTGATAATTATAATACAAAAAATTAAGACTTAATATTGTTTACGTTTAACGAATCATCTTCGATGCGCTTTAGTAGGGCGTGTCGATATATTGAACATAAATCCGCAGTCTGTAAAAAATTCTTAAATCTCTTAGCTTAGAGTACATATTTTGATTGGTATTTGCTTTAATATGAGATATTTTTAAATTATAACCTTTAAGAACTTCAATTTTAATTTATTTTTTTTGGCAATATTTGAAGAAACTCGTTATAAATTCACCGACAAGCTATAAAAAATCATCCAAAAATATCACGACCAATTTTCTTATTCAAAAAGTATCGTTTTTTTTTCAATTTGAAAGCGTTAAGCGATATTGATATACTTCCATATTTTGTACCTTCTAATATATTATTATATCAAAGTGTATTTAATCTTATGTCATATCAGTAAATTTTGTGATGTTTAATTTATATGCATTAGTGTTTTTATAACATTTCTATATGCATAAAGCGAGTTAAAAAAAAAAACCAGTTGTTTAAAGTTATAAAAAAATATTAAAAAAAAAAACAGTTTATATGAGTAGTTCAATTCCCATATACAAAATAAAAATAACCCATTATTCTTGAAATAATTCTAAGCTATGATAAAAAAAGTATTATGCAATTCTGTTAGCGAAAAATTTTGTCCTTAAGTAAAAATATTGCATATTATTCTATTTCACAATCAAATGCTTATTTATTGAAAAGTTATAAACAATATTTTAAATCTATGCATATAAAAAGGTTATATTACTAAAGGTACAATTTAAACAGTGATTATTTTTATAAATTGTTCATTTGAATTATGTGATTATAAATTATTGCTTTGAAATTTTTTATTCAGGATCATTGATTAAAATTGTTCATGTAGGTTAGTTAGGTGACATAATATTATTATTAACTGTTTTTTATTATTTGTAAATAGATTTCATTGTATGCCAAGTTTTTCGTATGTGTGAAAATAAAGCGTAATATATTCATTATGACTTTCATTTTGTTCCTAACTCCTAATAATCTAATAAATATTTAAGGTTCTACAATCGTTCGATAATGAATGAGCTCTTAAAAGTCAAACACTTTTGTACCAAGTCCACTTTTATTCATATGTGGAATTTGAACCTAATATTTTTTTGTTTCTTTTTTATTAATGCCTTTCCTTTAACACCCTAAAAGTGTTGAATGAAGGAACTTGTGAAATTATGAAAAATGAAACTGGTGAAAATGATGAAAAGTCCCTTGAACAATTTTTTTAAAATATATTTTGGGAAATTCTCTAATAATTATTATATAACTAGCCGGCAACCGTTGCAATGCCGCTCTGAGAAAGAAAATGTTTTTGTTTTAATTGAAGTGCATGTTTTCTTTTTCTGTCTGTTTGACATTTGCTGCCGATCGTCTATGGTACGACACACGCGTCACCTACTGTAAGTTAATTGTACTATAACCTTCGCGCAAGTGCAAGCATACATTGTCAAAATGAACTGTACGGCAGACATACAAACATTGATTTTTATATATAAGACCTACTGTAAGATAATTTTACTATTCCTATAACCTTCCCGTAAGTGCAAGCAAAAATTTTGTCAAGTTTTATTGCAATCGGATGAGTAGTGTGGCAACGCATAAAGTACGAACAAACAAACATTCATTTTTATATATTAGATAGATAGATTAATGCCTTGGGTAAACAAGGTTTCATATGAATAATATAAAACTGCAAGAGAAGCACTTTCAGAAGATGTAGAAACGATATTTTAGTTCAGGAGTCATCAAACTTTTTTATACACTTTTGCTTATTTTTCGTGGTAAAATTTCCATACCACCCACCAACATCGCTATATTTCAATCCAGTATATGAATGAAAAAGTTTCTAGAAGGAATTTAGGAGATTTGGAAAAACATGTTTTTATAACCAACATTTCATTGCAACAAAAAAAGAGTGCGTACTTTGAAAAAAAACAAGAAAGTTTTAAAAACCAAATTCAATAATTAATGAGAACCTTGAGCCTGATGCTGTGAGACTAAATATTTTATGTCTGGTTCAATTTTCGTTAAAAACAAACAAAGGTCTCTTTTATTAATTTTCAGTCGATTTCTTTGTTATTCACCACACTAAAACCTGATTCAACAAGATAAGATATGGGAAGGGGTATTAAAATATCTTTCATTTTTTCCCACATTTTTTGATACAAACCAGGCATTTTTTTATTTTGCCAAAGTTTTTGGCTTCCGAAAATATTGAAAATAGTTTTGCTCCCTTCATCATATTTCAGCCCTTCTTGACAAATTTTATCTACCTCATCCAAATTTACGGTGAAAGGATTTATCATCCAATTATATATCTTTAAATTTAAAATGTCTTTGAATCTTATTTTCATATAAATTTTAAGTTCGCTGATATGACAACTAAACCTTTCGATTTCTTCTGGTGTTATATCTTCTTTAATAGATAACGATTCGGGAAATTGATAAAATTATCTCTTCAGAAGGGTACGATAGAGAAGATCAAGTTTTTTGATAAATAAGGACTCAGTATTTGTACAACTAATAAGTGTTTTAGTGGCACCTTGAAGCTGCAGGTTAATTTTATTAAATCATTTGAAAATATCTGCTAAATAAAAAGCATCATGCTTCACTGTTTTCAATTGTTGGTAGATATGTCTTTGTCTCAGGCATGCACCTTTAGAGAGCCCACGAACTTCTGTGTGTAAAAGTAGCCTGATAAATTGCTCATCATTGTTCTCGTACAAAAGTCGAAATATTCTATCATTTTTAGTATTAGATTTAACCAGGGCTGTGTAGTCGGAGTCGGAGTCGTAAAAATTGAGCGACTCGAAAATTCTTTGAAAAATATATTTTATGTGTATTCAAACAAAATAGTCCATAGTGTTGACATTACATGCTTGGCTGACTAAAGATGATCTGATGGAATACATATATATAAGTTACAATGAAATTATTGAAAAAAATTCTTGGAGTCGGAGACAGAGTCTACTTTTTATTTTAAAGCTGGAGTTGAAGCTATTCTTATACTTTGCCCAGAGAGGGTCGAGTGATTCACTCACAAGCGGTTTTCATTAAACTACTTGTATTGAAATTCTCTGTTCGGATTCCATTTTCTCCACGATGGGATCAGACATGGTTCAATGATACATGAAACATCAAAGATTGCAATGAAGGTGAGGCCCTTGAAGGAGGTTAGGCACACATAACATTCAGCGCTCTTTTTCTACTTATTAACCCTTTTTGAAGTCTCAGCAAAAATGAATTATTTAACCCATTTTTGCCCAGTGTTCCAATATTGGAACTAGGGCTTCCAAACCGGTTTAAACCGAAACCGGTTACCCGGTTTTTCGCCTGTTTTGAAAAAAACCGAAAACCGGTTTATTTCCCGCGGTTAACCGCGTTTTCATAAATTCTATATTTATAAGTGTATTGATTTTTTTTGAAAAAAATATAGTATTTCGCACTAAATTCAGCGCATATTTTAACGAGGAAATATGCATTTACACATTGCTAAATAATATCAATTGTCACGTAGGTATTCAAATTATAGACATAAATGTCTTTTCAGGAAGAAAATTAACTTTATCAAACGACGAAATGTATCTTAACTGTCTGTAATAAATTCGGCCCTTGTTACACAAATATGACTTAACTGAAAACATTGAGAAGACATCCGTATTAATCTTAAATGAATGGCGAACTAGGATAGCATGTGTATCATTATAAAAATACGCAATCATTAATCTCCAATTTATTTGTTTTCAATTACATGTATGCCTGTTTTTAGATGGATTTTGCCTATTGGAATATTATTCTTAATAATTTTCATTTTAATCAATTATTATTAAAAAAATAAAAATTGTTGCTTTTCTAATAATTATTTCAAAGATACTATATTTATATATTGAGTCACTACTTTATTTTTATTTAATTACTTCATCGAAAGGTTTTACTGAACCCTCTTACGCTAGTAAAACTTGTTCCGAGAAATTTGTGGAAAAAAACGGATGTCATTTAGGCAATCAAACACTTACTTTAAAACTTTCGAAAAGTATATTAACACAATGTGTAAAGCTATTCATGTTTTTCTTTTCTTCTGTTCAACTGAGTTCAACTGAGAATTACGAACATACATTCACAATAAATCACATTTTATTGCGGTGCATTCATTGTTTTCATTTTGTAAACATCTTGAAGAAGGGCGGAAGTTGGACAAAAAATCTGCAAACCTTATGTATGTATTATCAGTGGTGGCACTAATATACACTGCTTTGCTAAGTAAATGATGCGATGTTTTTGAAGAAACAACCAAATAAGGTGTATTACATAAATAAGGCAAAATTACAATGCCCATCGACTTGTTCCGATCACAATGTTTTTTTCAACAATACAAATAGTAAAAACTTCTGTACGAAATACAATGAATTAGGAAAAATTGGTAGCTTTGTCAATGTTATATATAGATAGAGATAAATATTATGAGCAAAATACTTAAATTCAACGAAAAAGTATTTGACCTGTTTTCAAGCAATACAAGATAAACAGATGGATTATATCATGAAATAAAAACAAAATTTTAATAATTATTTTGATTTTATTAGTTGTTATTTTTTTTAAAGTACTACTACTTTTAAAATAATAAATATACCAAAAATGCATGAAATGTTTTCTTTTATATTAATGTGAAAAAAAAACATAAGTTAATCTTATACGTTACCATGTTTAGTATTTTAATTAATTTTGTAAATGTGAATAATATCATCATTAATACATAAATAATACAATAAAATAGTATTTATGTTTATTATAATATTAAAATAATCATCTTTATATTGTTTGTGTTTCAATAGTTTTGCATTTTTCTATCAATGGCAATTTGTGTATAAAAGTACATAATATATCTGCATGGTTTGCTAATACATACATATGTATATGTTTGAATAGTTCAAATTATGTACACTCCCACAGATTTTGTCACTAACGACCCGGCTTTCGCCTTTCGGCATCTTCAGGCGTTCAAGCGCACGGATGAACTTGAATTGTGGGAGTGTACATAATTTGAACGATTCAAATTTAATATTGAAATTCCACCAAGCACCTTCAGTCGAAATCTAAATTATATGTATATATCAAAAGTTTTCAATTATTTTTTGTTTTTGTCCACAGATTGACGAATTTGAAATTAAAATATTGTTATTTTTTTAAGGTTTTTAATTAATCTTCATTATTTTTGTTTTATATTTATTTTCTCATAAAAGTAGTAAAAATGGAGTAAATTAGTTTTGACAGTTGTGTCCTCATTACGGTCATTCATTACGGAGAACTTGCATAAAATGTTTTTTTTCAAAAATGTTATTCATTTTTTTTAATAATAGTCACCTTGTTTTGTATTTAAATTTTGTAAATATAAGTCATATTACATATAGAAACATTATGTTTTAATTCAATTATTATTCATAGCATTTTATTTTTTATTAATGTATATTTATGTATATAAATTATATTTGATACGCTTGATAAGTGTTTTTATTTGTATTTATAATGGATTTGAAGGTAACTTTGTGGGAGTTCATTTGAGTTGTACAATTTTACTTTTATGCGAGAATTGTTTTGAATTCATTATTTTTTTACCCTTAATAAGATTTTTTATACTTTTCATATGAAAATATTTTTTAAATAAATATTTTTTTTGTAATTTTATTGCAGATATTTTGTAATTTTATTGCCGACCATTGCTATTTTCATTTTTACCTATAGAAAAAGCAAAAATAGTTTGTATGATTTTTGCATTTTTCAGCAATGACTGATATATATGTATGTAAATGAAAGATTTCGGTTTAAACCGGTTAACCGGTTTATTTTGTAAAAATAAACCGAAAACCGGTTAGTTTATATGTCCGGTTAATTGGAAGCCCTAATTGGAACATTTAGTGTTTTAACTTCCACTCCATTTATGCATGACGTAATAAAAGTTTAGATTGTATCAGTCTCAATCATTCTACAGTTAACAAGTGTGGGGATCATTTCGTGTAGTATTTTTTCAGATTTGAACCTGTCGGAGTGAGCAGTGTTTTTTTATTTGCATCAATTATGGGCAAATTCCGGCAAAATTCGGGCAAAAATGGGTTAATGAAAATAGCAAAAAAAAAATTCTTTGATGAAAACACAAAGTGTTCAATGATCTATTACCTGATCTATTAGTTACCTAAATTAATTAACGCATTTTTCAAAAATTTGGGAAATTTTCGATAAAGTGGAATAAAGTACAAAAGAATATTGTGTTTTTATTAACATTAACCCTTTGAGCGGTGAGCTTATTTTTACTAAATTAGGTTTTTTCTTATATTTTGATTATTTGTAGTATTGCCGCACACAAAAATAAAAAAACCTTTTTTTTGGATACGGACCAATCTGGGAAGAATATAAGTTAATATTTTATTAAATCATAAAACTCATAGCTAAAAATGTAAAGTAAACTAGTTGTTTATTACTTTGAATATTTTTCTAGAAGCTATTATTTCGCTTTTGCGTCAAGATCTTTTTTTCTCTCATCTGTCTACATGTGCCGTTCTACAGACGTCGATTCCAGGAAAGAATCGATCGCAAATAGAATTTTACGCTCAATATTATATGGCTACCGATTTGTTTACAAATGTTACTTTTTGAAGTTAAATGTTAATGTTAATGTGTGGTTTGAACGGGATTATCAAGCTCTAAAAAAATAATTTTAAATCGTGGTGATGTTTTTAGCTTAGTTTGTGAAGTTTTTCGCCGTAATAATCCATGGCTAGCTATACTTTACTTTTACCAATAAATTATATGAAATATTTTCAATATACATCGACATACTTTGCGCCGTAAGTTGTGGCTCAGAGCAGACAAGTTCAGAGCACTGTTAGTGCAGTGCTACGAACTGGGAGAGTTGCTGCCTACTTCAGTCGTATTTTTTTTTTGGTTACTTTTACTTTAGAGTAGAAAACTCACTGACAGATAATCCATCATGGCCGCTGCGTTAATGCTACCAATAGAAAAACATACGTCACATAAACAAAATATGTATTATTAGGAAAACATACGTCACATAAACCAAATATTTATTATTATTGTTATTATAATTTCATTCTTTATTTTACATACCTAAGAAGCGTAATTGTCTTTAAGAAGCGTCAGAAATACTCACTCACGTCTACGATAACTTTGCAGGATTGAGGTTTACCTTCCATCACAGCAGGGGTGGGTTGGAGGGGGCTTTAAGGGGCTCGCGCGAGCCCCTTGTTAATTTTTGAAAGAACAAAATTCTCAGATCAAATTAGTACATAACTCCAATTTCTGAATTATATATTATCTACGACAGCTTCAGTATACACAGTAGTACATTTTTAGTCATCTACATTGCATATTGTTACATAATATAAGTGTATTAAGTATGAATCGTTTGATTATTTGAATATTGCATAGGAATGATAAAAAAAATCACCCTTCCCCAGAACACCGAGAATTGCTTTGAGATTAAGTGAGCCCCTTGTTGACATATTGGCAGCCCGTCGCTGCATCACAGTAAATTGAAAACTAACAATATTTATGTTGACATAAAGAATGAAATTATAATAACAATAATAATGAATGTTTTGTTTATGTGACGTATGTTTTTCTATTGGTAGCATTGACGCGGCGGCCATGATGGATTATCTGTCAGTGAGTTTTCTACTCTAAAGTAAAGGATAACCTTTTTTTACATAAGTATCAATAGTAGATCATTCATTTTCAATATTATCAAAATCTTTAATATATATAAGCAATAAAAAATGGTAGATATGAGCAATCACTTTTAGGGTATTCACTGTCAATACTTAATAGAAGGCATTATATTAAAAATAATCAAATCAAACAAAAAAAATATATACCCGGACCGATTTCGCGCGCGTGAAGATTTTGATAATATTGAAAATGAATGATCTACTATTGATACCTATATGTATATATACCAACCAGTGGCGGTTCTACGTACTGGGCTAGGTGGGCTTAGCCCGACCTGCATTTTTCACCCAAAATGTGTAGAAAAAAAACTTTAGATGGCTGAATAAAACTGAACAGCAATTCGGCCGCTGAACAAAATAACTACATTTCTAAACGTAACTTATCTTTCCCAAATTAATACAATATCTTTGTTTTGATTTTCCTCTGTCAATATAAGACAATGCAAAGTCTACCTACAATAATACTCTCGATTGTGTTTTGTATTACAATTTCAAGCCGAGCTGGCATAAAAAAGCAATAACCCTATACATACTTCATACAGAACAGGCAACGTGCAAATAGTATACAATGCTAAACTTTTCTCTAGCCCACCTAAGATTTTAGGTCACGAACCGCCACTGATACCAACGTATACCAAAGTATATTAGGCTATAAGTTTGACATCTCATAAGACGCATAAACAATAGAAGTTAAAATAAGACGTCAAACTGAACTTAAAACAAACCATAGAGCATATATGAAATATGACGACGAATACATATTCAAAAATATAGCCTAACTTATAACTTGTTTATATTTGTGTTTTGATTGCAAAACTGATTGTGATAAGAGTACAAAAATTTTAATTTTACCACTATCTTTCGAAGTGCTAAAAAAGAAAGTAAAAAGAGTGTAGTGAAAAATTAGTAATAAAAATATGAAAGGATTATTGGAAATTGTCTATACATTCGAATAAAAACAATATGGTTTGAAAAATCAATTTGTCGAGAATTCGAGGAATGAAAAGTTGACTACTATTCAGCTACGATCACCGATCTTATTAATCGTAGTTTTTTTTGATTTTTCATACTAACTCGGTACAAAAAATGTTTATGGCATTTATAAAAAATATGCCAGTATTTTTAGTACATTAATTGTATGCAGTAATTAACAATCTCAATTGAATACTTTTTACTTCTTTAACATTTACTGACAACTTATCGAATAAGAAACTGACCAAATAATTAGTTTCCAGTCATGGTAGGTTATTATTGCAGCACTTCGACTCTTAGTCTATAGGTCGCATAGACTAGTATAATAGTTCATATAGTTTTCACACCCAATTTGGCGCTAGTGTTTCTGATTTTAAGAATGTCAGATGTCTAACATGGCGGATTCTGAAACCGACGATAACATAGGTGTACGGAACGAAAAGAATAGTAGAACCCTTATAATGTCCCCTAATGGACCTCGAAGTGTGACAATATACAAAACAGAAACTGGATTTGGTTTTAATGTGCGCGGTCAAGTGTCCGAGGGTGGTCAGTTGAGGTCAATAAACGGTGAACTCTACGCGCCTCTTCAACATGTCAGTGCTGTGCTGGATCAAGGGGCTGCCGAGCAGGCTGGAATCAGAAAGGGTGATCGAATTTTAGAAGTGTAAGTCGAACTAACGTTCATTGAATAAACGCTTTCATATTGCATATATATCGCCGTGTAATTGCTTGACTAACTACAGGTAACAAACAAAATGTCAAACGTCCAACTTCTCCATATTCTTATGTTGTTGTCTCTTTTATGTAAACCTTTTGTATTATTATGCAGCTTACAGCTTCGAAAAAGAGGAAATTATTCCTTAGACTGATTATTAAATTATATCTACTTATTTTATTGTATTTCTACGTTTCTTGTCATTATGACAGATGTTTATCATCATACTCGCTCGAGACAATCATAACAACCAAGTAATTAATTCTCCGGAAGAAAAAATAAATGTATGTACTAATCTTTCAAAGCAAATTCATACTTGAAAAATCGAAATAGTCAACGGTATTAGATATTTATTAAAATATCCTGATTATGCTTATACTTTTTCTTGACTATAATGCAGTTATTTATTGTGTTAAAGGCGTCAATTTTACTGCGAATCTCTCACTCGAGTAGTCGATTGTATTGATGGTTGTGTTTTATTATTGCGTACTGAATATATAGCAGTGCTGGAAAACCAGCGGTGAAATCGTCAACAAACGGTTCGTCCTCCATATTAGCGGCCGCAGGCCGGATTAAACTTTTTAAAAATTCAGTGGGCCGAATGACGAATGATTCTTATCAGAATCCAATCAGAATATTTTTTTATTATATTGCAATTTATAATATAAAATATTTATTATAATGTAAAAGTATCTATTCATACGTAGGCCTACTTTACATCTAATTAAAAATGAAGAAATTAACAATACATGAATTTCAATTATTGAATTTATTTTTTTGTATAGTTTACAGTTTTACATTAAATTGTATGGATGTTCTTCGTGTTTTGAGCTATAATTAAAACAATTGAGAGAAAAATAAAACTATCATGTGTTAATTGTAATTAGTCCAAATTATGCAACTGTTTGGATAAACTTAATTCTTTTAAATTTGGTTTTAATTTTGAGGTACCAATTTGAAAGTAGTTTTTAAGGTGCAAAACAGTTATACGTGGTCGATTTTATAAATTTCAGTTTTGAAAATGTTTATTCACATAAATATGTGCTACCAATAATTGATATTATTTTCCTAGCATTGTTTTTTAATATGGGATAATTTGACTCTTTCATAGCAGTCTCTTCTCATCTCTTCTCATTAATCGTAAAATTTTTGATTTTTAAATATCGTCTTTAAGGCGACTCAGTAGGAATGCAACACTTTAATTTGGCCTACAGCATAAATATTGCACGGACTTAAATAAGTAATTACCACTATACGTATTTTTACAGTATCAAAACAAGCAAAACATTTTTCTATTTCATTACAAAAATAACAATACCACCTAACACACGAATGGGCATTTAGACAGTAATGAGGTATTGGTACATGGTAGCAACAGTAAGCTATCGTATTTAATAAATTAACGGTTTTTGCTCAAGGTAAATTACGCGAGAAGCAAAACGAACCATACAATACAAATTTCTAAAACTTTCTCTAATATATTGAAGGAATAAGGTTTTATTTTTAATTTTGTATAACCTATTTGTTATGATATTGATTTGATATGATTTTTTATGATATTGATAAATACAGTTTTGAAAAATAATTTTGTTTCACAAAAAAGATTTAAACTTTTTGCATAGAAAAGTATTGAGTTCCAAAAGAATTATAAGTTGCAATTGATAGTTATTTCTGGTTCACGCTATGGTTTTGACGATGTATTTAATCCGAAAATTATCTTAACTTTGTCTAATATTTCGTGTTAGATAAAAAACTTCGGTATTTTTAAATTATTGTAACTTAAGTAATCGTTCTTTTCAACATTTCGCGCAGACTTCTTTACGTTTTTTATTAATAGCATCTAAAATGTTTTGCGGATTCCATATTTCTATCGACCTTTTGAATCTAGGATCCAAAATCTCAGGTTGATACATTGGTTCCAGAAAGTGGCGCGTAAAGAAAACTCATTTTCATATAATTTGATAAATCGGTTCGAAATCCGTGTAAAAAAGTACCAAAAATGTATGAAAAAACGTAACGGTGCCATCCAAAAAAATCGCGTAAAAAAAGGATTGGGTGTACATTTTACTGAATGCAAATATTTTTACTTCAAGATTCTATATAGTCTAACTCAATAAGGAAGAAACTAAATGAATATTAGACCAGATCAAAAGTAGTTATTTGAATAATTAATATCGAATGCATAAATATATTCGTATTTTTGTATAATGTTTGGGAACTTTTTTTCTCTTACAAATATACAAGTTCGAAATTCAGGGCTGTGCCAAGAAAACATAATACTAATAATATTAAAAGTAATTCAAACCATGTGATTGATTTGAATATTAATGTATTGTAGGTATAATATTGTTACATAATTTGTTATGTTAAGTTATCGAAAAAATATGCTTCTCAATCATAGATAGATAGATGAATAATCTAAATAGATAAATAAAAAATCAATAGATAAATTAAAGTCTTTAAGTTATATCGGTTGCATCGGACTAACTTTGTTGGGTAGTACAAAACAATGACTTAAATGTATGAATTAATATATTTCACAAGTTTATTATTTATCCATACATATGTATATATATATTGTCACATATAAAGTTCGAATATTTTCTAGCATTCTGTTTTGTTCAATTATAAGCTTAAAAAAACACGTTTGACGGTAGAAAAATGTATTCAATTAAAAAAACTCTACGTTGCAAAAAAACATGGTTTACCATCTGTATATTATGTAAAAAATATCTTACCTTTTCCAATAATTTTGAAGTTTTTTTCCATTTAGATGACTTTTATTCAACTACTGTTACTATTATATTGAATAGATTTTTTTTTTAAAACCATTGCCGAATAATTATTTCAAAATGCTTATCCATAAGCTAAAGTAATACTGGTCTTTACAAGTATTTCGATTGAACAAGACATTATTGTATTTTAAATAATAATATTCTTTATCAGCGCTTTGGGCAACCCTAACCCCAACCGATATTTAACCGTTTTTTATGGTAGTGTAAAAAATACATTGCTTTGATTCATACCTCTAATATTCGTTGACCAGTGATTTAAAAAAAATCAACGAAACATTTGACACGTCCACTCTAGGCCAAGCCTCATCTCAAACTGAACTCAAACTGAAGAATAGTAGGTAAGAAAAAGACATCCCCGAAAAATGGTTACCATTTATTGGTATTATTTTTTTTTATTTTTTTTAATGTAAACAATAAAATGTTTTATCATTCCATTTTTTTGTAGAAGTATTTATGATCCAATTATGCTTTAAAAATCAGTCAGAAAAAGTGGGAGAAATGGTACATTTCAAATGGATGCACAATCATTATATTACATAAATTGGAAATTCTGCTCAAATCACTTTCTTAAACAAACCTTTATCTGCATTTCTTTCTAAGATATTAAACTTCGGTATCTTACAATAAATTCTAAAAAGATTACGACGTAAAGCAGTTGAAAAATTCCGGGTATTTTTTTTGCTGTGTATTCTTTTAAATATGACTATTTTCATGAAAAAAAAAATGCAAGAGTGTAAAAAAGCGTTTGGAAAATGTAATTATTGAAAAAAAAATTTTTTAAGAGAACGGTTCATAAGATTTAGTCGACGGCAAACGATCGATTTACTCTGTTTTCAGGCGTGAAGGACCTGTATCCCCTTAACCATCATTCGCTTGAAGATGCATCAACGGTTTTCCTTTTTCAGTTGTAATTTGACAAGCTCAGAAACTTTCTTGACCGTGCTCATGAAATAGACGACACTAAACATATATTTTCCTTATCTTTGACATATTATATTGGAGCAATAAAAGAAGTGCGATCGAAATTTTAAAAGCAAAATTTGCACCTTATTATATATTGTATATATATTGCACAAATAGAGGAATCGCTACTAATACATTTCAAGTAATCACAGAAATCAAGCAATGTGTACTCTGATTTTTTTTAAATATAACTGAGTATTTTCGATTGGGGTTAATGTTTGGGCAGTTCTATTGTTTTATTTTGCCTGCACTGCATTCTTAGAATTTCAATAAATGAGAACTCTAGAAATTTTAACCTCCAACAACACATTTTATATCTAATTTTCTTAATTTGAGTCCCTTACCAGATAGTTTTATTACAATCGATGATTTGAAATAAAATGTTCTTTTTGAGTTCACAACCAAATCATGAAGTAATGTATTTCTTAAATACTTAAATTCTTTAAATACAAACATCGGAGAACTTTTGGGGGGCCAGATAAAAATCTCGGCGGGCCGTAGTATGGTGACCGCTGATTTAGAGTTATCATTTTAGTATTTATCATCCTCTTAAGTTAGAATCATTTTCTCAGAACTGTAATCTAATCTATCACCTAACCCAGAGGTTGGGAACCTTTTCATTTCCGAAGGCCACATTTATTTATAATATATAATCTGGACCAACGTTCCCTTTAAGCCAGTGGTTTCCAATCTTCATGTTACTGCGCCTCCCTTTGAAGAAAAAAATATCTTCGCGCCTCTATCCTTTTTTTCATATAGTAATAAAGACACGTTTAAAAGAATAAAGTAAATTATTGGACTCTTCGCGCCTCCCTTTGCAATAGTCCACGCCTCCCAGGTTGGAAATCGCTGCTCTAAGCCGAAGGGTTAGCTGCGCGGAAATTTCAAAGGCTGCGTGGAGGCTGCGCGGATCGATCAAATATTAATTGAGCAACTGTCTTGTAGTGCGTGCCAACCCGGAATGAGTGCGCGGGAGCTTCCCAACTGCTGTGCGGCCGCGCACGCGCGCAACTTAGAGGTAACGTTGAATTCTGGACCGGCTTCGCGTTCGAAGTATAACCAGTGGCGGCTTGTGGGTATGATATTTGGGGGTGCTGTGGGTAGATTAAAATTCAGTAAAAGACCATATTACTTATATATTTTTTTAAAATATCAAAAATAATAACAATTTAAAGAAAAAGCTATTTGCAAATAAAGTCCATTCGTCTATTTTTGTTATTGACAATTTTTTCTATACCTTTTTCGTTAAAGTTTGATATTTTTCCAATCATATCTTTCTCTATTGAAAGCATTGATGAAGCTGTCTATCTTTCCCGACTAGTTGTGTACCTAATAGAGGTCTGCACGGGCCAAAATTTTACAAAACTACCCGGTCCGAGCCCGAAAAACTCACGCCCGACCCGGCCCGGGCCCGAGTCTAATGCCGCACTTGTTACCCGAACCCGACCCGAAGCACCGAGAAATTTGAAATCCTCGATTTGGTATATTTTTTCCCCAGATTATCTCCGAAAGTCCTTTTTTTTTTTTTTAGCTCACCGAGGAATTTGAAATCCTCGATTTGGTATACTTTTTCCCCAGATTATCTCCGAAAGTCCTTTTTTTTTTTTTTAGCTCACCGAGGAATTTGAAATCCTCAATTTGGTATATTTTTCCCAACATTATATTCCAAAGCCCGGCCCGGCCCGAGCCCGACTCTCGATTGCGCTTACCCGCCCGAGCCCGGCCCGCGGGCCGGGTCGGGTAAGAGCCCGTGGGCCAGGCCCGGGCCCGTGCAGACCTCTAGTACCTAAGGTAAGTTTTAATTCTTGTTAGTGTAGAAAAGCAACGCTCAGGTTTTGCAGTTGTCATTGGAGTAGTAATCAAAATTTTTAAAAGCTTCGTCAATTCTCCAAGAACATCGCATAAGTTATTAGCATGTATTATTTCCGTTACAGTTAGTGGCTTGGTTAGATCCATGATTTTTATCCTGTAATAGGGGCAAAGGATATATTTAAAAAAGAAGATGCTTGGCATGCAAACTAAGGGCGTAAAACGCTTACAAAGAGTTTGTATAAATGCAAAGTGATCACGACTGCGTGGGCGCAAATTTGCTATATCAGCCAATTCACCCAACGACGAAAAACCGTTATTTTTTCCGGAACCAAACCGATATTTATTTATTTGTTGTTAAAGATTAAAATTACAGTACATGACATAACAGCTGACGCCAATTCGCCACGTGCTTGACAAATATAATGAGACAAAATATATAATAAAACTACATAATACATCAACATCAAGAAATAAAATAGTAAAATAGTAAAATTTAACAAACAGTTCACAAATACTGTCACTAAAAATGTCTACTTCTCAAGGCAATGAATTGATCAATCGAACGGCCCTTAGAACTGGTGACTCATACCTCCTAAGCGAGGTATAAGTTTTTAGAAACAAAAATTTTTGCTCATAGTTTCGCCCACGAAAGAATAAATTGGGAGCATGTAAATTAATAGTCGTGAGAATTTCAGGATTATTAACTCGGCCCCGAAGGAGAAGAGAAAAATGCTTTAAACTTGAAAACGATCTTCGAGCTTCAAGAGAGTGAGATGATAACATTTCTAAAAGAAATTTGGTGGGGTAGTATTCCTTTAACCCTTCCCTTACTATGCAAAAAAAACATGCTCCTGAGCTGTGTATCCGTTACACATCAGGCAAACGGGAGTTAATCATGACAATTATATGTAGTACTGCTGTAGTAGTGTTATATAATTGTCATGATTCACTCCCGTTTGCCTGATGTGTAACGGATACACAGCTCAGGAGCTTGTGCTTTTTTTGCATAGTAAGGGAAGGGTTAAGTAATTATCAAAGGGGAAGAATTTAAATTTTTTGAAATAATAATATCTTAGAAATTTCTTATGGACTCTCTCCAATTGCAGCTTGTATGAACATTCATATGGGCTCCAAATGATGGATAATATATATTTTTTTACTTGAACCGGAACGAAAACCGGAACGAAAAAAATAACGGTTCGAAGCCCTGGTTAATATAAAACATTTTTTTTAAATTTACATTTCTAAAAAACCGCTTAACTTCGAAATCGCACAAAAAACCGCATAAAAGAGGATTGACTGTATACTTAATAGAATCTCGTTAATATGACCGAATGCTGTACGGGTCTGAAACAACGGATGAACTTTCGATAGATGGGAAAACTTAGATTACTCTCAAACAAACTACTCTTGCAGACTTGATCGAAGTTATAGCGAAGGCAAAAGATGTTATTACATGATAACATCTCTTGCATCCGCGATTTAAATAACTCATTAATGATAATACATACTGTATTTTCTTACAATTTAAGATTTCGGCTGAAGGTGCTGAGTGGTATTTCAATATTAAATTTGAATCGTCCAAATAATGTACATTCACTCAAGTTTTGTCACTATTGTATGTATTTTCTTATCACAATTCTTAAAAAATTAATGATGAGTACAGTTTTAGAGGCAAGCAACTCTGGGATGGTGACATATATTGACGAGAATGATTACTTGTTGTACTTCAAATAACCATTACTGCAAATGCAGGTATTTTAGGAACGTATTCAAGCTTGCTTTATAAGAGGCCTGGGCAAAATACGGCATGCAGCCCGATATGTATTTTTTGTGCGGCCTACTATGATATGAAGTCACTAATTATTATTAGAGAATCGCTTATTTTTTTCAAAATAAAATTCCCCTTTCACGAAAATAAATAATGTAAGAAATTAGGATTTAGGACGCCACTCATTTTTCGTTTCCCCGCACTCCATTATCCGGCGATTCCGCACTGTCAATGCCTGCACTATTTCACGGTCTCCGTCCATACCGCGCACTTATAAGAAATTAAATCCTTTTTCCTTCACATCGAGTCGTCAACTTTATTTATCATTTCGATTGTCCTAATTTATACCAGTGCTCCACAACCTTTTATATTCCACGGCACATCGACGTGTTCTCTGAAATTTTGCAACACACCACAAGTAAAAATGTACATAATATACAGAAATTAGAGAGTAGTGATAGAAGGATAGGAATAGGGATATGGATAGGACATGACTAGTGGTTAGCTAACCAATCGCTGCGCCCCATTTCTAAAGATAAGATGAGTGAGAGGGGGGAATACAAGACATCCATACATTCGAACAGAAATCTATAAATCGATCGAAAAATCAATCTATAAAAATTGTCCGTACTGGAATTCGAACCCGTGACCTCCGTGTTCTAAGCCAACGACTTTGGTCTCTTGACCTCACAGTCAGCTTATGGATATAGATATTGTGATAAAAGGTCAGATTTTTTTATATACTAACTATCTACTCAACAATATAATCTTGACTTTCAATATTACTAGTAGAAGAGCCGCTTGTCTAAAACAAATGCCATTATTTCAACGCTAGATATCGCATCTGGCATCTGGTTAAGATTCGTTGTGGGATGGTTTGAGATGGATGGGCGATGGAAGTTAGAACTGACTGGGTCAAATGCTGAGAAAATACCTACCTCTAAAGCAGTGGTTCTTAACCAGGGGTGCGAGAAAGCATTTCAGGGGTGCGGGAGAAGTTTCTATTTTGACATACTTAAAAAAAATGTATGTTAAATGTATCACAAATACGTAAATAAATTTTAAAGGGGGTGCGAGAACATATTTTCAGAATCAAGGGGCCGCGGGTCACTAAAAAGGTTAAGATCCACTGCTCTAGAGTCTAGAAAATCAATTGAAAATTGATTCAAATCTTACGTTATAAATTACAAAATAAAAGCGTCCTCTATGCGTCCAGTAGAAAAGGACAGATCTCTGCTTTTATTTTAAAATTTAAAACGTATTTGAATCATTTTTTAGTTTATTCGTAAACGTTGCGGTTAGGGATTCTGAAGTCTCGGGGTTTTCAAAGTCCCGAGACTAGGCGTGATAAAGTCAAAGTCCCGGGACATCCTCAGGACTTTTATTTCCCCCTCAATAAAATTATAATTTTATTAAAATTAAATATTTGCATTTATGTATGTATGTATTTTTCTTAATACAACGTTTAATAATTCCGCCGTCGGGGGTAAATTTATGACCGTAAGTTCACAATACAGCTTTTAGACCTTTTTGTCCTATCTTTGTGAAATAGTGAAAAAAAAATTGTACATAAAACAATATCAGGTATGAATATTTAATTTTAATAATTTGTAATTTGCTTTGCTACAGTTATATTACAATATATCAACACATGGTATTTAAAACTTTAACGAAATTATAAATCCCAAACATCTATTTTTCTATCAGATCTCTTTTATATATGCATACTTATTTTTTTTAAACCACGGGTAAGTGTCACGTCCCGACCATGTCGTGTCCGTTTTTCTCATGGCTCCTCTCTTATATCTGCTTTCATTCAATACACATCAGTCTTTTTGAGGGTTTCTTAACCACAAGAATTGTTTTTTTCAAAATTAAAATGTACATTTTATTAACACTTTTTAAATCACAGTCACAATTCCCGGGACATTTTCCAAAAAAATCCCGGGATTTAAGACAGCAAAAAACTCGATAAGTCCCGGGACGTCTCGACACAGAATCCCTAGTTGCGTTACTTTGTCTGATAATGCTTCTCAAATAGGCGAAACACGTTTCATAAGTTGTAGCACAAGAAGTGGAATAATAAAAGCTATCATTTTTTTTTTTTTTTACTAAAAACTGCCTGCTTTATCAGTTGTCAACATCTACTTTTAGGATATCAGTGAAGATAGGAAAATGGAACTAGGAACTAGGAAGTGCTTGGTTGTCCAATCTTTTGGTTAATTTGTGTATACAATATGTAATCCATAAAATAATTATAGTTCGTCTTTTAAACATGTTTTAAAATAAAATCAATGGAACATGTTTTTGTGATACTAACGCTACTAGTCATATTATTTTTTAACGACTCCGAAGCCCTGGTTTAATCTCTTATTAGTCAGTCTTTTTTTAAATCCATATTCCATATTCTATAATTTCCTGCTCTGAAAAACTCCATCACGAATTTGGGTCGAAGAGCTTTCGCACCGGTAATGAAAATTAGCCTACCCGTGTTGTTTACACGGCTATGCAGTTTACCCTTTGGCCTTTGCCTCTATCAACTCCTATTTTTCATTTTTCGTCCTTGATCATAAAAATGCCTGAAGCGCTTTTTCATCTGAACTATCTGTAAAACGTCATGATAATGATAAAAATATGTCGTACCGAGGTCATATTAACTACACGTGAATTGATATTTGTATACGTTGAAAGGTAAGTATAAACTAAATGAGAGATATAGTTATATAGAAAATAGTATAGTGATGAAAAGCAATGTGTCATACAAAAAACTCCGCAGTTTCATTTCATTCCGCCTCTGAAAATGCTCACAATCAGCGAAATTGGTCATGTTTTTCATGTAAAAAAATGTTAGACCTAATGTTTAGTTTTTTTTTCATTATATCGATTGAAAATTGGCAATAAATTATCTGGTTTTTTAACCACGCCCGCTTCCAATGTGTGAAGCATACGGATTCGTAATGGGTTGAACAGAAGTTGCCTTTCTTATGAATATGTTGCTCCAATATCTCTTTTTCGTATAAAATTAGGATTTCGTGAGTCGTGACGATTATGATTTATGGAAGAGGATTAAATTAAATTAAATTAAAGTAATATATAACTTGCTAAGTGACAAAACTTGTGTGAATGTACATAATTTGAGCGATTCAAATTTAATATAACTTGTTGTTTTTTAACACATTGGAACCGGGGCGAATATGTCCAAACTACATGATACAAATGCGGTCAACATAACTTTTATCTCAGCGTAAAATAATTGTTAAAAAAATGTGAATATACTAAGCTATCTATATATTAATAGTCGTTAATGTCCGTCCGTCTGAATGATTGTCCGCGATTTTCCCTCCCCTGCCCCTTCCCACACCCTCCTTCACCAGCTCCCCGCTGACGCAATATTTTTATTCATACTGAAGACATATTTTCCCAATACACTGTTTATTATTTGACGAAACAAATCATATCGCTGAAAAAATTTCATACAAAAAAACGCCGCGACCGTGGATCGAACACAGAACTCTGGATTACCAGTCGAGCTCTCTATCAACTGAGCTAACGTCATAAATATCAAGGCGATAAAAATACATTATATAAATCAAGCATTTGAAAATGGAACGATATTTGTGATTCACAAACTGACTTCGATTGTTTTTATTCAAGATTGTGACGTCTGTCAAATATGAATGTGGTTTATTTTACATAATATAGTTTCGACAGTTAAATGCAAATATTCCATGTGTGTCATATGTATGCTGAGGGCTATTAAATATTTTACGTTTTAACAGAGGGTATTTAGAATTTATCCCGATAATTTAATAATTTTGTATCTTTTGTTTTAAATAACGAGTAAACGAGTCTATGCTTTGGAAAAGGTAAATTTATGCTCAAATAGTAATATAAATAAAGTAAGCGAAATAGTTTGATAGATTGGGGACAACGAGATTAAAATACGGAAAGTGAGCCAAGTTAGGATGATGGGAAAAAGTGAACTGAACCCACCCTTTTTATTGCATAATTTAAATCATTTTTTCTCTAAAATACATTGTTTATGCTTTCGATGGATTCGTCGGTAACTTTGTGGAAGTTCATTTGAATATAAAATAAAAAATAACTTAGATTATTCCACGTATTGTGCTACAAACTGTGACACATGTTTCGCCTTTTTCAGAGGCATCCTCAGACAGACTTACTTTTACTTACTGAAAGTAAGTCTGTCTGAGGATGCCTCTGAAATAGGCGAAACACGTGTCACAGTTTGTAGCACAATACGTGGAATAATCTAAGTTATTTTGTATTACTTTTTTATGCTTATTTATTGAAAAAACTTTCACATAAAATTAAAAGTTGATGACAGTTCCCACAAAAAAAAATTGAAAACGTAATTGCACTTAAAAGTCAAATGGAAAAGTTTCACCATTTTTATGTTTGGTTCCCTTAAAGACTCATATATTCCTAAAAATAAGCTCCGTTTGGCGAATTAGTGAAGTTAATTTATTCTTATTAATTTGATAAATATGCATTTGATTGTAACATGGAAAATTGATAATTTTGTTTTGATAAAATGTGCAATTAATTTATACCATTTTGTATGTGAAAAATGATTATTAGCAAACTTAAACATTATTTCAAAAATTAAGTAATTTACAATTTAAAACTGCAGGGCTGTCGATATATGCGCCGAGGTCGATTTATGCTACTATGAAAAATGATTGTTAGCAAACTTGAACATTATTCCAAAGATTTAATATTTTACGAAATTTTTGTCACTACGAAAAAAATTGTCAGCAAACTTAAACATTATTCCAAAAATTAGGTAATTTACGAGGTATATTTCTGCTAATAGGAAAACTAATTGTTAGCAAACTCAACATTATTCCAAAAATTAAATAACTTACAATTTAAATACTACAGGGCATGCTGTCGATATATGGCCCGAGATATTTTTAGAATTTCTGGCTTATTCAATAAATAGGTTTGTAATTTTCTGACTTCTTAAAAATGCAACAAAAATCCCCCCGTTGAGGTCAACGGGCTTACAGCTAGTCCTTCTTTATTATAGTGTACTTTTTTTTAATTAATGTAAACTGTTTTATCATTCTATATGAGTTCACTGTTAATACTAAAAAAATAAAACACTTTTTTGTACTTATTCCATATTCATTTAAAAGGATCAGAACATGTTATGACTTCCCCTACTGTGCTAAAAAATACTTCTGATATGTTGCTGGTCCTTTAAAAACCAAGTGAAAAAGTGTTATATTTAAATATACGTCCTGGGTTTTTACCACCCATCAAAGGAATTGTTAAAACATGTTTTTTCACTTGGTTCTTTAAGGGGCAGCAATAAATTGGAAGTATGTTTTAGCACCGTTAGGGAATTGTTGGGAACACCCGTAAAGGAATATATGTGAAAATAACGTATTTACGTATCGGCAGACATTGCTGTTGAATCTTATGGTCATACTTAATAAATAAATAGAATAACATCGACGAATCTACCGAAACAACTGTTTTTTTTACTCCATCACGGGTTCCCAACCTGTGGGTCGTGACCCCAGGGGGGGGGTCGCCAGATTTTTTCGATTTTGGATTTGAACAACAAAATTAAAACTACAGTCAACTAAAATTACCTTATTGATAAAAAATGCCCTTTTCAATCGCGTTGGGGCCGCGGGTCACACGGCTTTTATAAAAAGGGGTCGCCACTCGAAAAAGGTTGAGAACCTATGTTCTAACCGGTCATAAGTGGTTCTCATTTTTTAATTAAAAATAAGTTAAATAACTTTCTGAGTTATCTCAGCCATATTTAGGGATTGATATTTTAAATTAATAAAACAAAACTGATAACTACTAACAACTACGCAGAAATGAGTTTGGATGTTTTCCTAACGGCGTTTAGTAATGAACGGCAAGAATAATTTTATCAATTTAACTATGGCCACTAATCGAGTCTGGAAGGCTTCAATGAATGTCCAACAGTTGTGCAATATTATGTTTTGACTTTGGTAGTTGTATTTTATCAATTTCAATAAAATTCAAAATGTTTTAGAGCTTTGATTTTTTCGCCCGGTACGAGTGCTCTATTTTTATCGATAACAGCATACCATTGTAGTGTGTTTTGTTATCATTCATGATTGGAAATATTTCATAAGTTAAATGGCTTTAGTTCATAATTGCCGACATTTCCAAGGCTAAAGAAATTTACATTTACGCATGACTTGTTAACAATATTTGTCAAGAAAATATATTCAAAGAGTTATGGGCTTTTAACATAGACTATATCGAATGACGCGTATTCCGCGTCCCCCGGTGAGAAGGTGTTAAAATAATAATACACAAAAATAAAGGGTCGTCAATTCTGGATCCTTTCAACATTGATACAACTTTTGGCAGGTTTAAAATATTTCAATTCATCGAGAACAATTTTATTAAAATAAGCCGTGGTTTCCATAAATTTATAATTCTATTTTGGCTAATTTTCAATACAGAAATACTCGTATTTTTCCATTTTCAAAATCTGCATTTCGGTATTGAAAAAACACTGTAAATTTCGGTATCCCGGTTTCAGTAAAACCGGTATTTTAATCCCTAAATCAGTGGTTTCCAACCTTAATGTTACTACACTTCCCTTTCAAGAAAAAAATATCTTCGCGACTTTTTAAAGTCCATGTCCGCTCCCAATGTGGAGCATATGGCCTCCTAATGGAGGTGTCTTAACAGAAGTTTTTTTTTCTACGAGAACTGTTTGTTACTAAGTCACTCAACCTCACTTTTTTTCAAAGTGAGTAGGGAAAGAAGGATAAGGCTAGAACAGGACTAGTGGTTGGCTAATCGCTATTCTACGCCCAGTTATTAAAGGATCAGAAGGATTTAACTTATGGACCCCCAAAGTCAGAATCAAAGATTTGAACGTTGGCAAAAGGCTTTCCAGTTCATCATTTTTTGACTTTTATTTTTTCTTCGCGACTTACAAACCTTTAATTCATATAGTAATAAAGACTCTTTTTAAAGGGTAAGTAAATATTTTGGATTGTTCGCGCCTCCCTTGCAAAAGTAAAAGTCCACGCCTCCCAGGTTGGAAATCGCTGTCCTAAATACATTCATAAGAATGCAAAATGTATTTCGGAATTCAAGGCACTTAAGAATTATATCACACTTTTATTTTGTGGCAAAAATAGCAATATTGTTGGGTATAAATTTAAACAACAATGAATGCTTCATGTAGGGCAGTGGTTTTTAGGGCAAAATTTTTAAAAGGTTGAGATACGTGCTTGTAGATAATTAACGACAATGTGTTACATGCTTTCACATAAATTTACTGTATTTCATATTATGAAACATCAAAATACCGTTCGCCCGGTGTTACGATCCCAATTGGCCGTATTTTTTGCTCAATAAAAACAGTTTTAGTAAACCGGTATTTAATCTGAATTACCGGCATTTTTATATTATTCGTCCAGTATTGCAACCCTTACCCACGTTGGACTACTGAAGATTTATTTGGACATAATAACATACATAAAAATAATAAAAGATTTTTAGTACTTTTTCCACTTAAAATTTTATTTGATCAGGACCGGTTTCGCTCCTCGCGAGCATTATCAACTGATCAGTTGATAATGCTTGCGAGGAGCGAAACCGGTCCTGATCAAATAAAATTATAAGCAGAAAAGGTACTAAAAATCTTTTATTATTTTTATTATAATGCCATTCCACCAAGTATTGACAGTGAACACCTTAAAAGTGATAATATCATACGTCTACGGGTGGCACGGTTTCGAATGCTATTTGTATTTTTGATAATCAGCCAAATATCGTGTTCATAAAATGGTATCTTGTTTATTGGCCGTTTTATGAGGCTAATCACTTAATTGGGTTGTATAAAATATATTTTTTACATTTTGTTTGCAATATCGATAATGTTGATAACGTAACGTAAATCTTCGGGCTTAGTGTGTACGTTTTTTAAGGTCTTCGGTGCAAGTTGACTATACTGTGTACAAATAATTTGTAGTTTTAGTATATTTATTAATACTATTTTGAAAAATCTAGTCATAATTTTAGTAGCTTTTGAATATACGATACTCAGATTATTCACCTGGGGCAGTAACACAGTTGCACATGCATCAGATAATATTTCCAGCTGACGTCGAAAGAAAAGATCAACACGTTGAATACAAGTACGCGTAAAATCGCGACTAGGGTATCCAATTCCGAAACTTTTTTGTGATCCCGGATTTCGGGATTGACTAATTTTAAATCCAGGGATTCCGGGATTGGGCACTCAACGTGAAATCGTATGTAATTTGAGAAAAGTTTTGGTGTAGGAATTTTTCATCATTTCATTTATAATTTCTAAAACCCAGGAATTTGCCGATTTACCCAAAATGTCACCGTGACTCGTTTTTTTTTTTGCTCTTCCAAGAATTTGAAAATCTTCAAACCCAGGAATTAACCGATTTGCCCAAAATACCAACATGACTCGTTTTTTTTTTTACCAATCCCGGGATTACGAGATCACAATATTGGACGGGATCTCGGGATTGGAAAGCCTAGTTGTAACTTATGCAGGACTAAAACAATTCTTGAAAAATGAAATTGTTACGGCTTCCTTTTAATCCTTTATGAAAAAACAAAAATATTGTTGTACATATATTAGTTAACAGGCAGTAAGAAAAAATGTAAATTTAATTTTCCAAAGAATATACACATAAATTGCAATTAAATTTGAGTCACCTCTGTGCGACCGAAGAATCTTTGAAGTCAGTTATATTTTATTACATTATTAATAATAAAAAAAAACGATAAACTCTTTCTCTCTTATCTTTATTGTCCTATTTTTTTGTCGATAAATACTTTATTGCATTCAATTTCATTTGAAAGAAGTTGATTCTTATTTTGTACGGTGATTAAGACGAATGTCTTCTTCGCTGTTCACTTCAGATTTTGTCGAATTCTTTTTTGTGGGTAAAAATCGCCTCCATCAATCAATTTTACTCGGGCTGATGTAGTGGTTTATGAATGTCATCTTAAATATGATGAGCTCGCTCCACAGTGTCTGCCATCCGGCAAGTTTCCTACCAAGAGTTACACATCGTCAGACTTCGGGAAGCTTCTCGCCTAGGTAAATTAGTTTCTTTATTTTTGTAATATATCATTCAATTTATTTCATTAAGTGTTTTTATATGAATGTATGGCACTAATAAACAATACACTAGTTATCGAATAGTTGTTGAATAAAAAAATTAGACCCAACACTAACTTATTTCCGACAAAGATACCATTTCTTGATTTGAAAATACTATTTCGAACAGTCTGGAAGAGGACGAAAGATATCTGCTGTGGGGTGCGGACTCGAATCCTGGAATAGAATTTTTCATAAAAAAATCTTATTAAAGCTGGAAAAAAACCGTGACTTGATATCGTCGGTGTTCAGCCAAAATGCTTTAAGTCAAACAATGGGTGTTTTAAGTTATGATTGCAGAACGATAGATTAAAACATTATCTATCATTTATTTATTTTGTTATTTGAAAAAGTAATACGACCTAAATTCCGTTGACAGTTAGGACTGGTAGAGAGCTTTAACTAACTTGAAGCTTTTTAGCTGTACAGGTTTAATGTTTCTACAGGTACCCATAGACGATTTAATGACTTAAAGTTTTTCAGCTGTAAGAATTTTGGTGAATTGTTTATTCCGTTGACTTAATGTTTATGGTCGAGCTACGTTGACAGTTCGCTCTCTTGTTTTATCCAGTGTTTTGGATTTAATTGTATTTTTTATCATTATTTATATACCATGTACCAGTTTACGTCGAAATAAAATGGTGTTTGTGGGAGCTGTCGATTAAAATAGGAATAAATATAAAAGGTAAGTCACTTAATTTAACATAACCTCATAATGACGTTTGCTCCACAATTGATTGTTTTTCTATTGACACTGCGTTTCTTTGTTGTAATTACTAATAATTTGAATGACATTTTTAATAGCGTACGTTTATTTAATATTCCAGTTGCAAAATCTAGTGATGTGGATATCAATCCCTTGGAGAACTCTACTATACCTTTTAACGAAGAAAACAAAAATTCCGTGAGGCATGCATGACACATGTGGAATATAGGAAGTGTATTAACCCATCATACATTATAGTGAAGCAGGTGTGTACGACAATACTTTGATTCATCCCTCCATTATTGGTTAAACATTGGTGTAGCCTCAGGAAGATTCCAGTAATATAAAAAAATATGAATTTAAGCCTACAGTTGCATACATCTTTAACGTTATTGATGTTTATGAATATAATTCCTGACATTTGACTGAACAACATCACGGTGACTTGGAATATAATATCACGAATAGGGAATCCAATCCCGGGATCCCGTACAGTTTTTGATACATTTCAATCCCGGGATTAGAAGACATGATCCCGAAACAAACGGGACTGATTTTCTTATAAAACAAACGTGTTAGTTTTTAAGCCGAGCGGCAGTTTACATTCCTTGCGATAAGACTTACCGCATACAAAAACGTAATTGGATCCTTAAAATATCAAATTTTCTTATCGCATTTATTTGAATGCATTTTACAACAGTAATAATTTTTCGGTACCTTTGTTTTCTATATCTTCTTAATGAATGTTATCAGATATCAATCGCAATGTTTTTTTTTGCGTGCTTTTATGTTTCTTTTGTTCTATTAACATTAATTATGTAATAAAACACGTGTCAAGTAAAACATATTTCGGTTAGCTTTCTATATAAACAGTATGATTAATATCAAAGACGCGCCGCCGACTTCATGCGACTAAAGTCATCAACAACCGCATATAATATTGTCTATTTTTTTTTTTTTGACTAATATTATTGCAAGAGTTGAAAATCAATTCTCACTTTGACTATTTCTATTGAATGTTCTTATTATTTTCACTGTAAAAAATGATCTTTCTACAAAAGCACTTCTCGCCGGAAATGATATATATATAAATATATTTTATTGGTTCTTTGCACAATGAAACCGTAGACTAAATGGCGAAACAATTGATGCACTGGTATTAATTTCGGACATATTTTAAAATAATAATAAAATTACTTGGTGCAGTGGTTTCCAACCTTTATGTTACTGCGCCTCCATTTGAAGAAAAAAATCTTCGCGCCTCCCTATCCTTTATTTCATATAGTAATAAAGACACGTTTTAAAGGGTAAATACATATTTTAGGCTGTTCGCGACTCCCCAGGGAGGCGCGCCTCCCAGGTTGGAAATCGCTGACTTGTAGTCTGAAGTAGGTAGATACTTTTTTCAGCTATTGACATTAATTATTTTAAGTTATATTGCGTATTTTTTCATACTGTTTGCATATTATGTTCGTTTAATAATTATGATGGCGCATATTTTTTACGAGTTATTAACAAATCCACTCATTCACACTGTACATCATGACCCTATCTGAGATTTATTAGAGCTTTTGCTTACGTAGTGGCAGCCCACAGCTGGTTATATCATCTAGAATAAATGGTGTACTGTATTTTTCACCAATATTATCATTTTTATTTCTTAAAAAAAATGTACTGATCCCGGGATCGAAAAATTCTAATCCCGAAATCCCGGGATCAACAATTTGGCTCGGGATTGGATTCCCTAATCACGACTCATGTGATTTGGATGAAGGACTATAGAACTGACCAAATAAGAATGATATTGGTAAACACTTATATTTGACTATTATTATATCAACACCTATTCAATCTATCTCTTTCAACTCATATTTGTCTTTGGTTGCTCGTTGTATACACCAAAGGACTATTCTAGTTATGATCTCTTGGTCTCTAGTTGTCTTTTGTCTTCACCAATGATGATTATCATTAATTCTTACTAACTGTTCCGTCCAGATTATAATAATCTCATGTCTCCATTTTTATAAATTTCTATATTTAATATGTTCGAATGTTGCCTATGCTTATGCAATATTATCTTATTTTAAGATAAATAATTACTCACATAATATAAAAAGTAAACAATAATTTACTGCAACTTAAATCAAATTGAATAACATAAAATTTAATTTAGGATGTCGGTTGATTTGGTTGATGTAATTTCAATATCAGATTTGAACGATTCAAATTTAATGCTGTGCTTATTTTGTTATTTTACAGAAATCATTCAGCAAGGAATCAATGAGGATATGGCAAACAATCTAATCTATAATGAAGGTTGCCAATCAACTACAGATATCATCTGATGAAGTTTTGCGTTTAACTCCAATCATGGCTCTATTTCATTCACTCATTACATAAAATAACATTATAGTACAAGTAATTGCACCCCGACCTTAACGTTTGAATTGAAACGTAAACCTGTAGGATGGAAATGCAATGTACAAAAAAAGAAGATTAATTAAAGCTTACCTTATGAAAACAAAAGTAGAGTTGTAAAATCTACAAAACTACCTAAAATATTTGATTGCTCTATGTATGCTTTCATAGATTACCAAGATTCTAAGTTGTCGATTTTTATCTTTTAATTATTAATAGGGTAAAATATCAAGGTATTTCAGTTCTACAGTTTTTAAAATAGCTATCAACCTTTAACTTTTTTAAAAACTGTAGAACTGAAATACCTTGATATTTTACCCTATTAAAATGGAGTTCTACCAAGTAAATGCCAAATCAATAAATAATAAATAATTATTATCTTTATATTTCTACATTATGTATTATTTGTATTTAATTTATATTGCATGTCTTTAATTCTAACATAAAAATGTCTACCTGTCTGCCTTACATAAGTAACTTTAATAAAAATAAATGTGGAATTGATATAAAAAAAATGTTTTATTTTTGAAAAACAATTCTTTCATAATGAGAATTTTAATTTGAATTCCATCACATATATCGGTCATTAGTAATAATTTATTATTACAATCCTATATAAGTACGCAAATTAAGGTAAGTATATTATTAATATAAAAATGAAGTCTCTTATATTCAAAATAACTTGAGAATTTAGTTGAGTCGTATGAAAGTAAGGTTATAGAATTGAGAATGTAAAATTTTATACTTTTATCAATCAAAAATCATAAAATTCGAATTGTAGTATGACTTTATCATACATGGATGATATTTATATTTAAATTTCTTATTTATATTACATTGATTCATTTATATGACTTATTATTACTCTGTCATTACTTCGTAAATTTGGCAGTTCACTTTTTGACCACCGTAAAAACACGAAAAGTGGACAGGTAAAAGACTTTAATTTAGAATTTCGACTGAAGGTGCTTGATGGAAATTTAACTTTAGATTAGAAATATTTTTTCATAATGTACGTTTCCAATATAATTTTGGCCGAACACGACCCGGGTTTCGCCTCTCGGCATCTTCCGATGCTATTCAGTGCGCGAATGCACTCGATGCGCACTGAATAGCACCGGAAGATGCCGAGAGGCGAAACCCGGGTCGTGTTCGGCCAAAATTATATTGGAAACGTACATTATGAAAAAATATTTCTAATCTAAAAGACTAAGTTTTCTTTTTGTTGGTAATTACGAAAAATTTAATTTTATAGCTATAAAATGAACTTTATTATCATCAAATCGGATTCTCTAATAATTGAATAATGTCATAAAATTGTGAGTTCAACAATTAAAGGTTCAGGTGTAGAAATAGAGAGGTTTCAATTTCATGAAAATTTTAAAAATCAAATATTTCAAAACAAGGTTTTATGACTTAAAACTTTTTGGCTGAACACCGACGATATCTCCATTTTTTAAATCCATATCCGCTTCCAATCTGAAGCATATCTAGGTATATCAACAGAACTTTTTTTCTTAGAGAACTGTTTGTTACTCAGTTACTGTTCCTCTGTTTTGTGCCAATCAAAAAACATTTTTTCTTAATTGATATAAAAGGTTATAGCTAATCAGTGTTTTTTCCAGTGTAACACGGTGTCGCCTGTGTGGTCGAATCGTCAACGTCGTTGGCTTCGGCTACAGAGGTCACGGGTTCGAATCCCAGTACGGACAATTTTGTATGTGATTTCTTGAATTCCCCCCTCCCACCCATCTTATTCTATAAACGGGGCGTATCGAGAGCGATTAGCTTACCACTAGCCCTGTCCTAGCCCTATCCTTATATTCCTACTCTGTCTGGAAAAAGAGAGGTTTATCAACTGAGTAACAAGCAGTTCTCGTAGAAAAACTTATGTTGAGATAAACTCCATTAGGAGTCCATATGCTCCACATTGGGAGCGGGCATGGTAAAAAAACGCGTTGGAACAGCGTTCCGGCACCCTTTTTCTTGTCATTTTCATTGCTTCAAATCAGTGTTCGCAAATTTTTATTTTTGTTTTCCTTCGAAAACTTTGATTTTTTATGCCGAAAAACATTTGAAAATATAACGCACCATCGAAAGGTGCGCATGCATTTTTAATTGAAAATATTGCCGAATAACACATTCTCAAAGCGTGTTAATTAGTTATATATTTCTGAAATATTTATTACATGGAATACATGGGGAGTTTATAATGAGTGAACGGTATAAATATAATGTTTTTATATCACTAATTAATGCAATATGTATATGGGTGGGCAGTTGACATTTGCTCCTGTATATGAGCCGCCCCTGGGTTTGAGTGAATTTCAGATATCACAGACATCCACGGATTCGACCAGAAATCCATTTTTAAAGGATGGAGCCAAGAAAAAGGTCTCCGACTTCTGAATAATTGTAGGATCTGTTGATTGTTTTATATCACTAATTAATTCAATATGTATATGGGTGGGCAGTTGACATTCGCTCCTGTATATGAGCCGCCCCTGGGTTTGAGTGAATTTCAGATACCACAGACATCCATGGATTCGACCAGAAATCCATTTTTAAAGGATGGAGCCAAGAAAAAGGTCTCCGACTTCTGAATAATTGTGGAATCTGTCAATTCGTCACTTCGACTTGAATTCTGTAATCTCTTAACTACCCACTTTTTTCGGCAATCATCTCAAGTAATTGTGGCACGATATTATGGTGAATGATCAATCACGGGATAATATGATAACAGAAGACGACACTAAATAAATATATCTTTATTCTCAGTTTATTTGAAATATCTATTGTAATATAAGTAATATTCCTATTCATAAATTAAAATAGTTCTGTGACACAGTTAATGGAGTACCCACTGCAAAAATAGAATAAATGTAGTCTTTGGATTACGACATTTAGCACTTACGACCAGTGGCGGCCGGTCAATTTGGCATTGGATCAATGCACTTCTTGTATATGCAGGGGCGGTTATATTTCATGAAATAATATTCAAACATAACATTTTTACCATTTACTGTATTTTATTGTCTATAATAAATATTTTAGAACATTTTATTTTAGACAATAAATACATGAAGAATTTAATTTATGAGTCATTTATGAGTGAATGGTATAAATGTTATGTTTGAATATTATTTCATGAAATATAACCGCTCCTGCATATACAAGGGGTGCATTGACCGGCCGCCACTGCTTACTTCCCAAGATTTTTTAAGCAATATGGAAAGAAACTAACCAAACGCTTTGGAAATATAACTTGTTCGCCATTTAAAAAAGAAAGTAATTTTGAACACATAACAAATATCGTTGCAGAGTTTAGACAAAAACCTGATATTCGCTTCTCTATGACGTTACCCAACCTGCCGTTAATAATTTGAAAAATCTTACAAACTAATATTTTTTGGACTTTGAAAATCAAAGGGTTGCAAAAGTAACTGACATACAAGTAGAATCCACAAAAATATCGTATGAAAAGAAATAGATGCAGCGTTCCTCCAAATGAACCAAAGAATGCCATTTTTTTTTAAACTCAGATAATGAAGAATGTTTATGTCATCGTGTTCAATAAAATCTTGCATGTTATTTTAGAATAAAACGATAAACCCAACTCAAATTGGATATTTATTTTTAAAAGTTTACCACGCTTCCTCTCCTACAGATGATGAACCAATGGATTGTTGGATATACGGTAACGAGGAATTTTAAAGATACTAATAAAAAACATTTCGTATTTAAATATGTACAGTCATGTGGAGTCGGTGTTTGTTGATAAATATACGTTTCATATGTAATAGGGTAAAAATATCAAGGTATTTCAGTTCTACAATTATTTATATGTTATATGTTGATAGCTATTTCGGCTTTCGCCATCGTCAGAACTATGCTTTAAACGTAAATTTACTCAGCTATATATACTGGCTAAGAAGAGATACACAATGCATCATATTATTCACTCTAACATACTAATTCAAATTCTAATTACAATATTGCACTTATTAAATGTGATTTTAGTGTTACAAAGAAAGATAAGCAGTCTGGCGTTTCATATGTGTTCATAATTTATTAAATTGTGCTAAAATTTCTATCAATAATATGAAACGGAACCAACAGCTCAGACATGAGTCGAGCTATAAAGTGCGCAAATAAATTATTATCATATGTATATGATATTATTATGTACATATTGTTTATTGATATCTAATGCGCGTTAATTGAACCAACATAATGTTTAAAAGTGCCAAAGTTTACCCATACATCGGAACTCGTATCATTAATTTTATTTGCTCGTGATATAGGGGTGGATTCGATAATTGGAATTACGAATTAATATTTTTATTCTTTGTTATTAATATTATTTGGCAAGGTGAAAGTCCAAAGAAAACTAGAGTCGGAGTCGTCATGTATGCTTTTGATTCGACAGGAATCGGCTGACTTCAACTTATTTTTTAATTATTATAACACTTCTAATTACAATAACACTGCTAATTACGAAATGAATAATTCTGTTCGGAAGGGTTAATCCCATAGGAAATAATTTAAACTTTGGTTCCACATATATACACTCAACTCTTTTTTTAAATTCGGTTTTGAAATAACGCGGTTCACTAAAAAGTACGAATACTTAGTGTTAACGCGATTTTTTTTTTTTACAGAACGTTGTTTTTTTTTAAAAAAACACAGTTTTATAAAATTCAGGGACCCAATCCTCAAGTTTCCTATGAATTGTATCAATTTGTACACGATTTTTTGTGGAACGTATTTACTGTATAAAAAAAGAGTTTAGTGTATATCGGTATCTGCTCACACTAATATTCCAATATCACTCAAAACAAGGTTTCTGATATTTTCTATCATTGTTTGCTATTAAGCGACAAATTGCTCCACACCAGGGGCGGATATGGGTGGTATACAAATAATGTTATCCTTATTACGTTGTGCTTTTATTTACATATAATGACGACGCCAGTAATGCAAACAGATCAATGTTCATTATTGTTGTTAGACTTGTAAGAGGAAATAGCTACCTAGGAGACTTCGCTATTGGCTCGACAGAATATTATCATGAATATTGTCCGCCTTTATCATGCACGAGGCAGATAGATTTCTTACTTAAATAATACACTTTTTACTTCCATTAGTATAGTTTTGAACGTCACAAAGAATGAACATATTTTCAATTGCGAAATAAGTCGATTTTGAATCTAAAGTTTTTATTATAATAATAAATAGTGCGAAGTTGAAAACAAAAATATTGATAGCGTCTTTATAAACAATGGAATTTAATTCTATACCGCGACACAGATTTTAATTTCTTTGTACTAAATAAGTGATCAATTTGATCTGTATTTTTTTTTTGATGTTGGCGAAAATGAAAAAATTTGCATTATCATTGCGTATATTTAAAAAATTGTGAGTGTTTATTTTTTGTTCTTATGCAAGTTATCGTTTACATCGAGCATTGATGTATTTGTTATATTTTTGATAACATTTATGTGTTAACTTTTTATTTATGTTATATTTAACCGTCAATTATGTAAGAGGCATAGATATTTCAACAATCGTGGCAATATGAAATAAATTATTTTTCACTACTTTACTTCAAAATATCTATTCGTTCCCAACACAAAGGTAGCTTTAATACTTTCGTAAGTCTCGTACCGTTGAGTGACGCTCTTGGGGTTTCGTTTGGCGGTCAAGGGCTCGAATCACTTTCTTGACAATACACACAATTATTTTTTCAATCAATTTATACTTTTGTGTCTGAAGACGTCTATAATGTCGTTGATTTTAGCACCCACCAACTTTTCACTCATAACTAGGGATTCTGAAGTCTCGGGGTTTTCAAAGTCCCTGAACTGGAGGCGTGATTAAGTCAAAGTCCCGGGACATCCCAGGACTCGAGACTTTTATTTCCCTTTCAATAAAATTGTAATTTTATTCAAATTTAATATTTGCATGTATGTATTTATGTATTGCATACACTCGGCGCCTTTTTGAAAGTACGCACTTGTAAAATTCACAAGTTTTTAATACAATGTTTGATAATTAATATTTTTCTTATGTAATGGATAGGTGCAATGCTTACGGTTATTTTTTTACTAAGAAGGGATGACAACGGTAGATGTAATGAAAAAAATATCAATGAAGCCGCCGTCAGTAGTAAATTTAGGACCGTAACTTCACAATACAGCTTTTAGACCTTTTTTGTCCTATTGAGACATTGGTATCTTTGTATAATAGTGAAAAAACATTTAAGTCCACCTTCAAATAAATTTATTGAATCGAGTTGTATATGAACAACACAGAATTATAAAAAATCTATACCCCCGATCTATGTTTTCACTAGATTTGAATTTTTTTCGTCGGTCCTTTCAAACGCGTAAAATAAGAATTTTTCTGTTCATATAATTGTGTATAGTTTACATTTAAGACGTGTCTGAAAGCAAAAACCGGTAAGATCATATGTTATCAAAATTTAATAAAAATCGTACACAGAAGTCATTTCACTTAATATGTAATGGTATATAACTTGAAAAGCCTTACAAAACCATACGAGAAGAAATACTCTTCCGCTCGCCACGGAAATCACTCTCGGAGACCGTAAAATTCAATAATGCTCGTATGTCCAATTTTACTTCACTCATATACGATTGGTTTTAAAAAAAGCATATTTTTCATAATTGGAAGTATGTACATTACGGTGATAAAAGTACACTATCAATACAACTGAAAATTTAAGCTTGAAACACAAAAACTTTGTTTATTACATTGCAATGTGGACATACCGTTTGTTCTTTTAGACATCTCATTTCATTTCTTTAAAAACATGAGTTCGCTTTAATTTGAAGTTTATATATAGTTTTACAAGTAATATTCTATAGAACGGATACAGATACCACTGAAAGTACTTGAACAGCGTCAGTGTGTTTCCCCCTATTGAATTAAATCTAATTGTCGAGGTCAGTCAATTAACCATTATCGGTCGGTGTTGGCGTTCTTTCAATGATTTATCTCTTCAAAATTTATTATCAATACAGCTTGGCAACTCCGCATTCATTTGTCTTTGTAAGTTGTCACCCTGGCATTATGGCAGATTTTGCAAATTAAATCGTTCAAAGTTTGTATTCAAATGCACGGATGAACTTGAACTGACAGTCAGTACAACTTAAATTTGTTATGAATGTTTCATCAAGCACTCTCAGTCGATTTCATAAATTATTATAAAAAAAACATTACACATTATATGGCCTTCATAAATATGGACGGCGAATCGAAAAACTTCTCTGAGTACATTGTGCCATACTCTGGTTTTCTCTCTGCCGGTTGTTAGACAAACCAAATGACCGGTGTTTCAGTCATAATTAGATTCTCTTCGTATTTTTCTTTTTCTCACTCTGCCTGTTACTGACAAGGTAGTAAGTAACTGAATTTTGAATTAATTGATTTGCGAGGGAAATCTCCGTAGTTGCGAACAAGCGACTCTAATACACTCCACAAATTAGGTCTTTCGGATTTGTTCTCACGCGATGCATGTCTAATATGTGCCTCCTATATACTTACCTTTCATATTGTATTGAGATTTCCGTTAAAAAACTAAAACCCTCTTGTACTTATTCCACATTTATAATACGATTTGGACAGGTTTGGCGCATGACGTGCATTTTCATAAATTGTATTTCATATTACCAAGTATTGACAGTGAACACCGTACATAGTGAGATTTACTATTGAAAAGTTAATTTTATGAATATTATACAGGTATTTACCTATATATTTACCAATAGAAATTTACTTTTTAATTTTATACCCAAGACTTTCGCTGTACAAAAAGCATATACGCACTATTAAGCCCACATCGCTTTTTTTTAGCAGTAGGTAGAGATTTTTAGTAATTTGTGACACGTTTCGAAGCACAATTACTATTGACTAGCTGTAAGCCCGTTGACCTCAACGGAGGGATTTTTGTTGCATTTTTAAGTAGTCAGAAAAGTTACTGGCGTGAAAAATAAATAACTAACCTATTTATTGAATAATCCAGAAATTCTGATAGTAAAAGAAATATCTCGGGGCGTATATCGACAGCCCTGCCCTGCAGTATTTAAATTGTAAATTATTTATTTTTGGAATAATGTTCTAGTTTGCTAACAACTATTTTTCGTAATAGCAGAAATTTCGTAAGTTATTGAATTTTTGGAATAATGTTTAAGTTTGCTAACAATCATTTTTCCTAGAAGCAGAAATTTTGTAAATTATTTAATCTTTGGAATAATGTTTATGTTTGCTAACAACCATTTTTCTTAGAAGCAGAAATTTCGTAAATTATTTTATTTTTGGTATAATTTTTAAGTTTGCTAACAATTATTTTTCCTATTAGCAGAAATAGACCTCGTAAATTATTTAATTTTTGGAATAATGTTTAAGTTTGCTAACAACCATTTTTCATAGTAGAAAAAATAGTCCTTGTAAATTACTTAATTTTTGGAATAATGTTTAAGTTTGCTAACAATTATTTTTCCTATTAGCAGAAATAGACCTCGTAAATTATTGAATTTTTGGAATAATGTTTAAGTTTGCTAACAACCATTTTTCATAGTAGCAAAAATAGTCCTTGTAAATTACTTAATTTTTGGAACAATGTTTAAGTTTGCTAACAATTATTTTTCCTATTAGCAGAAATAGACCTCGTAAATTATTGAATTTTTGGAATAATGTTTAGGTTTGCTAACAACCATTTTTCATAGTAGCAAAAATAGTCCTTGTAAATTACTTAATTTTTGGAACAATGTTTAAGTTTGCTAACAACCATTTTTCTTAGAAGCAGAAATTTCGTAAATTATTTTATTTTTGGTATAATTTTTAAGTTTGCTAACAATTATTTTTCATAGTAGCAAAAATAGTCCTTGTAAATTACTTAATTTTTGGAATAATGTTTAAGTTTGCTAACAATTATTTTTCCTATTAGCAGAAATAGACCTCGTAAATTATTGAATTTTTGGAATAATGTTTAAGTTTGCTAACAACCATTTTTCTTAGAAGCAGAAATTTCGTAAATTATTTTATTTTTGGTATAATTTTTAAGTTTGCTAACAATTATTTTTCATAGTAGCAAAAATAGTCCTTGTAAATTACTTAGTTTTTGGAATAATGTTTAAGTTTGCTAACAATTATTTTTCCTATTAGCAGAAATAGACCTCGTAAATTATTTAATTTTTGGAATAATTTTTAAGTTTGCTAACAACCATTTTTCATAGTAGCAAAAATAGTCCTTGTAAATTACTTAATTTTTGGAATAATGTTTAAGTTTGCTAACAATTATTTTTCCTATTAGCAGAAATAGACCTCGTAAATTATTTAATTTTTGGAATAATGTTTAAGTTTGCTAACAACCATTTTTCATAGTAGCAAAAATAGTCCTTGTAAATTACTTAATTTTTGGAATAATGTTTAAGTTTGCTAACAATTATTTTTCCTATTAGCAGAAATAGACCTCGTAAATTATTTATTTTTTGGAATAATGTTTAAGTTTGCTAACAACCATTTTTCATAGTAGCAAAAATAGTCCTTGTAAATTACTTAATTTTTGGAATAATGTTTAAGTTTGCTAACAATTATTTTTCCTATTAGCAGAAATAGACCTCGTAAATTATTGAATTTTTGGAATAATGTTTAAGTTTGCTAACAACCATTTTTCATAGTAGCAAAAATAGTCCTTGTAAATTACTTAATTTTTGGAATAATGTTTAAGTTTGCTAACAATTATTTTTCCTATTAGCAGAAATAGACCTCGTAAATTATTTAATTTTTGGAATAATGTTTAAGTTTGCTAACAACCATTTTTCATAGTAGCAAAAATAGTCCTTGTAAATTACTTAATTTTTGGAACAATGTTTAAGTTTGCTAACAACCATTTTTCTTAGAAGCAGAAATTTCGTAAATTATTTTATTTTTGGTATAATGTTTAAGTTTGCTAACAACCATTTTTCATAGTAGCAAAAATAGTCCTTGTAAATTACTTAATTTTTGGAATAATGTTTAAGTTTGCTAACAATTATTTTTCCTATTAGCAGAAATAGACCTCGTAAATTATTTAATTTTTGGAATAATTCAACTGTTTATGTATGCATGTGAAGTATGCGTATTTTGGAATTTTTAGAATAATTTAAATGTGTGCTTAATATATAATATTTAAATTAGATCAATTCTGACAGTTGTGTGTTTGCCCGAGCGGTAACGATCTCAACTCATAATCTACAGGCGATGGTTCGATCGACGGTCGTGGCGTTTTTTTGTATGATAATTCAATTTTTCAGCGACTTGTTCTGTTTCGTCAAATAATAAACAGTGTATTGGGAAAATATGTCTTTAATATGAATAAAAATATTGCGTCAGCGGAGCTGGTGAAGGAGGGTGTGGGAAGGGGCAGGGGAGGGGAAATCGCGGACAATCATGCAATCATTCGGACATTATCGAGTATTAATATATAGACTAGCTGTAAGCCCGTTGACCTCAACGGAGGGATTTTTGTTGCATTTTTAAGTAGTCAGAAAAGTTACTGGCGTGAAAAATAAATTACTAACCTATTTATTGAATAATCCAGAAATTCTGATAGTAAAAGAAATATCTCGGGGCGTATATCGACAGCCCTGCCCTGCAGTATTTAAATTGTAAATTATTTATTTTTGGAATAATGTTCTAGTTTGCTAACAACTATTTTTCGTAATAGCAGAAATTTCGTAAGTTATTGAATTTTTGGAATAATGTTTAAGTTTGCTAACAATCATTTTTCCTAGAAGCAGAAATTTTGTAAATTATTTAATCTTTGGAATAATGTTTAAGTTTGCTAACAACCATTTTTCTTAGAAGCAGAAATTTCGTAAATTATTTTATTTTTGGTATAATTTTTAAGTTTGCTAACAATTATTTTTCATAGTAGCAAAAATAGTCCTTGTAAATTACTTAATTTTTGGAATAATGTTTAAGTTTGCTAACAATTATTTTTCCTATTAGCAGAAATAGACCTCGTAAATTATTGAATTTTTGGAATAATGTTTAAGTTTGCTAACAACCATTTTTCATAGTAGCAAAAATAGTCCTTGTAAATTACTTAATTTTTGGAACAATGTTTAAGTTTGCTAACAACCATTTTTCTTAGAAGTAGAAATTTCGTAAATTATTTTATTTTTGGTATAATGTTTAAGTTTGCTAACAACCATTTTTCATAGTAGCAAAAATAGTCCTTGTAAATTACTTAATTTTTGGAATAATGTTTAAGTTTGCTAACAATTATTTTTCCTATTAGCAGAAATAGACCTCGTAAATTATTGAATTTTTGGAATAATGTTTAAGTTTGCTAACAACCATTTTTCATAGTAGCAAAAATAGTCCTTGTAAATTACTTAATTTTTGGAACAATGTTTAAGTTTGCTAACAACCATTTTTCTTAGAAGCAGAAATTTCGTAAATTATTTTATTTTTGGTATAATGTTTAAGTTTGCTAACAACCATTTTTCATAGTAGCAAAAATAGTCCTTGTAAATTACTTAATTTTTGGAATAATGTTTAAGTTTGCTAACAATTATTTTTCCTATTAGCAGAAATAGACCTCGTAAATTATTGAATTTTTGGAATAATTCAACTGTTTATGTATGCATGTGAAGTATGCGTATTTTGGAATTTTTAGAATAATTTAAATGTGTGCTTAATATATAATATTTAAATTAGATCAATTCTGACAGTTGTGTGTTTGCCCGAGCGGTAACGATCTCAACTCATAATCTACAGGCGATGGTTCAATCGACGGTCGTGGCGTTTTTTTGTATGATAATTCAATTTTTCAGCGACTTGTTTCGTCAAATAATAAACCAGTGTATTGGGAAAATATGTCTTTAATATGAATAAAAATATTGCGTCAGCGGAGCTGGTGAAGGAGGGTGTGGGATGGGGCAGGGGAGGGGAAATCGCGGACAATCATGCAATCATTCGGACATTATCGAGTATTAATATATAGATATTTTTAGGTAGTTACGCTATGTGATATTGAATTAATCAAGTGGTACTGCTGTGTTATTGTATTTTTGAAGCCCCATAAAATCATTCCGTTGGTATAATCATTCGAAATGAGGTTAGAAATCACACTTATTTTTCAATCGCTTGTAAAATTGTTTTTATATAAACGTTTCACAAACTGTCAAATGCATGCAGGTTCAGAACCGAAAGCAATTTCGCCTGCAGTCACATGTTTGTAATCCCATCTTTAGAAAAAAATGATTATGTTTCCCTGCAAGAGAAGACATTTTTCCTTAGAGCAATATTTTTATCCCGCGAGTCTGACTTCTTTCACATTGTATAAATCTGCCGTTTGTCCGAGTCGATGATGTAGATCAGCGTTGTCCAACAGAAATCGTTTGATGGGCCAAATAAAATATTACCGGTATATGGTGGGCCGCATAAAAAACAATTTATTAATTAATAATTACCATGATTCTTTCTTTATTTTAAAAACAATTATCAAACCATTTTATTTACTTAATAATTAATGGGACGACTGGTAATTTATTCGATGCACATCGCAGTTGATTGGTTAAGTTTTCATCAGCCAGCCTGTTGCGACATTTCGTTTTTACTATTTCCAATTTTGAAAAGAACGACTCGCAGCGATATGTGGTCCCAAATGCAGCTGTAATGCACATTGCCAGCTTTTTTAATTTTGGAAATTTATCCTCGAGGATATATTACTGATTAAACTCACGTTTAATTTCTTCAAACATACATTTTAGCTCGATGCTTGATTGGAGGTCTATTAACTCCATTTGTGACCCGGCTGTCATGAAAACAATTGGATGTCATACACAAAATGCTGATATAAATTTGGCAAATTCACGTCAGTGCTTTGTTTTGTTAGATTTATGAATAACAACATGCAAAATATATTTGTAGAAAGCTGTAAACTCCAATAGGGCCGCAGAAAATCTTCAATTGGGCCGCGTGTTGGACATCGCTGATGTAGATAGTTAATGGGGTGTACGACTTATCCAACATATATTTTTTATGCAGAGTTCATTTGACACTATTATTAAATTTATGATTTTTTTTTTTTAAATTGAGAATATTTTGAAGATTTTTTAAGCCTTTTATGTTATATCTTGTATACTCTAATAATATGTCAACATTAGTCAGTGCCGTGTTGTAATTTACGTTTATATCTTATCTTTACCTTTTTCGGTTATAAATCTTTGTATAATGAAACTTCCATGTTGTGTCGTATGAAAAGACCTGCATTTCTATCACACTGTTATGGTCGTCTCCATATTTTTGTTGTTGTTTCTTTACGTCGCTACACTCGCAACCCACAAAGTGTTAGGGTACTAACTCCACATTATTCGGCAAGCTTTGATTGAGTCTAATCATTTTCACATTACACATGCCGCCTCCCTGTGGTTGTAATTTTAACTTGGAACAAAAAATGAAATTTTTCAGTTTGTTGTTTGGCTTTGATATTATATCGAAATGAATATACACCTATCCCTCGATTTACACGGTACTTTTTTTACACGTTTTCGCTTTTACACGGTTGAGAAAATTAAAAACTTTTTTTTAAAAATAACTGTTCTCGCCGACTTGAAATTAACGTCACGTGCAGCGGAGCAAATTGTTTTGAGTCTGTACGGTATCGGCCGCTTTAACTGATAATGCACGCAGACGCCGGCGCCGACCCGTCTAGATGTGCCGGTGTGAGTCCTTGTCCGAGACCACCAATCGTCTGCACTGGAAGAATGGCGTGAGATATACCTGTCCGTCATTGGACACGGCCGTATCCCACTACGGCAAAGGAATGGTCACGTGGGGTAGCCGGGACGTGTTGGCGCCTGGCGCTTGCCCCGGCTGCTCCTGGGTGGCAGTGAGGTTCAAACTCCTGGAAGGAGAAGACGTCACGCGTTTTCGCCTTTGTGTGCACGCGCAGGCCGATAGCCGCTGCTAATCACCCTGCGCTGAACCTACCGATATAATCTAACGGATCATACCTCTGCCGTTTTATTTATCACCACTCATTGGGGACGAATTTACTGCACACACACAAACATCGGCGAGAGCGGAACTCTCGCCCGAACAGAGTCTTTAGCTTGAAAATTATAATTCTTCATATTCGTAAGTAAAATCGAGTACATACATAATTTTCAATTGCGTGCTTTATATCTTGAATAATATTTGTAGCCTTATTATGCCGAAAGAAGTAAAAAGAAAAGTTATTTCGTTAGCAACCAAAATAAAATTTTTGGATCGTTTACAAAACGGAGAAAGAGTAATAGATGTTGCTGGATTATATAGTATGAATGAAGCTACAATAAGAACCATTAGAAAAAATGAAAACTCAATTAGAAAGAGTGTAGCAGCTGGCACTACGAATACGAGCACAACTTCATATATCAGAGATATTGCAATGGAAAAAATGGAGAAGGCATTAATGATTTGGATAGAGGACCAAACACAAAAACGAATGCCAATTGATACCAATGCTATTACAAATAAAGCATTGCGGATTTATGAAAAAATTAAAGAGAAGATACCACCTTCTTCTTCATCTGAAAAGAAGCATACTTTCACAGCAAGTCATGGTTGGTTCGAAAGATTTAAATCAAGAAACTCTCTACATAATTTAAAATTAAAAGGTGAACTGGCATCTGGCGATGTAGATGCAGCACAAGAATATCCAACAAAATTTGCTGAACTTGTTTCCATCAATTCATATACTCCTGATCAGGTTTTCAATGCTGATGAATCAGGGTTATTTTGGAAAAAAATGCCAGAGAGAACCTATGTGTCTAAAGTTCATAAATCAGCTAGCGGTCATAAGGCAGCAAAAGATCGCATAACAATTCTTTTCTGTAGCAACGCTTCAGGAGATCACATTATGAAACCATTGGTTATCAACAAATCAAAAAATCCCCGAGTATTTAAAGGAATAAATATCAACCATCTTCCAGTTTATTGGAGGGCTAATAAGAAAGCGTGGGTTACTGCCGTAATGTTTAATGAATGGTTTTATGATTGTTTTATCCCAGATGCCAAAAAATATTTAAAAGAAAAGGGACTGCCTTTCAAAGTGCTTTTATTAATTGACAATGCTCCGGGTCATCCACAAGATCTTCAGCATGAGAATATCCAGGTTACATTTTTACCAAAAAATACGACTTCATTATTACAGCCATTAGATCAAGGAATAATTTCGACTTTTAAAGCTCTTTACATAAAACGAGCTTTTACACACATTTTAGAACAAATGGAAAATAACGAATCGTTAACAGTTATTAATGCTTGGAAAAAATTTACAATCCTAGACTGTGTTAAGCATATTGCTTTATCATATACCGCGATTAAGAAATCAACCCTCAATGGCTGTTGGAAGAAATTGTGGCCAAATATAGTAAATGTTGAAGCTTCTACTTCAGTATTAAATGATGAATATTCTCAGATAGTACAATTGGCAAATTCATTGGGTGGAGAAGGTTTTGACGATTTCACTGAAGGAGATATTTTAGAACTGGTGGCTGATAAAGAACTAAGTGAAGATGATCTAATTAACTTAATAGATGAAACTGGTGATTGTGGCAATGATTCTGATGAAGAAGAACTTGAACCAGTTACATTAACAGCTAAAATCATCCACGAAGGACTCGCATTGGGAAGAAAATTAGGTAATCATTTTGTACAATATGATTCAAATGTGGAACGGGCCCTTCGATTCCAACGTGATATTAATCAGTGCTTGGCTCAATATGATGAAGTCCATAAAGATCTAACAAGAAATTCGAAGCAAATGTTAATAACGGATTTTATTAACAAATCTCCTCGAGAAGTAAATGTTTCTACGTCAAACATCGAATCGGCACAAATAATTTCGAGTGATGAAAGTGACTTTGAACCAGTCAGGAAGAAGAGATTGGCAGTGATTTGTGATAGTGACGATTGATAAAAAACCCACCAACCGTTTTAATATTTTTTTAATGAATCTTTTGGATTTAATTTTTTGTCCCTCTATATATACTTTATATGTAGTTAAATAATAAAAGAATAAGTATATTTATACTTTTTAATAATTTCGTTTTTTAATGTATTCTAGAAAACAACATAATTATGCGTTTTTTTGGTACTTTTCGATTTACACGGTTTTTCATACAAAAATATACAATTTCGATTTACACGGTTTTCTCAGGAACCTATCTACCGTGTAAATCGAGGGACAGGTGTACAAATATATTTTTGAGGGTGACCAGACATGCGCTTTCAAGACAAATGCGCACATGATTATTAATTTCACAAAATACCGGCGCATACGCACAAAGAATAAAATGCGTTCAGTTACTAGAAAAACAAAAATATATTTAAAAAAAAAATAAAGATGATAGACGATAGATTTAAATGTAAATATGTCTTTAATTTGAGTGAAAATTATAATCTTACTGATTTAAAAGTTATGTATGACGTATTTTTTTATTACCTCATTTTCCTTATTATGTTTTTTTTGTGAAATTTTCATGTGCGCATAAATCATGGAACCGTTTCTATACTAAACAGGTAGACGATAGAATTCTATAACCCTGCTTGTGTACGGGTCGCGGGAGAATACAAGTAAATTGTTTCCTCTCGAATGCGAGGCTGCGAGACAATCAGCTCTGGCGGATTTCCCCCTTGACGAAAATCCTTTTCATTCCTTCCCTCTCGTCGCTTGTTCTTCGCTCTTCATTTTGCAAATTTCCGATTCTAGTTCACTTACTGACGTGCCCTGCTTTCTCGGCTACTTGCTTTAATCTATTAATAATGAAAATTCACTCTTGCGCAAATCCATTTTAGTTGATGTTACGTAATCATTTAAAATTTCTCCAGTTTTTTTATTTAACGATTCTGTACACATTGCACAGATAGCAAGGTCCAAAGGATTCTTACCCAAAGTTTTAACTAGTTAGTTTGATAGGGAAAAATCATATTGTTTGTTCATTAATATGGAAAAATACCCTTCGTTCTTAATCTTTTGGATCCTACTGAGATTAGTGATCAATATTATCTTTATATATACTCTCCTGTCTAATACACGAATGCACAGCCCTTTTACTCTAGTCGGGAATCGCAGAACGTAGAACAGTAATCTATTTAATCTGCTACTTCGACGAAATAACTTAAAAATCGCAAATCGCTTCGTTTTGAATCATGTTTGGATAGGTATCATTCGAAAGACAAAGAAATAAATTATTAACCCCAGTTTATAGTAAAACAATAAACCAGGTCTTCCCAACCCTTTGCATACGTCCATTGCACGACTATTATTAACAGACAAAAACTGTTTTATTAAAAAAGTTTTTTTTTGTAAATGCCCACCCTGAACCGTATACATGAATAATGAAACGATTTACATCAATTTAGTAATTTTATAATGAATGTAACACACCGCTCGCTACTCATTTTTTAATGTCGATTTCGCCCGTGACCACAATTATGTTGGCAACTCCCGTCAAAAAACCAACGATGAAGGGTTAAACTTCATACAACGATAGTGACGTTAGAGTTTTTTCATCTGAAAAAATTGCGTCGTGCGGAATACGGGGAATCGTTTATCACGAGCAACATCATTTCTAAATTGAGCATTTTAAGAAGAGATATCAGGCTAAGATAAACGGATTAGTAAAATACCGATCTCTAACCGTCAACAAATCTGATTCATTACGTTCCGTTATTAGGGCTGGTTACGTTTAGTGTTAACCTTCAGGTTCCTATGGGTGCATTTGCATTTCAAAATTCTTATAATTTAGACCATTCGCTAAATACCAATAATATCTAGCTGACATTTATTGTAATCTACAATGCTACCTCAATAAATGCAATGCAAATATTACATAAATTTTTCTGATGTCACTTTGTACCCCGTCGCTCCTCGATCCTATTTTCGACGTTTAGGTACTCGAGTGTTAAGGGAAAGAAATCTTCGTATGTCCTTTAGACACAATTTTTCGAATTGATAAAACATAACCGAGTTTCCGAACAAAAAATAAATATGTGTAATTTTTTGAGAAAAATAAATTACATCTTTTGAATAAACACTAAACTTTTTTTTAGATTGAAAACGATATTTTTTTTGTTCCATTGTTTTAATGACGCTTATTATTAGGGTATTCATATAGGAAAAAAAATATGAGATAGCCCTGGAATTGTCCGTCCTACAGTGCAACCAAGAAATTAAATATTTTTTATGTCATAAAATATCATACAAAATGAGCAAAAAGCTGAAATTGCGGATGGAATTTGCTGAGGATCGTCTGATGAGTTCGTACTGCTGCAACAAAACTGGCTTCGTCATTTATGATGTGGAAGCCACGATCGCCTCAAAACCGGCTACTTCTAGGTTTTTATTTTTTTTACAATTGATTGAATGGCCGAACCCATCATCAGCCGATGCAGTGTGGCTTAACCTTACTCAACCCAACTTGATGCATATGTATTGTGTTGCTAATGTTCAGTGGTGGAGAACCTGCCTTTTTCTAGGTCCTCGATTTTATTGTTTTCATTCATTAACAAAATTATTTACGCATGTTATTCACTAAATCTAATTGAAGCTTGTCGATCGCAACATTAAAACTACCAACATGAAAAGGTTCCCGATCATTGCTTTAGCATCATTCTGAGATTCTCAAAATGTACTTTTAAGTTCATAAGGTCCACTTAGCTCGTTATCGGATGACGCAGTGTGACTTATCCTAGTCATACTTCATTTTTAACACGCATTTCCAGCTCAGTTTTCAGCAACACAAAATTTTCGCAGAGATGATTGCTTTACAAAATACTTTGCTCATCATCAGGATTCAATGCAGATCTCTGTGGCATACTTTAATTATTATTTATTAATAACCCTATTAAAATTTTCCTTAACCCTTAAATGCATAGAAGACTACGAAAAGTACAAAACTTTTGTTTTGGTTTTTTCGCAAAACAGAAATCGATTTCACCTTTTATTCTTACACCCAATAGTAAAATACATATTTACTCTTCATTCGTACAGAGCAAGCTGGATTTTTGGCAGCCATTGATTTTCGACCGTTTTTTAATATAATTTTAACAATAAAAAAAACATGGTTCATCATAATGGCATTAAGTAATTCAATTGTGTATTCTATAGGTGATTTTGTATTCTAATTGTTGCTTTTTTATATTCTGTACGAACATCATTTTTCATGCCTCTAATGCAGTGGTTGGCAACTTACTACCCGCGGGTAAAAGAATTACCCACTTCAACATTTTAACTTACCTGCCAAGAAAATATGATAAGGTTTTTTAATCAAATTACTCATTTAACTCTTAACCAGGGTAAGTTATATATTCTCCCCACGCGAATTTCGGTTTATTTCATCAGATTAGTAATTTTAAAACTAAAAATATTTCCAATTGATTTTTTAATGTTAAAATTATCAATTTATGAAAAATTTGCTCCATGTGCTGTGACTAATCTTTTGTGAAATACAAATTTTTACATGAAATAACTAAACTATTTATAGTTTCATGCGGGCATGATAAAGGTAAATAAAACCAAAAATGCCACTATTTGAAATATTATACATATAATCTGTTTGTAATTTAAATACATTATTTTTTAAAACAGTCAAAATTGTTTTAAACTTTACCCAGTAATGAAATTTTTTTTTTGAAAATCGAATTTTTTACCTAGTCTCTTAAAAGGTTGCCGACCACTGCTCCAATGCATAAGTGCTTTGCAAGAATACTAAGTGTTTTTGGATAAAAATATATTGAAAAACTCATTTTTTTTAAAAATCATTTTTCCTGCAATCACACCCACCCATTCATTGTATATGAAAATATATTTTTTATTTTAAAGTGGAGAATCATGGATTTAAGGGTTACAAAAACACTTCCTAAAATTAAAGATCATTAACATATTATATAAAGGAACTTCCTCCTTATTTTCTACTGAAATAGAAAAATCAGGACAACGATATTTCGAATCCAAAAATAATGTTTCGTTAAAAGACTTTGTGTTTCATAATACTTGATGTTATAATAAAATTATTTGAGAAAGATACTGTTATAAGTCGACCTAGTCTATATAAATTTGTAAAATAAATGTACGTAAATGGATGGCGATGTGATGCCCACTCTACCTGTGATGTATTGAGATTTTGGACAGTATTTTGTAAAATTTTAAAACTACTCACTGCAGGTACACTGTGCCTAATGATCAATATGATGTTGCGATAGCATTTCTATGTTGCGACACACTGGGCATTAGCTGATGTAGTTGGGTCAGTTCTGTGCATTTTATACCTGTATGTACTGGTATAATAAAACTGGTATAATATTGAACTACACAATTTAATTTATCATTTTACCATTGGCCTTATCAATTTTCTAACTATATTTATTACTTTTTGTCATTTCAACATATGTACACTGTTACATGCGCCAAGTAGATAAATTTGAATCAGTCACAACAATCGATGACATGTTTCTTGGGACCATTATTGAATTTTCTATTTAAAAGGAATATTTGAAAACTTCTGGGGAATGCATTCTCAATTCAGTGACGGTTCTACGTACTGGGCTAGGTGGGCTTAGCCTGACCTGCATTTTTCTCCCAAAATGTGTAGAAAAAAAACTTTAGATGGCTGAATAAAAATGAACAGCAATTCGGCCGCTGAACAAAATAAATACATTTCTAAACGTAACTAACCATTCCCAAATTTATACAATATATTTGTTTTGATTTTCCTTTGTCAATATAAGACAATGTGTCTACCTACAATATTTTTTTTTCATTCTATAATTAACCTAAGAAGAGGCTGACCAACTATTCGGTAACAGTCCCATGTCTTGATGAGGGTGTTGGGCGTAGACATTAGCAACGGGTCATATTAATTTTTATTATTTTTTCAGTAATGGAGTCCCGGTAGAAGGAGCAACTCACAAACAGGTAGTTGACCTGATCAAATCTGGCGGAGATTGTCTGACCCTCACAGTTATTTCAGTAACGCAACAGGTAATTGAAACACTTTTTTATATGACAAAATCAAAACACGTCTGGAAATATAATTCATATGTGTAGTTTCATTCATGCCTATAAATATTGACTAAATCGGTGTTCACTATACATACGCCTTTTACGTTTATTGAAACATACATATAAAAATTTTCATATAAGGCTTATGCTGCGTAAAAAAGGTCAAAAAATTAGTTTAATTGAAAGAATTTTTTTAAATATTTTGGGAGAAAGATATCTCCATTTATATTATTAGAAACTTGTTTAAATCAATTCATAATTGTATAAAAATATAACTAGCAAAAAAAAATACTAAATATTAAAATTAAATGTTTATACCTGATGTTGTTTTATTTACAAATGTTTTTTCACTATTATACATAAAAAATATCTAAAAGCTGTATGACTTTTATGGTGTTCACTGTTAATACTTGGTGGAAAGGCATTATCTTTATATTAATAGCACTAAATGTAGGTCCTGCCGTGGAATTCGCCCAATGATAATGGCTTATTTTGAAGTGCACATTTTTGAAGTGTCGTTCTATCCAATGGGAGTGGCTTATTTTAATTGTTTTAAATGTTCTGATATCGCCACGTTTGAAAAATCGATATTTCTTGGTGTAGAACTGATCATCATAGATCATAATATTCGAAAATTTTCTAATAATAAGAGACTTTAATTCGACTGTTAGAGCAAACTATGAGGGCTATCGAAATGAATCGTTGGATCGTGTGAGTCAACGTGAGACCAATATTCTTTGGGGCTGATTTGATCAATTGAATCATAATGATGAATCTTTCATGTCTGACCTTGAAAATATTTTTGAATTCTTTAACCACTCTAAAGCTAACGACCCACCGGTGTGTCGCATACTTACTAACCGCACACGCTACCCACCAGTGTGTTGTCATTATTACGACGCCAATAAATATTTTTTAGAGTTAGCATCATTGAAAAAGGGTCCGACATCTCTTAAGGACTCACAAAATGAATATTAAGTTTTGCTTTATTAGTTTTTAGAAAATTGCTAGCTTACAGTACAAAAAACGTTTTTTTTTTTAGCTGTTAACAGGTTAATACATTAGGAATATTCGAATTATGATATGAATATATATTTTGCTTTTTTTCATAGATTTGGATAAAATGTTCAATTTATTTTTTATTGAAAAATTGTATTTGATTTTTGGATTTATGTATATTTTGACTATCTTCCATACTAAATAAAATATATTATAAACAGTGGCGGCGCATGGGTATGATATTTGGGGGTGCTGTAAGTAGATTAAAATTCAGTAAAAGACCATATTACTTATATTTTATTTAAAATATCAAAAAAAACAACAATTAAAAGAAAAAGCTATTTGCAAATTAAGTCCATTTCGTCTATTTTTGTTATTGACAATTTTTTCTATAACCTTTTTGTTAAAGTTTGGTATTTTTCTAATCATATCTTTCTATATTGAAAGCATTGATAAAGCTGTCAATCTTTCTTGACTAGTTGTGTTCCTAAGGTAAGTTTTAATATTTTTTTTGATGTAGAAAGGCAACGCTCAGGTTCTGCAGTTGTCATTGGAGTAGTAATCAAAATTTTTAAGAGCTTTATATTAGATAAATATTTTATATTCAGTATTAGATAAATATTTTCACCGCGCGCTTTTACTTTTAGTCATATGAGACAATTATTCTGAAATTAATAACTCTAATCTACCATCGACTACTAGCGATAGTAGAATGTGAGAATGGTTTGTTTCCCAATTCTCTGGAGAGTCAACGATCTGACTTACTGTGCTGAAGAGTGTCATGTGGTCAGGATGTTGCTTAGACAAGGGAATAGATATCGGATTTTTTTTTATCTTTTTAATACATTTAAATAAAAGCTTATTTTTAAAAATATTTTTATTATAATTTTTACTAGTGCATACTTTCAAAAGGCGACGAGTGTATGTAATACATACATATCGACTGTGGAAAGGAAAAAGGATGTAATCCACACATAGCAAATTTTACAGGAGGCACAAAAAAACGTGTTTTGATGATTTTGGGCTATATGCAAATTATGAAATATACACAACCTTGAAGTGAACGGAGGCTTCTAAGCTGGTGTTTAATTGACATCTAGTATTAATTTAATAAATTGTCTGAGAAAAACCTTAGTTTCTTGGTTTCAATTTTCACAAGCTCATATTTTTTCAAACTTAAAAGCTAAATTTAGATACTAATTCGGCATCTGCAGCTTACATCCTTTTGATAGAACGTGTATCAAGTTTGATACATTGTGATTAGAAAAAAAAAGCTGTTTTGAAAAAGTGTGGGTTACCTCCTTTTTCTATTCCGCAATTGATATGTACATACATACAAATATTTAATTTGAATAAATTTATAATTTTATTGAAGGGGAAATAAAAATCTCGAGTTTCGGGACATCCCAGAACTTTGACTTTATCACGCCTTGAGTCCTGGGACTTTGAAAACCCCGAGACTTCAGAATCTCTAGTACGGACACATCAAAAAATTTGTAATTAAAAATAACTAGCACATCCCATCAAGTCAGTACTACAGTACTAATTCATATGGGTTTACTAATGTGTTTCAGTATTGATGTTAACAGGTATCGTAAAATATCGGAATTTCTTATCGCATTAAATTTAAATTTTTAAATAAAATATATGAAAGTAAGTATATGAAAGTATATGAAAATTTTGGTTAATTCTTATGGTATTAAAAATATAAAACCATTTTTGTAATATGTACATCCACTTAATTTATTAAAGATCAGGGTCGATTTTGTTCATCAAGAACATTATCAACTGATCACATCACAAAAGTTATCAGTCGATAACGCTTGTCTTTTGACCCTAAAAGTGGTTAATAGTCATAGGTTAACTTAGCGTTATACACATGTTTGCAAAGACGAGCATAATCCTTACATTTTTGAAATATATACATTATTTTGCAATAATATAGATGATTATCCTTTTTCTCATTTAGGAAGCGGATCGACTGGAGCCATGCGACGACGGTCCAGGATACAGTTACGTGGACTACAGCGAGAAACGTTCTTTGCCCATCTCCGTTCCCGATTACCAGAGTGTTGACCGTGCTGGCCAGAAATATGTGGCATTCAATATCTATATGGCGGGCAGGCACCTGTGCTCGAGACGCTATCGGGAGTTTGCTAACCTGCATGCACAGCTTAGGAAGGAATTCGGCGGTAAGTCTCCACATTTTTCAAGGCGAAAAAAAATCAAAGTATTTTAGTTTCGCAGTATTTAGTTCTTAAAAATTAATACAAGTAAGACCAATGTGATGTGTAATCAAACCTGCTAAGACCAGCAACTGCCCTAACCAGCACGGGACAGATCATCGAGAGCGTACATATCCCGGAAGACGGTAGCACAAAAAAGGAGCTTGCCATTCGTCTAGGAATGGCTGGAGCCACATTTAATTCAATGTGGACTGTCTTGGGACTAGAGACAGCAATTTGGGTATCAAATACTTGATACTCAAGAATACTCTTCCATTTTTCAAGTACTCAATACTCGAGTATTTTTTTGAAAAATACTTGAGTAATGCTCATAATTTTTAAATGAAGATTAATTTCCAAATTTTATTTAATTTTTTAAAAAAGATATATATAATGTGACGTTGTATTTAACTGAGTCATGCGCTTGTTTACTATCGGGTAATATATATATTTTTTAATGGTTTTGCCCAGTTTTGCCGTTGCTGTGGACATTAATTACTTCAACAAGAGTTGAAAAATGCCATTTCATCGTTAAGTCATCAACCAAAAACTAAATCCCTTAAAAATTATTGTAGCCAAAATTTAAAAGAAGATTTAAAAAAATTGGAATCATTTAAACTGCAGACAGAAAAACTAGATGTACTTTTTAATTCATTGTTAACTATAAAACCGACGTCCACAGCAACAGAGAGAGTTTTTTCTACTACATGAATTATAAAAACAAAACTTCAAACCAATTTTTGAGACTTAATTCTCTATTATTTTTGAAATATATATATTTTATAAATTGACATAAAGTTTTAATGACATTAAATAAGCTTATTTATTTATTATCTATTTATATACACAAATTTGACGGACACTACATGGTCGGGACGTGACTCTTACAAAGGGTTTTAACAAAATTACGTATGCATATATAAAAGGGATCTGATAGAAAAACAGATGTTTGGGATTTATAATTTCGTAGAAGTTTCAAATACCATGTGTTTATATATTGTAATATAACTAGCAAAAGCAAATTACAAAATATTAAAATTAAATGTTCATACCTGATATTGTTTTATGTACAAATGTTTTTTCACTATTTCACAAAGATACCAATGTCTCAATATGACAAAAAAGGTCTAAAAGCTGTATTGTGAAGTTACGGTCCTAAATTTACTCCTGACGACGGCTTCATTGATATTTTTTTATCTCATGTACTGTTATCATCCCTTCTTAGTAAAAATTAGATTACCTCCATTACATCCATTACATAAGAAAAATAATATTTATTAAACATTGTATTAAAAACATGCGATTTTTACTAGTACATACTTTCAAAAGGCGCCGAGTGTATGCAATACATAAATACATACACACATACGTACATGCAAATATTTAATTTTAGTAAAATTATAATTTTATTGAAGGAGTCCCGGGATAGGGAGCGAATATGGTCAAAGAAGCAGTATTTAGTTCTACTGTATTCAAGTATGCAGAACTAAAATAATTTGATATTTTTTCATCTTATTGCAATGGAGTTCTACCAAGTAAATGCCTATTCAGTTTAACTTGCTATTTTCATAATTAGTAATACACTTTTAGTAATCTTTTAACTGAATGGCTGCCATAGATGAGATATCTCATCAAATTTTTCGTACTCAACACGCCAGAGACGAGTTACCTCGTCAATAACTTTAAATTAATAATTGCAAATTATAGCCGGCATGCTAGGTACAGACGTACTTTATTTCTACGGCAACCAAAAGGCTAAGAAACACTATTTTTTTTAAAAATTACCTGGATAATCTGATAATTTCCCTTGCTTTTAAACTGGGGCATACAGTGTTAAATGTTTTTTTATCATAAGTAATATATATACTTCTTGCTTTAATGATTTTAAAGCCATATTATCAATTTGGGTCATTCAAATTCAGGTCGGACACGCTGATTGTGTGTTTCACAATATCTGTAATATATGACATATCTGTTGATTGATAATGAATATAAAATATTTATCAACAAGTTTTCAATAATCAGCAAACAAGTGAAATATAAGTTTGCATGCCATTGGATGTGACGATAAATATCTTAAATCTATCACATCTCGCGAATTAAACAATAATCACTTTTAAGGTGTTCACTGTTAATACTTGGTGGAATGGCATTATAATAAAAATAATAAAACATTTTTAGTACTTTTTCCACATAAAATTTATTGGATCAGGACCGGTTTCGCTCATCGCGAGCGATAAGTGATTAGAAAAATATATAAACAGTGCTATTTATAAAAATTTAAATTGAAATAATAGGTGTATGCAACTATTAACAATGAAAAGGATTTACAAATTACTTTAGGTCTGTTCTTCTGTGTACTTCTGATGGTTTGCTGATGGTTTGCAAACTGTTTTCGAATTAGAATCTAATTCAAAGCATTGATCACATGGTTTGGATTGTGATTTTGACAGTTAATTCTGTTCTTTTGCGTCAAAACCTCATTCCAACCGTTTGTAAACCGTCAGAAACGGTTCATGCTCTAAATCGCTGACTGTTTTGGCGTACCAACCTCCAACCTCAGAATGGCGAATTTTGTTACAAACGACAACTCAACCGACATAATACCAAATGTCAAACTTCTTGCGATTCTTGTGGAGCCAGGTATATTGGTCAAACGGGAAGAGCTTTTAATATCAGATTTAAAGAACATCTAGCATGCTCACGTAAAGGGAATGAATTATCTTCACTTGGGAACCATTTGTTCCTAAATAAGCATACATTTGATATCTCTAAAAACTTTAAAATCCTGCATGTTAACAATAAATCTTTAAAACTCGATAAACAAGAGATCTTAGAAATAAATAGACAAATTCTTACCTAACTCTAATTTATTAAACGAACAGGTTGTATTTGCATCATCACCTTTGTTATATCCGTTTCATTAACCTAATTCTAGCCTATGTTAACTGCTCTTTTATATTATATATATGTTTTTAAAATTTTATTTCTTTTCTAAGAATTGATATGGTTTTTAAAAATGTCTTTCAGAATCTTCATTGCTGCTGATTTTGTTGAAGTACACAGACTCATTACTTGGAAACGGGAAAAACACAAAATTATCATTAAGTTATTTACTTTAGTAATGTAGAGTTTCACTTTGTTTAAAAATTTCCCAAATTTTAATTGGGTTTATAATTGACATCATTTGCCACTTATATTTATTAGTCTTTGATGATTTTTTAATTGTATGTTATAGGTGTTAAGCATTTTAATTTTGTGTAATTATAATGTTATCTGTAAATCCTTTTCATTGTTAATAGTTGCTTACACCTTTTATTTCAATTTAAATTTGTATTAATAGCACTGTTTATATATTTTTTTTTATCAGTTGATAACCCTCGCGATGAGCGAAACCGGTCCTGGTAAATTTTAATAAATTTTATTTGGAAAAAGTACTAAAAATGTTTTATTATTTTTATTGAACAATAATGTTACTAGAATTGTATTTGACGGTGATTAATTTATATAAACATGAATTTTTATTTATAGGATTCAATTTCCCGAAGTTGCCTGGTAAATGGCCGTTTGCTTTAAGCGAACAGCAGCTGGATGCTAGAAGAAGAGGCTTAGAGCAATACTTGGAAAAGGTAGGAACAGCACCGTTCATACCGAAGTTGAAAAACAAAAGTTTATGAGATCCCAATATTTTAATTCAGCGGCACTAAAAAAGGAAACTTTATCAGAAAATAGATTGAAACTGCTTCAATATGTTAACCATAAATAACGCTCAATAAAAATGTATCGCACATGATCGAATATCTTTGGCACATCCAGAACACTTAATTTTACCTTGCGAAAGTCCTAATGAATTACCATTAAGGAATCTCTGCTTTACTTCAATCAGCCTCTACAGTGCCGCAATCACATTCTCTTAGTATGCTATGAGTATTAACTATTTTTTATTGACTTGGAAAGTTTTAGACCAATGTTTTTTTTAATATTATTACAGGTTTGCGCAGTGCGAGTGATAGCGGAGTCCGATCCGATCCAAGAGTTCCTCACAGACTCGGACGACTCCATCAACGCTTCCCCCGTAGACCTCAAAATTCTCCTGCCTGACAGGGAAGTCGTCACAGTCTCTGTCAAAAAGTCCACAATTGCCGAAGATGTTTACCGAGCCGTTGTGGAAAAGATAGAACTGACCAAAGCCGTCGCAAAATACTTCTATCTCTTTGAGATTGTCGAATACAATTTTGGTGCGATATTTTTTGATTATAGTACTATGTATTTCACATTGTATAGCAATTTTCTTCTGTGCACTTCTGATGGCTTGTACTATTTTGCTTTGTTCATGTGAATTGCTTTCTGAGGTTTAGCATTTAACATCATACTGTTACATACCAAATCAGTATACTGCTGTTCAACCGAGAGATAATTGGAAGAATATTTATATTAAATGGAAAATTTACTATAGAATGAATAATGCCCCCTACAGTAGAATTTGATTTGATTCTATATTATTTATGCAAATAGTATAAAGAGCATTTTTGCAAAAAACCTCATAAAATGAGCATATTACACTGAAGATCATAGAAATGCTGAATCAATACAATGTATCAATACATTCACATGTTTATAATAACATTTTTGTAAATTTTATTTTTACTATCGTAGTAGTACCGTGAAGATATGTTGATTTTTTCCTCAGAGCGAAAATTGCAACCCGAGGAATGTCCGCATGCCCTCTACATCCAGAATTATTCAACTGCATCGAGTAGCTGCCTCACAATTAGAAAGTGGCTCTTTAATCTATCCATAGAAGCTGAAATGCTGAGAAATGACCCGCTCGCCGCCACCTTTGTTTTTTGGCAGGTATGTTGATGCTCTTAACTAGCATAAAATATTTATTCTTTTACACAACTTAAAGACTCTTCTGCCTGGTCTGCAGTCTAGTTGCCACTGTCATTGGCTTTGGTTGCGTTTGTAACGGATGGTACGGACAGTTTCATAAATTGATTTTTTAGTTGATCTATGGATGTCGTGTTATATCTAGAGCTTGCAATTTACTGTAAAATTTTATTTACCGGTAAACGGTACATAATTCATGCCATTACCGGTTTACCAGTAATTTACTGGTAAAAGAATAAAGTAGATTATCAAATATATGACTTTGTTTAAGGGGTGATCCCACTAGTCGAGTAGATTAGTATAGTTGGTAAATAAAACAACAAAACAATTTTACGAATGAAAATTTGCCTGAGGTACGATTAGCACAAAAATATGTATCACCTATATTCAATCTAGGAAGTCAATGAGTTGCGACTTGTGGCCGTTTATAATCTGTCTTTGCTTACCGATAGTCTATGCCAGCCATCGGCAACTGGTGGTCCGCGAGGAAATTTTAGTGGTCCACAGAGAAATCTGACATTATTTTAATTTTTTAATCTTATCACCAGAAAAAAAAATCAACTGAACCTCGTTATTTAAATATATAATATTTAACACAAAAGTCCATTTGGTGGTCCACCGGATCAAAATTTTGACATTTTAATCCATCTAATGGTCCGTGAGTCCAAAAAGGTTGCCGACCGCTGGTCTATGCTGTGCACTGTTGTTGTAAGATGCTTGCCTAGCAAAAAGGAAGTGTCATAAAAAGTATAGAATTATTGGCAGCATTACTGCCGCTCAGTATATTTTTTTAAAATACGGATTCTTTTTGTTTTATGTTTAGAAAACGCTTGGAATTTCGTAGCAATTCGTCAGGATCAAAATGTTATTTCATTTTTACACTTAACAAATTTCACCTCAGTATGTTCTTCATTGTTATAAACCATAAAGTGTCATTTTCTAGGCAGTAGATGAAGTGAATCGCGGCACTTGCGTTGCCGGGGAAAGGTTGTACCAGTTGAAAGCGTTGCAAGATCTCTCCCGAGTCGGCGAGTACTTAGCCCTTGCTCGCGCACTTCCTGGATATGGAAGAGCTCACCTCCCGCCCTGCCACACTGATTCACGTAAAGAGGGGAAAGTCATGCCAACTGTCGGTGAGTAACAATTAATTCTGTCAAGTTAATCCATTCCTTCACATTTTTATCTTAATGAAATTCAACAAAAAAATCATTAAAAAAAAAAACAAATAAATAATGAACTGAATTCGACACACATCTCGTGATTTTTGGTGATAATTGGTGTTATATGTCTGATCTTACATTTTCATGTGGTATTTGCGATTATAAGATATGTTTGTTCTGGGTTGATGTCTCTGAATTCGCAGTGCGTTCTTTAATTCAGTGGTTGTCAACCTGCGGAAAATTAGTTGGTTCGCAGAGTTTGCAGCTACGACATTGGAGCCAAGAATCCATATTTCGAATATTTTTCTATCATAGATTTGCTACGTCTATACTTCACGACTTACAAATATGTTATATGTTAAAGAAAACTGTGTGTATTACAATTGTGAATTCATTACATGAAAAAAAACTGAGACAATAGCACATATACATGCTTGTAAAAAATTAATGATGATGTTAGTGGCAAAAGTTAGATGCAAGATTCAAAACAGTTAATTTAGTGGGCAGCGAGGTTTAGAAAGATGGCCACCGCTGCTTTCAATGATGTGGTCTTAAGATTACTCTAAAAATGCACTATTAGTGTTGATTTATAGTTATGTAATTATAAAATTTATTAATTTTGTGCGTATTTACAAAATAAAAATATTTATTTAATTAATAAAATACTATATATGTAATTGTCAATGTGTGGAATTGAAATTTTCAATCATGCCATCTGTGGCAAGTATGCTATAGGTTCACCACGTATGCCAGAGAATTGATTGATTTACCAAAGATTGAGTTGACATTGAAAATTAGTTACAATTGTGTATTTACTTAACTACAGAAGAACCTCGATTATCCGGACTAATTGGGGTTGAAGGTAGTCCGGATAACGAAAAAATCATCATTGCCATGGAAAGATAGGTACCTAAAATCAGTTTAAAAAATATATACATTCATTCAATTATTCACTTTTGCTTAAAGCTAGATGTTCTTTTGAAGCTGCCAAATCGTGAAAACTTTTAAGACACATTAGTTAGTTGTCTAGAGTTACATTATTTTTGGCTTTCAAACCACTTCATGGCGACATCTATACAGACAAAAGTCTTGGAATGTGTCGAACAAATATTTCCTTCTCACTAATATCATCCTCGTTTTCTCGAGCTTGTTTCACTGATTCAGATTTTTCTTCAATTGTCTCCATAGCATTCAATTTTTGGAATGCGAGATCTTTCGCATCTCAATTTACATGGTGACATATTCTTCATCGCATTTAGCACACATTGAAAATCAGGCTGTTACGTTTTACTACATTTTTGGAGCTTACTAATAGTCTTTTCGTTGACACGTCTAAAGAATCAAAACTCTGCTGCCATGTAGCATCAGTGATTTTCTTGTGGAAGCTCACTTTTCTTCAATATTTTCGTCTGCTAACAATAATCGTTGAAGCATCTGTTTTCGATATAAACAATTTAATTTTAATGATCTATTAGTTGTTTTACAGACGTTACATTTAGTGTATTTTTTTAAACCGTAAACACGTAAATAGCAGTATATTTATGAAATTTGTGTAAATATGAACAATGCGGATAATCAAGGTCCGGATAATGGAGGTTCTACTGTATTAAATTATTTCCCTAGGATTTGCTTCACTGGCCTTGCACGCATGCCGAGCTGATGGTTCATTGGAATCGCAAGTTCTAGAGTTCCCGTTGAACTCCCTCCGCCGCTGGGAAGCCGATCCGACATCTGGATCACTGCGACTTCATTGTCAAAGAGCCGATAGACCTCCCAGATGCCTCAACATCTTCACACCATATGTAAGAACATATACCACAATTACACCCTACCACTCATCTTATCTTGAAATCGTTGCCTAGCAAGAGCCTATGCTTGTTTTATTTATATATCATATCGTTAGTCAGATGGTAAAAGGGCCCGGCCCATCTACAATTTTTTACATTTTCAAGTTTTCATCCAAAAATTCTCTGGATATTTTTTTATGATAATTATATCTTAGCAAGACTATTTTTTAAATGTCAGAGATGTCAGTTCTCAAAAATTAAAATAAAAACATATGCACTCAATAACCGACATAATAAACGAATCAGTCATCATGCACCGGAATTACTTTCCCTTAAACTTAAATCTGAATTATTACTGATAATGATTTCTTCTCCATTTTATTTTCGCTAATAGGATAGTCACAGTGATTTTTCCTAATGATAGGTATCGTAAAAATTATTGATAATAATAAAAAAAATCATTTTGACCAAAAGTGCACTTAATGAGTTTACCTTCAAACTGAAGATATATTCTTGGCGAATAACTCAAACTGTTGTGGGTAGTTCAATTACCGCAGGTAGTATGTTGCGGACTGCTGGTCTAGATATTTGCTATCCATGTCACTAAGAATCTTTTTTACTCATAATAACTATTTTAGCATCGCAAATTTCTTCAGGCTCGCAAGCTATAGGTTGCCGACAGCTGCTCTTTATAAATTTTAAATTATTTATCATATTTCGCAATACAGGTAGTCCTCGACATACAACCGAGATACGTTCCTGAACTTTGGTCATATGTCGAATTGGTCGTAGGTCGAATTTCATACAAAATATGTTGTTGCTGATTAGCTAAATATACAGTTTTTTCTACTTTTTTCTCAGCCTTCTAACACAGTACTCAGCAACCTTTTATCTTCCTAGGCACACCGAGGTATTTTCCAAAAATTACATTAGTTTGTGTTTATATATGATACAAACCACAAAAGAACTATATGGATATTTTATAACCATGTCCACTACCATTGTAGATCACATATACTCCTAATGGAGATTATCGTAAAAGAAAAGTTTCAGATTATTCAGGTTTATTTACAAAAAAAGAATCAGTCAAAAAGCTGCACCAAAATAGTAAAAAGCTCGTAAGTTTTCCAATTCATTTGAATTTTCAGCATCGGCTATTCAAATGTTTCTAGCATTTAGTGGTTAAAGTAACTAATGGTTAAGCTAACAAATAAAGATTTTATCGATTTGGGTATACATACTATGTATGTAAGTCTGCGCAAGAATGTTTCGCGCGCCTTACGAAAATTCAGTTTTGTATTTTAATATGTCTATAAAGAACACAAATGAATTATATCTTTATAAATATCATTACAAATACGTCAAAGCATGTATATCCTCATAATGTGCAATTAATATTTGATCGTTCCGCGCAGTCTTTGAAATTTCGTGCAGCTAACCTCTTGCCTTAGAGGGAATGTTGATCGCAATCAAACATCGTAGATAAGCTATGTATGAATATTTTTATTCTCAGACTTAACAGCTTAACGTCCGCGGACGCGTATTTGAGTCTTTGAAAAACAAAGGTTGTTGGCCGGCTGACTCATATATGCGTATAGGTGAAGTATTTGGAAGCTAATAAAATTAAATTTGGTAAAGATATCTCAATTGGTTTACAAATTATAATGAATTTAGTAAAATTACAATTTTTGTCCGGCCACCAGGTGAAATTCTATAAAAAAAACATGCGGTCCTTAAGCTGTCAATAAAGAACACCCAAGCAAATAGTTAAATATCGTGTATACCAGCGGTCGGCAAAGTCTGGTCCACAGAGAAATCTGACATTATTTTAATTTTCTAATCCTACCACCAGATAAAAGTAATCTTAATTTCGTAAAACATCAAAGTATTATCGAATGTTATTGAAATTATAAATACGTCATGCTCAGATGAAATGGCTGTCGAGGAGTAGAATATTGACCTGACTATTCGTCTTGCGGGAAGAAATAAATTTTTCCATTATTATTTTTCTAACGATAAAATAATCCGAAACATCAAAAATTGTTATCTGACGTTGAATGCCTTGCAAAGCTTGCGTATCTATCAGATAGATTTTTCCTGTCCTTTAGCCGACAACGTCGAAGTATTCAATACGCATGCGACTCACGGGTGAGACGTTGGCGATCAAAGGGTTTTTAAATGAACTAAATATCCTTACCAGGAGAATTTATAGACGTGTTTACATTATGAAGTAAAATGGATGCTTTTAAAAAATATATATTAATGTGGCAAACGCGATTGGTTGAAGATGATATGCAAATGTTTTCAAATTTTGAAGAATATATGAGGGAAAATGATGTCATCTATCAAAAGCTAACCCTGGTTCAAAAGCAAAAAAAAGAATCGATCTCAGAATCTTTTGCTTATTATATCTCAAAAAATAAGGATCCTAGACATGGTAATATCCGCTTGGAGCGAACATTCAAACAGCCTCATCGATCTTTCATTCAATGACACTCTCAAGTTAAATTTCCAGTGTAACACGGTGTAACACAAAAATTGAAATCTTGTCTTACCGACGGTCCTTTGTGCCATCCGACTACTGATATATAATATTATTTTGCAGTTCCAGTACTTGAGCGATTGCCTGGACAGGATAGCCGAAGAATCAAAATGGGTCGACACGGGGGAATAGCACGGCGCCAATATCCTGAAGGAAAGCTTGCCAAAGTGATGCCTCACTTTGCTATCCGGACAACTCGCGACCCCATCCGCTCCGAAAAAACGATTGTGAACAATTTATTATCGTCGCAATTTTGACAGGCATAGATTAAAATAATATGTATGATATAAAATTAAGTTTGGAGATGCCTCAGTCGTATACCAGACAGACAATTTCGCACCACTTGCCAATTTTTGCGAACAATCTTCATGTATTATTTGAGTCGTTCAGATCTAAATTCACATCTTCCTTTACTTATTAGCTAATTAATTAATCCATTCACATATTTAAGTGATAACATTGATAACGCATTAATTTATACATCTATATGTTTGTAAATAGTAAAAGAATCTAAAGTTGTAGAATGTTTTAAAAATGAATAAATACCTGTTAAGGAGTCGGCGAAGGTCTGATGCTCCAATCTGTATATTGAGAGTGCGGTCAGATGTGAGTTGAAATTTGAATGACGCATTTAGTACGAATCAGGCACGCGGACATAGTATTGTGTTATTAGAATACGACTTGTGGCTAAAATAATATATTTCCGTCTCGTACATGATACGGTTATACAGTAAACTCACTGCACATTTATGTAAAGCACATATTTTATTAAAAATTTCCTCCGGTACTGCGTACGACAAAATATGAAATTAATCTATGATTAGCTCTTCCTATAAAAGACGTGAGTGATACATATGTACTAATAGTGTCTCGGAATTATTAAATAATATTTGATCATATACTCCGTGTACTAAATAAGTCACCGTATTGCAGGCTATTCATGAGGATGTGTTCGTCAAAGCTGATTAGTAATTTTATGTATCCGAATTTTGTTAAGGATATAATCGTTTACATGTATAATATTTCATCTTTTCTGACCAACTATTTATTATTATGAAACTTGACCAATCCGTTTTTTTTTCATAATCTATTCCACGTTCGTTAGCGATTGAAAGTGTCCGAAAATCATTTCAAAATGCAATGAAGAATGAACTTCGCATTACCTTAATATAATTAATATAATTCTGTTTTCTATGGGAGATTTTAATAATTTTGGAAATACACCACGTTTATGATAGGGGGCTGCATTTCAAAACCTTTGCGAGTTTCATTCTTTAGGGTTGTAATAAAGCAATACTATATTATCTAAATCTTATATGATCCCCATCATTTTCAAAAATGTGTATTCACTGCACTGGTTTTCATATATTATTCCTGTATAATTTATTAATTATAGATTTTTTTCCAAATTATTTTACAAAATCATATTGTTTTGGTCATATGAAAAACTAATCAGTATTTTAATATAGTAAATGTGTATTTATTTAAAAGAGTGGCATGCGTGACGGGAAATTACCGTTTTCTTTTATAAGATAATATATTGTCAGAATGGAGTGCAAAACTAGGACTCCCATAAAAACTGCGTATTATTCAAATGCCCTTTTTTTTCTTAGTCTAAAATGAAAATTTGTTTTACTTTATCTTTCAAAAGAACAGCTAAATTTGAAACCTGGTATTTCTGTGGTGTGCATTTGAAAAGCCATAATAATAGTAATGTATCTGAAGTGTTTGATTGTCGTGTAGTAATGGACTTTGCGCTCTAAACTGATGATAATACTTTGCAATCGGGAAATAGACTGAATCATTAAAATGATGCTCTGGAAATGATCTGTTATAAAATATTGTCTGAAAGTTGAGTGGACAATTTGTGTTTATCTGTTAATTTTTTTTAGGTAATTCTCATATTGGATAATTTCAGCGTAATTATATCTATATTTTTTTAACCAATTTATATATAAAATTATTGACGAGCGCCGTTTATGTGTAAAGAACAAATTATTACCAATAAGGCAAGTATAATTTACATTAAAAAAAATATTACTTTTCGCATATAAGAATATATATTCAAGGAAGCTTTTTTTTTATTAATCGTGAGCTTCATGAAACACCAAAATAAGATTTTTAAAAATAATTATTATAAATGCAGTGGAACATTGGCAATTGAGCGTTGTGGCTCAGTCGATCGTGCTTATTGACACAATCTCCTTGCAGCGATTGAATCTTCACCCCTTATTGTATGAAATATTTTCTTCCTTTAAAACATAATCGTAATAGTAATAGTAATAATTATTTTAGAAACATAGCGTAATCGAGCCGTTAAAATACGACATCGATGCATATTAAATATGTCACTTTGAAATCTAAAACCAGATTCTGTGCATTAAATTGTCACATTTAAATTAAGAAAATATGCCATTCTCTTAAGCATTTAATTAATTCTAAGTTTCGAATTCACCGCGATTTCATTTCACAGTTGTCCCTGGCCTCGATTGATACTTTTTCAACCTGCAGTGTCGTAATGGCGGAGTGACCATTGTTTCTGGCAGAAAACCTATCAGAGCGGGGCGTAAAAGCTCCGGGGAAAGCGCAGAACCCCACTGCACCCAAACTGACGTAACGCAAAATATAAATTTAATTTTTATATCTATTCGTAAGGCTTCTATGAAATATTTCAAGTCGGTCTGAAAAACCGCTGATATTAAATAAAACTTGTCAAATATTATGTATGTTTACTGCAATGAATCCATTCCTCAAATCAAATTAGTTTGTAAATAAATTTATTATCTTGTTTTGAGAAATACTATACGTATCTTTAAAATTTTCCTGTCGTTCTGTTATTCACCAATGGAATTATTTAACAGTGATTGATGTGATGGATAATTTTTAAGTGTGAAGATTTTGTTGACAACTTTATAAATAATATAAACATAAAAACTATGTGACCGTGAAAACTTTGCACTTTAATCGTAAATAATATTTTTTTTCTGCAAATTAAACGCTTCTACAGACGACGCAGTTAATTTTCTGTAAATTATTACGATTTATTATGATAGTACTCATTGTAATGATTAAATACTCCTTAGTTTTTGAGTAATGTATTTTCATAAAATTGCTATATGTTATGAAAAAAATAGAGAATCTTTGTAAATATAGGTAGCGAGTCTGTTTTTCCTTGAGTGATTATTCATTGGGCATACCTTGTTTCTTGCTATATTAGCTCCGCACACTGGTGACCTATCTTGCCAGATTTGCAGCTAATAATTATTGTGATATCACTAAATTAATTGGTCGTTTACAATAGTGAACACGATTGGTAATTCACTCCCTACCTTCTAAGCGGAGATTAATTAATTTAATGCGTTTATGCTATGTCATATATTGTAGTTTTTATTCTTATACGAGTAACCATGTTTTCAATATCTGCCAAGGAGTCTGTGCAATATGCGTGAATGAATGCACACAGTAGTGGATTGTCACCAGAAGATGTGGAGTGTAGAATTCATATTTATTTAAATTGTACCACTCTTTTCCATAACCATGTTTGCTGGCAATGCTTTCTTTGTATTACATTTTCCTAAAAGTTATGATAAATATTGGAGTACACCGACTGTGTACTGTTGAACAGATTGCAGCATTTCAATGCTGACAAGAAAGTAATTTAACACTTGGGTATCGATTCTAATTCACCTAATTCTCTTTTTTCACAGGGGATTTGGTCCGTGCGAAAAATCCGAGTAAAAAAAGATGAAGTGTGCATAGAAAAATTAAAGATACATTCAATTAATAAAAACACAATATTCCTTTGTACTTCATTCCACTTTATTTAATATGTCAGGATCGGTTTCGCTCATTACGAGCATCGTCAACTGATACCTGATACATTCCATTACATTGGACCATGCAAAAAGAGAATTAGGCTTATAAGAATAATTTATCTGTTTGAATTGTTATATTGAAAAGACATACAATAAAGTCTCACTACTGCACACTTGGTTGGAAAATTCTCGGCAATTGCTCCCGTGAGACTCCTGGCAATCTGAAAGTCCGCATTGCTGCCATGTTATGGGCATGTTATGTATAACGGACAGTGAATCCCAGCGAACGTAATGTTACATGTGTTATATTTATATACAAACGTATGTATTTAATGTATATTCCATTTTTTCGAAAGGGAAATTTAAACTATGTCTAAAAGGGTAAAGTATATTTGGCTTTTATTGTTGGGAACGTAAAAACGTGATAATGATATTATGTGTAACTGTTAGATTTTAAATGTATTTATTGTTTAATCGTCTATAAGAAAAATTAAAGTTATAGAATTAGTCAAAGAATCCTTTCTCTGATCAACAAATTTACACAACAAATAACTTCTATCGGGCACGGTTAAAAATGCCTCTATCCATTTATTATTTTAAGCATTCAATTTTTGTGTATTATTAATTTTATGAATTAATCAAATTTCTCAGTTTAATTATATTTATATTATAAGTTGTAAAAATATAATGAAAAAATATATATAATTTTGTTATATATATTTTTTTTTAAATGATAAAATTCATTTTGTTAAGGTGACACCATTGTTATCAATATTTAGTGAAAAAATTTTAGATCTCGATGTTCAATTGACACCTTCCTTCATTGATAAATAATAACTAGCCAAATTTTTTATAGTGAATTTTCAAAAAATGTATTCACTCAGTAGAAATACTTGTAGATAATTTTTAATCTGTCACATTTCCTGTCAATTCGGAGGATGCTATCTTCAAAATTGACAGGTGTCGTTATACGAAAGCTCACTTATCTTCAGAGCCAAAAAGAATAAAACTGTTATACTGCCCATGTTCTTTCTAGCAGAAGCTGGTTAGTAACAGATTGATCGTTCTGAGTAAACAGAAAATTAAAAATTTCAGCTTTCGGGATAAAGCATCTGTCATCTATATCAGTGTTCCTCAACCTTTTTACACCTGCAGACCGGTAAAAAAAAGGAAATAAAATCGCGGATCAATAATGCAGAGCCGCATTATTGATGTTTACTTTTCACTAGAAAGATTTTATATGAATCATAGATATTACTAATATTGGTGTTTTAGTGCATTTTAAAATTAGCATGCGTATTTAATTTACACTTTTACCCGCAATTAGTTGGGTATATAATTTATAGATATTGAAAAAGGGACATAATTGGATAAAGGATATAATTTGAGATGACGTTTTCTTGACACGTGTTTAAATTCATACCATATTATACCACACTCGAGATCGGTTGCCGTTATTTATAAGTTCCTTGGTGTCACATCATCCTACCAATTATTATTATTTAACAATAAGTCAAAATACAAGTAAACGTGCAGACGAAAAAATATACTATATTTATTATTTTTGCATGGCGAATTTCTTGAAATTTGGTATACTGTATGCGGCCCGGCACCGGGCCGCGGACCACCGGTTGGGGAACACTGATCTATATTTTATGTTACATAAATAATTATGATATCAAAATATAGATGCATCAATTCCGATCTGACAGAGTTAAAAATTCTGCACAGTCTGCCTTTAAATCAACATTGAATTTTTTTTACCATGTCCAATCCCAATGTAAAGCATACAGACTTCTAATGGAGTTTATCTCGACAGAAGATTTACTACAAAAACTGATAGTTACTCAGTTTATCAACCTCTCTTTTCTTTCAAAGAGAGCAGGAATTAACAAATAGCGCTAGGACCAGCGATGTAGGAAGGGGTCCTGCCGCCCGGGGTGGTCCTTGAATTTGCCGCCCCCAAAATTTCCTCTAATTTTGTTTTGAAATCACTTCTATTTTTTATCTGTGAACTAGGAGTTATTCCTACAGGTTGCTTAATTTTTTTTTCATTCATAAATAAAATTTCTCGAAAAATATTGTATATATTTTTGAAAATGCCGCCCGGGGTGGTCCGCCCCTGCTGCACTCCCCTTGCTACGCTACTGGCTAGAACGGGGCTAGTGGTTAGTTTATCGCTTTCTCTACACTCGTTTTTATGACAGGGTGGATGGTAAGGGGGAATTCGAAACATCACATACATCTGCCGAGCCATTTCCCTAAAATAATTTTCGTTCGGAGAGCCGTTTCCTAAACCCGTTATGGTTATTAGTTATTTCTGTAAATTCTTGTTATTTTGGATCCGAAAATTTTTCGAAGAGCTAAAGAAAAAACGAATCACGCTGATCATTTGGGCAAATCGGTAAATTCTTGCGATTTTAGATTTGAAAATTCTTGGAAGAGCTAAAAAAAACGGAAAATTGAAACGCACTTGAAATTTTGGGTTTTTGAAATTGTTTGAAAAACCCAAAATTGCCGACCAAGGTGTTTGCTGGTTAATACAATTTTAGCAGCACACCACTGTACATCCATTTCTTCAATGAATCAATCTATGAAAACTCCCTACTGGGATTCAAACCTGTGACCTCCGTATTCTATGCCATCAGCGTTGACCATTCTATCACGCAGCCGTATTAATAATATTTCCCTATAATAATAAATTATTTTTTTGGCAAACTGGTAAAATCAATGCATCAACTCAGTTTTTCCAGACAAAGAATTGATATCAAAGAATCGCTTTGTATATTGAACTAATTTTTGTCAGTTTTGTTACTTACCAACTTTTGCCAGAACTGTGAACATATACAACGTGTCTTATGATGCTGCATTGAATATTTCATTCCACTGTTCAGTTTCAGGCTTTAATTGTTTTCATGATTTTTTATTCTGTTGTATGCTGAAAGTGATCATTAATTGTAAAGCCATAAATGTTTCTTTTTAACAGAACAATAACAAAGCTACATGTGTAGCGTTTTTTTTATTTTTTCAAATTACAAGAACATCTTCATCAGTTCTACAGATAAGTTTTTGTCACACCATTTCTACTCTGCGTCTATAAAAAGATATGAATGGAGACATTAACTGATATTGATTTCCTGTAATGGTAGATTTGATTGCTTAATTGTGATTGACTGTGTTCAGCTTGGAAAGTTTGATTTGTTCTATTCCGCATACATCTGTGTAAGCAATTGTTGCTTACTTTTTAATGAATGTATCGTAAAATACTGTTGTTAAGTGGTATAATTTTAAGACTTTTTAAACATTCCATTGCTTCGAAGTCTTCATTTTCACTGTAAATAATGTTTAAAAATTGTAATCTCTGTGTTCCTTGCATAGTTTAGCCTTACATAACGCAATATTAGGCTTTAGCGTTTAAATAAGTTTTCATGGATTCGTCAGCATATTCTTAAAATAAAATTTGAGGCTAAATAATTTTCTTTTTGTGTTAATCATATATATTTTGAAAATGAAATGTACCTTTACAATTATTATTATCTTAAAATATCCTAGATAACATACTATAATACATAATATATATATATATATATATATATGAACCATCATCTATACAATTAAACATGGTATATCTACTTTAAATTGATAATTGAAGTACCTATAATAAAAAAATCTGTGTTAAATTAAATAGTTTTTATTTTACCTCACCTTGTACTTGATTGACTGAACTTATGGAGATCGCTGGAGCCGCATTTAACGCAACAGTGAAGTTACCACTGAGTAACGGTTGTTTAATGCGTGCGTCCCGGTGCTTAACGGTTGCTAGTCATGGCGCCACAAAAGTTCAGAGTAGTCATGGAGACGTTGGAACCTTCTGAGACATAATAAGGCACTGACAGACAAATTTGGTGTTACTTGTGTTTATTTTCAGACCAATGCAACCTAAATAAGCTCGTAACCCATCGAAAGTCTTCTGGATGACCTTCACAGATTTATTGAATATGTTGCACTAAAATTACTAAGAAAAACCAATAGCCATAATACCAAATCTTTATTTATTATTATATTGGTCAGTATTTTATTAATCTTATGGTCAATCAGCGATACTCAACATTTTGTTTGTCTGGGCCACATGGCAGTTTTTGCTACGTTATGTGGGCTATATCATAATAAGTTAATATACCATATAGTGATGTACTGCTATAGGTTCGCACCGACTGTTGAGCTGGTTGCTAAAATAATTTTGGTTTTGAGAGCTGGCTATAACCTTTACCGGTCCGGTCCTTTATTCTGGTGGGTCCATTTTTTTTCATTATTAGTATTGAGTTAAAATTAGTTTTTTCACTTGTATCAATTACAACGGTATTCTGAGCAGAGGATCAAATGGTTTTTATGGACATATAAATCTGTAGCCGTCTATCTCCAATGGATATGAAAGGCAAAAGACTCATTCATATTTCGAAATATTTTTTATTGTTACTATAAATCGAGTAAAAAAAAAATGAAAATATTAGTTTCCCTTGTAATACTGTAAATGTATTGTGAACCTGGTGGAACATTTTTTTTTTGTGGGCCGGAGAGGGTTAAAATATGGATTTTTTTTTTAATTATCGTAATTTCGAGATCGAATTTTTACACTATCACAATACTTGATCCAATATCGATAAAGTCAAAACTTGCGGCAGTTTTGTGTACTATTTTGTTTGTATATGTCTATGTAGGCACTCGTACACTTGAGTCACACGTGTGATTGATTTTGAAGACTATATCGATAATATTTTGAGAGATTATCGCAATGAAAACGGTCAGGAAAGCTTATAATATTAGTACAACTGCAATAAGCTCTAAAGAGGCGGAACAAGGATTTTCATAAAAGAGGCAAATTTAAGAATTCGACATATATCAGTCTTAATGACCATTAATTTGATAGGTTTGCCACTGACTTCACGGGATTCCAAACCATTTGTTAAATCAGGGTTTCCCAAACAATGTTCTGCGGAACATTAGTGTTCCACAGAACCTGAATTGGTGTTCCGCGAACACCCTCTTAAAAACCACTATTTTTCAATATTCTCCGAAAACCAGCAATTATGACTCCTTGGTTCTGAATCAATTTTCAGTGACAGCAAAACCTGCATGCTCAATTCAGCACAAGTGATTATGAAAATCTGATTTTATCAGTGATTCTGATATGAATGTCATTCAATTTTTTTCTTGGCGAGTTTGCCAGAAGAATCCCCTAATGAGCCAAAACAAGTTATTGTTTACTTCTGTTTTATACAACCTATTTATGCGAAGCAGGATTTCCTTTTTATGTTGCATCAAAGTCAAAGTGTAACAAACTCAACGCCACACCATTTATAAATAATAAGTGTTGTTTGGACTTATTTTTTTTGTATTTATACTTTTATGAAGTAGTCGACCTAAAAAATATGTCGAGTGTTCTGTTAAAATTTCCAGATTTGCGAAGTGTTCCATTGCAGAGAATGTTTGGGAAACCCTGCGTTAAATCATGGCTCAAAAGTTGCCATCACACAGCAGATGATAGACGAGTCACGGTTAAAGTTTCGAATGAAAATCAACACACTATTTGAAATGAACTAATGCCATGTATAAATTTTGTAATGTGAATAAATAATATTGTAATTATTATTACGAGCTGTAAGCCCGTTGCCTTCAACGGGAGGACTTTTTCGAATTATAAAAAAATCAGAAATTTTATCGACATGAACAATCAAATGTATACTTACTTATCAAATAAATCAGAATGAATAAACTTGACTAATTCTTCAAACAGAACTTGTTTCTAAGAATATATTATATGAAGATTTTTAAATTGATTACACTTGGGCCTCGTATAACACGGTTATATGATTCCACAAAAACGTCGTGTAATACAAATCCGTGTTATACAAGGTTTGAAGTGCATACAATATTAGGGATTGCGATCCAAAAAAAAATATCGAAGATGGTTTATATAAACAAGTACTTTATTTTTTTAAATAAACAAATATACATATCTATTGAAAGAAATTTTAATAACATAATATAGCATTCATTCATCATCGCTATCACTTAGAATTCTACATGTTTTACTCTTTTTCGAGATTGGTTGTAAGTTTTCATCATCATCGGAGGACTCAGGACTTCTTGTGGTTTTAGCCTTCAAAAATTCGGTAATAAGCGAATGTCTGCTTTTAGCGTATTAACCTTTGCGTATTTCCTTGTAAGGTTCCAAAATTTGTTGTAATTCCCTCTTAAATTTCGAACATCTTTCTATTATAGAATCCTTTTCAATATTTATTTTTTCTAATTTAATAGCCAATTCCAAGCAGTCATTAATTTTTTTAAATTTTGAAACAGGTAGCTTCTTTGTTCAACATACAATGTCATGAATATCCGCTGATATGACGTACAAATCAAACATTTTAATTATTTTTTTTAAATTGAAGCTGTGTTATATAAAGCGTGTTGTCAGATGTCAGTTTCACCTGACTTGAAGTGTGGCCGTTACCCTCAATCCAAGATTACGTAACCCTGAACATATAGATGACGTTGTCATATTTGACAGATCTGTCGAGGGTATTCAGGAGACAATGAACAGGTTCTAAAGATACTCGTATTTTTGCATCCTATGTTTTCTACCAACCAGGCGGATTCCGTCGCCGTGGAAACCCGCTGATGAGCATCCATAGAATGTACTCAGCAGAGCTACATGATGCTGGGATGACCAGGGAGGAAGTGGTCTGGCGGTGGACAGAGAATCTTGACGAATATATCAATACCCGTATTTCATATTAACAGCTTAACGACCGTGGACGCGTATTTGAGTCTTTAAAAAACAAAGGTTGCTGGCCGGCGGACGCATATATGCGCATAGGCGAAGTATCTGGAAGCTAAGATAATTAAATTTTGTAGATATCTCAATTTGCTTAAAAATTATAGTGAATTTAGTAAAATTATTTCATGTCATTGTGTGTTATAATCCAGTGGTTTCCAAACTTGTTATGTATAAACTATGTTACTACCCATCCTTTACTTCATATAATAATAAACACGTTATAAAAAATTAAAAAATATTTTAAACTGTTCGCATCTTCCTCAGCAATAGTCCACGCCTCCCAGTTTGGAAATTGCTGTTATAATCATTAAAAGATGTGATGGTTTCTATACTCAAATTTTGATTTTGACTAATTTTCAATACTGAAATACCAGTATTTCATGAATACTGGGATCCCAGTTGCGATAATAGCAGAATAGCAATCCTAATCCAGTACTAGTTAGTGGTGGGTCAAAAAAAAAGTTAAATCAAATAAAAAAAATATGTATTTATTACATTTCATTGACATGTTGCATATATTTCGTTTATTACAGTTTTGTTTCAATCAACATAAACACAGCACTCAAAATTGTATATAAACTTAATTTCTATTATTTGACAACGTGCAGGACTGGACAGGAATTCATCAATTGTAATTTTCTGTACTAAAATAATCGTAAAGTCACAAAATCGTCTCAGAACCATATGTTTAAACTAATGAGTATTTTTTTTACACAGGTGCGATATATTGATGTATTAGGAAATGATATAGAGGTATATATACTAATAAATCTAAAAAAATATAGGCGTAAGTACACAAATATATCGAAAAAGAATCAGGGACGGTTGATTCTGGATTTCTCCATCTAAGTTATATAAAACACAACTGCGACCACAGCCCAGGAGTCAATGAAGCACTTGAACATGTGATTATTGACTAGCGTCCTTCACACAAAAACAATTTACCAATACCCCGGCTTATATGAAGTTTGCCATATTGAAATGCGTCGTCATGGTACACTAGTCATGAAAACTCGATTAACTACACATGTATCACATCATTTTTTAAGAGAAAATTTTTAAACGTTTGTAAACGATTATGCTAAATACATATATACTATGAAAAAGTCATTTACGATTAGCATATTTTCATAACTCAGTATTATTAAATCTATACATGAATGGACAATATTGTAAAACCTAAAATAATAAACTTATGCAACTACATAAAGCTCGAGTGTGATGCAGACAAAAAACATGCCGTTGAAACATGAGTTGTCGGAAGGATGGAGGTTTTTCACAAATAATTACATGAATTATTGTAGCATAGGGTGACAGACCTCCATACTTATGGTTAGATGCCTCAGAAACATTTCTACGTTAATCCCTAAAGAAATCTCAAGTATTAGCAAAGTCTAGAGCAATGCTAACGAGCGAGATCAAATGCTAATTAAATATTTAAAAAAAAAAACTTACAAAATTAAATTAATCCTTAACCTTTTAGCTGCTGTAGATAATTATAATTAAATACCTAACACGCCGGCTATAACTTACAACAATTAATTATTTTAGTTATTGATGAGATAACTCGTCTCTGGCGTATTGAGCATGAAAAAAATTACGTGATATCTCGTCTGTGGCAGCCATTGAGTTAATTAACTATTTATTCTTGTTTTCAGTTGATATTATATTTTGCTAGTTTAATATTCCCATGAACACTCCCTGCTACGAAAAGGAAGGTTATGAAAAATACATATCATCAGCAACGTTCCCTCTAAACTGTGCAGCAGTTGTGAAGCCCCCCCCACGCGCACTCATTCTGCGTTGGCGCGCACTACAAAACAATGAACGGTGTTCAATTAATATTTAGCCTTTGAAATTTCCGCGCAGCTAACCTCTCGTCTTAGAGGAAACATTGATCATCAGTGACAGATTGAGCACCTGGGAGGCCCTGTTTTTCAAATTACTAAGCCTGAATTTAAAATATTATATGGGTTTTATAAAATATATGCTATATTGAGGCGCACACCACGTGCGCTTATGGAGTAATCTGCCACTGTATGTAATAGCCATTAAAATAGAGTTTTGTCAATTTAACACCATTTTTACAATGGATTTTGTGGCTAATTAGTGAAAATTAATTTTCACTATAAAATACAAATTGACAAATTTCTTTTCCCACTCTATGTGTAACGCAAGTGTTACACATTTATCAGAGTAAAGCATCCACAGGCAATTATTATCTACGTAAATTATCTACGTCAAATATAAACTAGTTTTAGGAATACATTAGCTATTTTATTTAACCAATAAAAATGGATCATGCCAATTGAGCACGATCTCTAGGGTTTAGTTAATTCTTCGCTCTATGTTTCACAATGTTGTGGCGTAAAAAAATTATTATATTGATTGCATCAGTATTTACTTGGTAGAACTCCATTGTAATAAGGAGACGAATATTATTTTATTTTTTCAGATTATTAAAAATATCATAGTAAGTAGACCTAAAATATATATTTTTCTTTTTTAATAAAACTGCAGTATGAAAAAATATGGAATGTAGAACACAGGAAAATGTGATGTCAGTGAACAATATCAAATTTAGTTTAAAACTACATTATTTATGTTGCTAAATCAATTTTAATGAAAAAATATATTCAATAAAAAAATTGTATTATATTTTAACAAATATAATGTCTTTTCACTCATACTCTCAACTCAACTAGTCACTTCTATAGTGACAATGTACACTATACAAGTGACATGTTTCTCTCAACGCCTGTAGATTAAAAAAATATCGACTGTGGAAAGGAAAAAGGACGTAACCCGCAGTTTTTTCAAAACAGGTTTTTTTCGATAATCACAATGTATCAAACTTGATACACGTTCTATCAAAAGGATGCAAGCAGCAAATGCCGAATTAGTATTTAAATTTAGCTTTTATGTTTGAAAAAGATGACCTTGTAAAAAATTAAAACCAAGAAAAAAGGCTGAAATAGAAGTTTTTCCTAGACAATTTCTTTAATTGATATTAGATTATGTCAATTAAACACCAGTTTAGAAGTCTCTGTGCACTTCAAGGTTGTGTATAATTCATAATTTGCATATGGCTCAAAATCATCAAAACACATTTTTTGCGCCTCCTGTAAAATTTGATATGTGTGGGTTAAGTCCTTTTTCCTTTCCACAGTCGATATGTAAATGTGATTTTTAGAAAACAAATTTTTTCTTTAAAAATCAGATAAATGCAATATTTTCACCACAGATTTGAATGAATAATAACTAATAACATATTCAAAATACAGAGTATTCCAATGACTTCAAATTATAACAATAACATGTTACAGACATAATAATTGACGATTAATCAGAAAAGTATTTAGGAATATTTACATTGGAATAATAGTAACTAAGTCTCAGGACTCGAGCAGCCTTGCCGACACAGCCGTATTATATCAGGTAAAATGTGTGACAGAGAAACATTAAATGTGGCAGAGGCCGTCTGAGCTTCATGTTTGGGCTTCAGAAAGATAGAGAAGCGGAGGGAAGGGCTAACAGCATTAGAGCCATAGCCCATTTGATCTCAGTTAGAAACATGTGCTCTGTTATGCTCTATGTGCTCAGCCCACTCCCCTCATTGTAATTTCAGTGCAAAATCAATATTTTGCTTAAGTGTTTGCTCATTTAAAGACCTATTTTATCAAAGGTGCAAGGTGTCAGGTGAAAAATCAACTTCATTATAGAAGTCACAATATAAGTACAAATGCAGCTGTCCAGTATTTTTTTGTCAAAGAGAATTGTCCACATTCTGTTCATTAACCAGAGTGGAAATACACGAGCAGCTGACTACTGCTGCTCGTGCTGTTGTACTGGGCAATAAACGAGCTGCCGAATACGACAGCTCATGTTGCTGTGACTATGAGCAAACGTTTCAGCGTGAGACGAGGCTTCCGAGTTGTCCACCTTTGGAAAAGAAACGGACTGGAATGGGATGCGGTGCGCATTATTAGAGGAGAAGCGAGAGGGGTTGTGTTGACTGCAGCAGAATGCTGCTGTGTATGAGCCCAATACGAGTTTTATACGAAAAAACGGTAATCGCCAAGATGCGGCTGTCGGCTGCTGCAGCTAAATGATGCTTGTGTACTTTTTTACTTAAAAAATATTCTTCTTTACATTGGTACTTCTATTTGTAAGGCTATTAAAATAGAAACACTTTTAATATTAATTTATAAAAAAAATAGCTGAAGTCTGGAAACTGAGTATAGATAAAGGAAATTTTGTAGCAAAATAACTGAAAAAAATCTGTTTATCTGAGTTATTTCCAGCAATACAATAAGAGCAGAAGGAGAGTCAGATCAAAACTTCTCTGGCCGGATAACGATTTCAACAACCAAAAATGGAAAAATGGCACACCAAAATCAGATGTCATGCTTGTGATGGTGATATTTTATAAACATTCAATGACAATTGTTAAAACAGGCAAGACTCTTTATGCTCATATTCAGACATCAGAATTAAACCTGATGGATTCCCTATCCCTCATTCTTCGAAAATACCAGTTTGATTTATCTTTTATCTTGCGATGATTGATTTCATTGGCATACTGATGCCACTTTCTGAACTCCTCTCTGGCGGTTGACAATTTTTCATACCAATCAGAGTTCACTTCTTTTATCTTACGATTATTAATTTCATCAGCGTACTGATGCCACTTTCTGAACTCCTCTCTGGCGGATGACATTTTTTGATACCAATCCGAGTTCACCTTATTTTTGTTTAAATGTGACTGTTTCATTTCTTCAGAATTATTATCAGTCTCTGGGGAACCTTTTTTAAATTTATTTACTTTCAATTTTTTTTTATCGAGCTTTTTAAGCACCTTATTTTTTTTCACATATTTTTGTTTTTTTTCTGATCGCATACTATCAGAATTCACATTGCTCTCCGTGTCATTTAATTCATTCTCTTTAGGCTTCTTAACTTTTGCCGAGGTTAGATTTGGCGGTATTTTATGTTGTTTTCCATTTTTGAGCGGTTTGTGATAGATAGCTGATTCGCAATATTTCTTGGGTCCAAATAAAGAAACATCGACATTCACAGAGTTTTTCAAACAGCCGGGTCTGGAATGTCCTTTTTTGGAATTCTTTAGATATTTACCAGCTTTTGATATATTATTTGCTGAATTTTTATTTGACACAGTTTTGTGAACTTCTGCTTCCGGTGATGTTTGATTTTCAAAATTGGAGAATAAGCCGTGGTTAATATTAAAACTGTCAATACTAGGATATTTCAATCCAAATTTTGAATCAAACGTTATCGAGTCGTAATCGGCCGATTTCATTTGGCGAGATTCTTTCAAATTATTTTGATAATAATTACTTCTGCGTTTTTTCGGCGCTTTAAAAAAATTTTCACGATCCGAGAGTACGACAGAGTCTACTGACGGTCTTTGATTTTGGACAGACAGCAGGTGGATAATTTTAGATTTGAGCATATCATTTTCCAGCTGGAGTTTCTGCATGTTAGACAGGATTTGGCTGACTGATTTGATGGTGCTCAAAGAACAGTCATCGGTGGTTCCCCACAGGTAACCGACGGCCAAAATGATCGTAATCATAACTGTACTAAGAAGGACCCCGTTCAGCAGTGAACTCATTTTATCATTCTTTCTGTGTACGTATGATTTAATTTTGTAATCTGACAGAAAGAACTCTTCAGACAGCTCTTGTTCACTCTCTCGTATCGTAGATGTGGAATTTCTTTCCATCTCATCGTCTTTGTTAGTCATATCTAATATTTTACCGAATCCACTTAGCGCACGCTGTCGTATACTTGGCCAGACTTCATCATTGAGGCGTGATTCTCTGGTATCGGAAGTATTAGGTGTTGTTGAGGTCACCTCTGTTTCGTCATCACTGATAACGGCGATACCACCATCCGTGTCTGTATCGTCTTCATTTTGAATTCTGAAAAATAATTATAATATTGTAATAATTACTAGCATTAAAATTGAAAAAACATACAATTACTTTATAATCAATCATATAATACATAAGTGAGAGAGTCTGTGCATATTAAACATGTCTCCAAACAGTATTATATAGACAAACAAATTTATATAGAGAATGAAGTTTTGCCTCTACGATATTATTAGCTATAAATTTACCTGAAACATTCTACTATATTCTATACAGAATAAAAGGATAGTCGCAACAGATTCTCAGTCTTTCTTTTAGGGCGACACAAAAAATGGGGAATTTGTCTTTTAGTAGACCGAGATTATTATCTATTTTTGCGGACTCGGTGACTCGATATACACATTATATTGATAAATTATGTAAAATACGAAATACATTTCAGAATAAAAATTTTGCCACCGTAAATGAAATGTTCCGAGCTTCATTCCTTCACCTGCATCTCCGGAACAGGTAGTTCTCAGGTGCAAGGAAAATTAGCTGAAGAATATTATTTTTTTCTTCACATAATTTTTACAGAGGGAGAAAATAGACATACTATACAAAAACTGCTGTGTAGTTCGGAAATAAATATAATGTGCTCAAATATGCAGTACAGTGGAATCCCCAATTACACTACTCTGAATTACGTGCTGGCTTGAAATATTTGCCGCAAACCCCTCAATTGGACGGTCGCATTCCATTGTCGTTGCTACGAGACGGCCGTCTGTGTGGGGCATGCAGTCAAATGTTGGCTACCGTCTGTGTATTCAACACATGCCAGGCATACACGCATAGCCGGCGACTGTCTGTGTCTGGATTTTCCGTGCGCTTTGCATTTTATCACTTAGTAACTAAATATTTCGTCCATATTTTTTTTTTTGGAAAACTAAGGGAAATCTTATTTTTCGCAGAAAAAACCAAATCCCTAATTTTGTATGAGATTCATTCCCCCAATTACATTACTCCAAATTACACGGTCCCGACTTAAGTGTAAATGGGGGTTTAACTGTACTTATTTGACATTTTTTTTAAAATATCATCTGGACCGGTTTCGCGGCGAAATATTTGTTAATTGTATATTTTCAATAACTATACTGAATATAATAAATTGTGGTGACCGATAAACCAAAGTAAGGATTTTTAAAATTTCTTTTATTTATTCACACTCTCAAATGTTTCTCTCCGCGACTTTAATTATTTTTTTATTTTTTTCCACTGTTGTTGGGTATATTATTGATAATCTTTCATGCAAATGATTCGTAAAATATTATTGTGATAATTAAAGTTGTTAATATACAGTTAAAATACAGAAAATTCCATCGAAAACAAGTTTCATAAGCTGTATGCAATTACGAAAATACTAATTGCTACTGACTATTGGGTACAAGATATTTGTTTTGAAAAATTATTGCTATGAAAATAAAATTTTAAAAAAACTAGGGCAATGTTGAAACAACTTTACTAAGCAACTTTCACGAAGGACAAATAAAGGTTTCAGTTCAATGTACTGAATTTATGATGATGAAATCAAATGAAAACATTGTAACTTATATTTACTTCTCTTGATTTGTTGCAGCGTCATATTCCAGATTTCCATAGTCAGGTGGAAAGTCGTTTCTATCGATGACTGTCCAAGTCTCGCTGGAATCAGAATCGCTGTTGTTTTGTTCCTCCATCGTGGGGAAAATTGTACAATATAACACTTTAAGTCAGAACGACCAAGCACAGACAGCGTCCAAAATATGACAATATCACGACTAGTATTGTATATTATAATAGAAGTATATTATCTATGGTGTTAATACAAGCTGGCGAATTAGTATAATTTTATAATATGCATTTTATTTTATAATATTATATACAGTTTAAGACACGCATTTCAGCTTTGTTTTGTTTTGGTAAAATCGTCTTACGTCACGTGAACTTCTACTTGTCAAAAGTGTGAGAAAAACCTTATTTTATGGCGGCACTGCTTCAACTTTTTTTCTTTTGTGCACTTTTGATGATACATATTTTGTCAAAATTAAATGGTTTTCCTTAGTGCAGTAAAATTTTATTTAAATAGGGGCAAATGCTGAAAAATTATTCGCAATGATCATTTTTTTAAAACATCAACAGAATAAAACATTTTTTATAAACAATTGTGAAGATGTGAACTGTCAACTCTTGGTAAAAGGCATTATATTTTTAAAAACCTATTTTTTGTACTAATACCACATTTCTTAAAATTATAAGAACAGTTTTGGTTATCGCAAGCATAATCAATCATTTGAGCAAAACTGTTGCCAATTATTAACATTGTTATTTAAAAAAAATGCCATACGGGTACTATGGTACATATACAAATATTATGGTACATATTTATCTATTTTACATTTTTGTATTGTTATGTAAAGCAAAATTACATTAAGCTAATGGTAATTTCATAAAATTCTCGACTAGAAAAAAATTCTGACATGAAACTACCTAGTCTTGTACAACTTTTCTATGGAACCTCTTCAAGCTAGTAGATTTGTTATAAGATTAATTAAAAAAATAAATTATACTCAATTTATTGATAATAAATCTCAACTTTTAAATTTTTTAGCCGCATATTTTTTATATGGTATTATTTTCAACTAAATTATAGTCTCTGGTTTAAACTTGAAAACAAAAAGGTACGTTACGAAAAAGCGCGCAAAGCCCTAAAGCGTTATAAACATAGCTCAGCAGTCATAAGGATTTTTTCATTACCATAGTTTCAACAAGCTCTGTGCCAAAGAGAACTGTAAGGTATGTGAAACAGTGACGATTTTTTTTATTGTTTTAAAAATGTCAAATAACTGCGAGTCCTGTGATTCCGATAACGAAGAATTTCTTTTTGAAACTCCATCCCTTATTTCACCTATTCTGCACCGCGGGCTGCCACATAATTCGCTGAAAAAATTTATTCGATCCAGTTTTTCCGAGGAAAGGGATAACATAGAGGAGCAGAATTCCGCTCCATTAAAATGTAACGACGATGGACCAGGATGCGAACACTCCAAGCTTAAGAATGTCCACGAATACTTTAATTATATAGATAATGGCGGCTATTATAAGAGTCCATTGGGAGCATTTCTAATGGAGATAGGCAACCATTTAGTTTCAGAATATGTATATTCAGACATAACAAGAGGCGGAGAGACACAAAATATTAATTTAAGTTCAAATCTGAAGCAAGAATGCGAACGATTCGATAAATTGAATCCTCAATCGAGATTCAAGATGAAAATTTGTAAAGATTGCCAGTTTCAGACAGAATCGTCACTAGTTTTATCTTCTCATAAGGAGACCCCACATAAAGTGAACGATGCATATAAATGTCACATTTGCTCATTCAAAGTGGGCAGTCTACACCTTCATAAAAATCACATGAAAACCGAACATAGTATTGTAGTCAGAATCAACAAACCCCTGACTCAGCAATGTAATTTTTGCCTATATGAAAATACATCATCTCAGAAAGTTGAAATTCATAATTTACGCTGTCGTAATAAGCTTAAACTTAATTCCATATTGAAGCCTGATGATGACTGGGATCCTCCAGCCAAAATCAACCAATTCGATGCGAGAGTGACTTATGTCAACGATAAGCCTCCGATAAAGAATTTTTCTTTAGCGCCGACTGTCAGTCAACAAATCGAGACGATTTTTAAACCACATAATATAATAACCAAACCGACTACTTCAAATGTGCCATTGACTGCTATGCTTCAGGAACCTTTTGAAAATACTGAACTACCATTACGTCAAAAAAATGAAAACAAACAGCAGTCAAAACTGAATAATCCATCGATAAAGTTGTCAATCGAACTCATAAAAGATGATACTAACTTAGTGTCATCCGGAAAAAGCTCAACTCTCCAAATACGATATGAATGTTAAACCATTATCTGGTCTATCATACCCAACATTGAAGCAAAAGGGAACGCAAGAAAAAAAAATGAATAGTTCAAGCCAAAACAATGTAAAAACATTGAAACCACAGGCTGTTGTGCCATTTTCATTAAAAATGAGATCTTCGATTAGGAATATGAAATCCGACACTGAGAAGAAACGTATGTGATTCATAAAGAAATATTAAGGATGTAGTTGATAATCGACGGCTATCGAAGAATTATTGAAAGGACCGCTGGTTCAAAATTAAAATGAAGAAATTTATCAACCGAAACTGCGATGATTCTAAAGATTTATTTGTGCGTTTGAAATATTACTCATTTATGTCTTTTCTCTCAACTGCAAATTAATCATGGTAAATATGCAGTGAAATTACTTTTTACACCCGTATAGACTTGAAACATCACTTCCTATTCACTCACAGAATTATATCCAAAGAAATAAAAGAGGCCGCTGACAAAAGTAAGATTCCATAATTTGTAGAATATGCAAGTTGAATTCGACTGCGATTCTGAATCCCATGCAAATGTTGTGTCTTTAAATCTGTCAAGACACAAACAGCTTTGTGAATGCCTGATTTTACACTTCTCGAGTATTATTATTTATTAACAAAACTACCACTACCATCTCCTAGTCTGGAACTTATTTAAAGAAATATTTCAATAAGTGTCTGTTTAAGTATTATTATAAAATAAATATTGTAAAATGTGCCATTCTACATTTCCACCGTCTGTATTGAAAAATCTAAATAGAAGATTTTAATTAAGTTAGTTTGTTGAATGTTGTTATGTCTCAAAATGTTATATTATCTTATTGACTTATCATTTGGTATTTTACTTCTAAAAATACCAAACTTATTCAATTTTCATTTGACATCTTTCTGAAACTGGAAAGATGAGATTTTGTTATCCCTGTGATGTAAATTTTATATGATAATGATCGACTTGTAATAGAAATAATTGTTTTATCTTTGAAAATGTTGTTTGCGAATAATATGTGCGGCTCCAGCGCAGCGGCGTAGCCACCTCATAGCAGAGTCATGCAATGCATGAGGAGCGAGGGCTCAAATTTCTACACACTCAAATATTGTTTTACTTAAATTATATGCTCTAACACAATTCCCAGAAACGAAAAACACAAGTGGATAACAGATTTCCAAATAACAAGAAATTCAACAACACAAGACAGTGATAACCAACAAAAGGTTTCATTAGATACTAACACATTTGACGTGTCAAGACATTTCTAGCGATGAAAGCGATTTATGTCCAGTCCCTCATTAAAATCCCCATATGTAATCAAGTACTGATGAATAGTATTATTTTTGTTTACAAAAATAATATTTTGTGTAATTTACTAATTCGCGTCCCGAGTACTACAATGTGAGAAATTCTGACAAAACGGAAGTAACAATGCAACAGTTTTTCATGTACCATTATTGGTATACATCATGTTTCGTCAAAATTTTTCACATTTATATGTACAAGGTTATCCTTGTACTCGGGTCGCGAATTGAGTTTTCATTGTTACCTTTTTTGCATGATTTATCTATACCCCAATATTGTTATTTTTTCAAATACAGGGAACAAATCTTAAATTATTCTATGACTTCAATCACTTTTCTACACTGTTTTTCATGCACGGTTTTTTGTGGAACGTACCTAGCGTGTAAAAAAATAGTTGAGTGCACTCGTATAACAAATTGCGAGATAGTGCTTTGGATGACGTTTGCATGAAGGCCCCAAATTTCTAGCTACGCCCCTGCTCCAGCGCTCTGTTGCAAAAGATGAACAAAAGATTTTTTAAATGCTTAATATTTGTAAACTTAGCCTATAATATTGACTATAAGATCCCTTCTTGGAATCAATGTCAGTAAAGAATGCAATAAAGATCTAGTCCTAAAATGGATGTACTAGTCTCTGGAACGTTATTGAAAATAATGAATTAGTTAATTTACACTTTTAACTATTGATTTTCAAATTCTATCTTTAGTTATCTTTGTAACGTAGAAATGCTTGAGAAGTAAATATTTTTATACTAGATTAGAGTGTCTTGTTTGAGTTATTTAAGAAATTTTAAAAAACAGTTCTTCCAAAGAAAAATATTTTTTACAACTAGTATTACACATTGTTTTAATTTTAAAAATATCTAATTGTTATGTATTATTAGTGCCGAGGTGACTGATTTATATGAGGCCTTTTTAAGTTAAAAACTACAGTGGAGAAAATATTAAAATATGTTGTTTGTTCATTAATATTTATGAATTTTATTGCTAGCGAATTAGGTTATTTTATAGTAATCTGACAAGTTCACTATCTGAGAATTTATGTAGAGCGCCACCAATATACTTAATCTCTCTTGTCACACGATGACCTGTTGAAATCAGAATATTTTTTTTAACTTTTTCATCCATAATCATGGTTGAAAAATGTGAAGCACCATTACTGTTCGGGCATGAGAAATTATCAATTATTTCTAAAAATAATTGTGCTATATTTCTACTATATCACTTATAATTTCTTTACATATTTCCTTTGGAATAATCTTGAATTTAAAACATTATTCAACTGATCCATGGCAAATATTATCCATAAGATGTGATAAAACTGTGATTTTAAAACAATTATAAGACTTCTTCCATAAAATATATTTAAAGTAGATCTTGAAGTGACAAAAAAGTATTTTATTTTCCCAAAGAAATGACTTTTCAAATAAAGAAAATAGTGAATGCCAAAAATATTTGTAAAATTTTATCTTGTGGAATCTCTGCAACCTCTAGCTCAGCGCTTTCCAAACTTTTCCCCTTGTGACCCGGTTATTTCAATATTTCACCTTCGTGACCCACAAATTTTTTTATGTTCTATACTACCCGCCCTATGGGAAGATTTGTTTTAGGAAATTGGCGACCCATCATTTGGGAAACGCTGCTCTAGCTTATTTGTTTCCTCTGCATTTTTATCAACAGAATGACCAAATAACTGATGATTATAAATATAAAAAATATTGCAGTTGTTTTTTTTTTATTGAAGGTATAAATTACTGTTTTAAAAAACTTGCAGATGGATAAAGTAGAAAGAATATGTGATAGATACATACAGATATGTTTTTTTTAAATTATTTAATATAGTAATTATTTAGAAAAAAAAATATCCAACTTTCCTCTGTTTAAATAAATATTTTAACAGGAAATCTATTGCACAGCTCCGTGGAATCTTATATTCATCGAGCAAAAGAAGTGGATGATTTTTATTGTTAATTATTACAATATCATTTGCATAATTGTCCTGATGTATCTTGTGACAATCAGCACGACATTTCCCATTATGCATGACACTCCGCTGAGGGAGATTGAGAGTGTCGAGTTAATTTTTACAGGTGATATTTCACCTGACATTTTAATATAATAATAATAATTGTTGTAATTCTCATCCGAATTATATTTTTAATTTTTGTTTCTACTACATTTAGTATTATTTACATGACAAAGTCATGTTATATTTAAGATTTATCTGTTGATTTCAACTTATTTAACCCTTTAAGCTCGGCAACTTGAAATCGATTTTCAGAACACGCATCCGTCACCGGGAGTGGTTTTCGATCCACATGCATAACTTATCAACAGAGCTTGAAGGGTTAAATAAAAAATATGTTTTTTGTTGTTTATTAACAGTTTTAATTGCTGTATGGGTCATGTTATAAACATATGTTCTGACCGGAGGTTCAGATAGGGATGTTTTTTTTTTAAATAAACGATTCAAATATATGATTATTGTCTTTTATTATGTCAATACCAGCATGAAATTACGCATAATTGAAAGCCCTAAGGAATAACATATTTACAATTTCACCACTGTATCTCTTAACAGTTTTAAACAACAAGCAAAACTATACTTATACAATTATTTTTTTATATTATATTAAAGTAAAACCTATTCCATAATTAATGACAAATTCGACACATTATCATCTAACAAATAAATTCAATATATGGTCCACATTTCGACGGCTTAAAGCCAAACAACACTAACTACATGAGTGTAACTTTACAGGAGAGCCAAAAAAACGTTTTTTATTATTTTGTAAATTTATAAAGCTCATGTTTATTTGAAACCAAATATTTATAGTTTATTGTGTATTTATGCGTTTGTATTTATTATGGTGATGCTAGAATTTTTAAGTATATTCTTAAAAGATATTAAAAAGGAGCAACTTTATGTGTTTATCATTAAACTTTACTGATGATTTATGAAAAAACTAGAAAAGATTGACATAATATTGTTTGACTACCATGTAGCCGAAGATGAAAAATAACAATATCAAAAAAAAAAACATCTTTTAACTTTTAACTCGATTTAAGCAATACTGAATGCCATAATTTATTTATCTTCTCAGCAGGAGAAGCAAAAGCAGCAGTTATAATTGACAATCATTGGCACTTCCCAAAAAAAATAATTTAAGAAACACATGAAACCACAAAAATTTGCATAGCGAGATTTGTGTTGACGTTAAGCTGGAATAACACATAGTTATGATGAGCTTCTTGTTCCTGATGTTAGTTGGCTTGAAGCCAATTTTTAAATCATATCCTCAAAAAGATTACACTTCATCAATTAAATGCATATTATATTAGGTACTCCCGAAATTATTGTCGTTTCTTCAATAGGCAACATTGGCTCAGTGTGACCAGCAAAGACGATGACAATTGACGAATTATCGAAGAAGGTCAGCACATCACGATCGAATACTCATCGCTATCTTCGGAGACTGGGAAAAAAACAAAAAGAAGGTATCTGGATTTCTTACGCGCTTACTGATCACAACAAAGCTCAAGGCCTCAGCATATGCAAAATACTGCAAGAAAAGCAACGGTCTACCCCGTTTTTCCATGACCTTATCACAGGAGACTAAAAATGGGTCCTTTTCATGATATTAAAAAAAGGATACAATGGTTAAATCGGGGTCAAGCCCCAATTCCAACCACAAAACCAGGACTACATCCTCGGAAAGCATTATTGTGAGTGGTGGGATTCGAAAGGTGTTTAAAACAAAGCCAAACTGTTAACGCAGCCCTCTATTGTGAATAGATTGACAAGTTAAATGCAAGGTTGCAAGAAATTAAACCTGCTCTTGTGAATAGAAGGAATGTCATTCTTCAACATGATAACGCCCGGCCGCAGATATTACCCGAAAAAATCAAGTTGAGTTTTACTATAAAAACGACATTAATTCCGGGAATACCTAATATGAACTTATGGCACGAATTATGGGTGACTTCTGACGTACTGAATTATATTGTAACTTTATAATACAATACAAATAACAATTTTATCAAAAAATATATCTTTAGGAATGGTATTTCAGTTTTATTTATTACATATCTATCTAAGATTTAGATTAATCTGTGATACAATCTTGTTATACTGTTACCCCACATAGTATTAACACTTCCCTTACGGCCCTCGGGCCAGATCCGGCCTGCCGAAGATTTTCATCCGGTCCCTCAAAAGTTCTGGATTTTTGTATAGAAATTATTCTTATAAGAAATATAAATTTTCATGCTTGGTTGTGAATTTACAACTATTTATTTCAAATCATCAATTGGGATACCACTAACCGGTTTGCTTTGAGCCGATACAGGTATGATGCAGTATACTTCAGCAGAAATTTGATCACTATTTCTATTCTATTGATACGAAACGATACGATTGGATTCGACATCCTTTTGCAACCAATGCAATAAGTTCTGCGGAAGCACTGTCTGCAAATTTGAGAGGAATTTATAGAATTAAGTAATGACGGGCCATTAAAACTTTACTTTGCCGAACATCCATTAGTGTTTTATGGATTTGCGTTAAGAAAGTATATCCTCGCACTTCCAACAAAGCCATCCTAACACTACTTCCATTTCGACGACATATTCATGTGAGCAAAGTTTTCAACTCTTGTGTTAATTAAAAATGATAAGCGGTCATGCTTTAAAGGTCTTGACCAAAAACTTCGGGTTGTGCTGTCAAATATCGAGCCGAATATAAAACTTTTGTGTTCATTGAAACAAGCGCAGGTATCACATTAATTAGTCAATATTTTATAATAATTATTAAGATTGCATAAAAGTAAATATAGTATAGTTTTTATGCATGTATACTTATCAAATAAAAAAACCAAAATTTGTGTATCAAATTAATATCTATATATTTTATCTAGGAAGAACTTTGGTGTGTCGTAGTTGAGAAAAGGTTGCAGTGCACTGTAGTAGGGGACTCAAAGTAAAGAATGTTAGTTATAAATGTGTTGTTGGAGCCAAGACGGAGAAATGTTAAAAATGTATGAGTACTTTTAGGTAAATACAAAATAGTCAACATAAAAATTGATTGTTATGTATCATATATATATGCGTAGCTCATTTTACAATATATATATATATAATTTCTAGTGTTGAGCAAATTATTTTGGCCTCTTCCGTAGCATTATTTCAGTTATTTTTCTCTTTTTCAAGATACTCGACACCTGAATTCATATTTTACTACCCATAAAATCATGACGCTGCAAAATCTTTTAGTTTGTGGGCAAATCATCAAGTTATATTTTCAACACTCAAGATTTAATGACTAAAAAGCTTCAATTTTGAATTTCATTGATATATTTTGAAAGGGTTAAAATGACGTAATCTAATGCGGGACAGATCATCGAGAGGGTTGACAGCTTTAGATACCTCGGCGTACTTATCCCCAAAGACGGTAGTACAAAAAAGGAGCTCGCCATTCGCTTAGGAATGACTGGAGCAACATTCAACTCAATGCGGACTGTCTGGGACACACAGCTGTACTCGATTAAAACCAAATGCTACTTATTCAACGCTTGCATTCTGCCGATACTGGTTTACGGTTGCGAATCATGGCACCTGACGAAGACTCAGAAAAACCGTATACTTAGCTTCGAGAACAGATGCTTGCGTCGGATAATGGGGGTGAGGTGGTTTGATTTTGTGAGGAATTCTGAGATACGGGAGCGTACAAGACAGCGTCCCGTCACGTCAGTGGTTATGGAGAGACGTTGGAACTGGCTGGGTCACGTGCTGCGAATGCCTCCGGAAAGCCTCAATCCTGCCTGCCTTTTTTTCGACCGGTGGGATTCCGGCGTCCCGGACGTCCGTCGGATACTATCCATAGGATGTACTCGGCGGAACTGAGGGATGCTGGCATGTCATGGGAGGAAGCAAAGCAATTGGCGGGAGGCAGGGAAACATGGAGGTGCCGTGTGGCGGCCATATGCTCCACATAGGGAGCGAACATGGCCAAAGAAGAAGAAGAATATAATGCTTTATTTATTGGTAACATAATACAATATTATGTATATTATTTCCGTAAAATTTAAAATATTGTAAACATAGATTTTGGTTCTGATGGAATGTAAAAAATAATACAAAATTGTAAAGAGAAAATTTGTTTTTTTTTTAATTTCCATACAATTTTAAACATAAACTAAGTATTAATTTATTCCAAAAAAAAAAAACGTAAATTTTTTTGTTATAATGAAATGCTTAAAAAATATTTTTAAAAAAAACTTACAATTTTTTAGACACTCCACACCAAAAGTTATCTGGTAAGTGGTTAAAACACTATTCGAGCATTGTTTTGAGATGACTGAAAGGGACTAATCTCACTCTTGGAGAGTTTTAGAAAAATCATTTCCACATCGTTGCATGCCTCAAGATGATTGACAAGACATGGAAAGGGGTTACCAAGAGTACCCTTACTTCTACTCGGTAGAAGCTTTGGTCAGAGAGTGTTGTCGAATGTGATTTTGAGGGGTTTGAGACAATACCTGAGGAGTTTGTAGTCAACGAAATTACGTCTTTGACCAATGGAATGGGACTGGAGGTAGATAACAATGATATCGATGAGCTTGTGGAAGAGTACAGCCGAGAGCTGACCACCGAAAAGCTCATAGAGTTGAATCGTGCTTCACAGCAAGAAGTTGCGGAGGAGGGTTTGTCAGTGGAGTAGAAAGTAGCAAAACAACAATTTTCTGGCACAATAAGAGAAATGCTGAAAGCATGGGAAACTGTTGCATTGTACATTGAGAAGCATCACCTTAATAAGCCAGTATGGGTGCTAAAAATTTATTCAATCAATTATCATTAGCATTAGCTTTGTCACATTTTCACCAAATTTTGAAGCTTCGGAAAAACAAATGTCTCTAGACAGTTTTCTAGAAAAAAAGAATTAGGTTTTGGCTTAGGTTTTTAACAATTTATGAGTAATTTTCTTTGAATAAACGTTACAAATAAAAAAATCAGTATTTTTTCGGCGTGGAACGCACTGTTGTAGTTACATTAATTTATATGGCAAAGATTGTTTCACATTACGAGTAAGATTCTGGTATGAATTATGCTTGTTATGTGAGGTTCCACTGTATTTTAGATACTCACTAAATTATTATGTTATTTTTTTAACATTCATTCAACCCATTTTTGCCCAGTGTTCCAATATTGGAACATTTAGTGTTTTTACTTCCACTCCATTATGCATCCCGCAATAAAAGTTGAGATTGTATCAATCTCAATCAGTGTACAGCTAGAAAGCGTGGGTAATCGTTTCATGTAGTATTTTTTTAGGTTTGAACCTGTCCGAGTGAGCAGTGTTTTTTTTATTTTCATCAATTACGGGCAAATTCTGACAAAAATGGGTTGTGTTTTCTCATTGATGAGTTAATTTAATTTATGACATACGATTGATTGGATTATTAATTGACTTTTTATTACACTTCTTAACTAATTGTTTTTCCAATTTGTAATCTATTTTCACTGGTTCCTATAAAGAATATAGGCTTGAAGTCCGCTGTATTTTAGCAATGGTTTGAACAATTCAAGATCACAATGAAACTTACAATTTACTACTTAATAATAATTAATTCTAGTCATAAATTATTAAAGATAAAGTATCATTAGTCAGATGAATCCATCAGAATAATAATTGACAATCGATTGATATTAAAATAAACTATAATATTATATAAAATATCTTTCCTATCAATTAAATATAGATACTACTTTACAAATCTTAAGTAGAGGAAGAGTAACACTGAAATTTTTATGATAGTGTCATCTATTTAAAAAAAATGGGTAACTGATGTTTAATTTCAGATAGCGGCTGAAGGTGTTTGTTATAATTTTAATAATAAATTTGAATTGAAAGTTTTGTTACTGACAACCCAGATTTCGCCTTTCGGGATTTTTATTCATTCAAGTTCACTGGTGAACTCGAACTGACGGTTGGTAAAAAGTTTGTCACCGGTTATATATAAGTAAGTGTGAAATTGTATGAGTTAACAATATAACAATAACGATTAATCGAGCATTTTTTTGTCTGATAGTAGAATATTTTGATTAAACACATTTTAACATTTGTTTAAAATGGTTTACAAAAAATAAACCTACAATGATGTCTCTACAGTTATAAAAATAGTACAATATCATCGTTTCTCACTTGCATCCAAGTATTATGTCGTTTACTATACTACTCGAAATAATAAAAAATATTCTGGAAACAGATTGACCAAGAACAAAAAAAAGTTTTTAAACGTAATAAACCTAATTTTATATAAAATAGCTCACCACTCCAAAGAGTTAGTACATGTCACTACCACAGTAGTTGCAGCATTGCCTTTCCCCTCTAGTTCATAATAAATATAGTAAAATGTATAACATATTGACAGTTTGATTCTGACTATTTTTTAGTCGATTTTGTTCATACAATAGATCTGTTTTAATTAATTCTAGTTACGTGCGTTCACGTACCATTTTTCTTAGTTTCGTAAATAATTCTAAATGTCTAATAAGTAAAAAACTAAGAATAAAACGTCAATACTGATGTTTGATTGCCTCTCACGAGGAGGAACGGCGGCATATCTTTCGTGAGAACTTCCAACCACGCCATGTAAAGCGGAGCTGAGACTGTTCCTTTACGCGGCATCGGCAAGGACATCACTACCAACGAAGCCTCCATGGAATTCTCTAAAAGAAGTTCCCGCAACCGCAGTTGCCGATTAGTCTTTTCTTGCAGTGTAGATAATTCGGTGTCTGTTATAGTGCACTCTGAAAAGTAATTTAAAATTGGTTATTATTAATTTGTATTTCATCTACACCACTTATGTAAATTCACATTATTTGTCAATGAAACTGAGAATTATAATATACTTGATTTGTCTGTATGTGAGGCACAGCACACATTCAGAAACACGCATTGTGTAACACGCAGCACAACTCAGTAAACACTCTTTTTAAGCATCATGCGCACTTACTGCATTTTGTGAATTTTGACAGTAAATATATAATCTGTTGCAAATATAATATAATGGTATCTCTAAAATTCATTTTTCACCAAGTTTCAATTTTCTTTAGTTTACTCTTTCTAACCCTATAAAATGAAAATTGTGGATTAACGAACAATATTTATAGTATTATATTCTATATTTACATTATTTATAATAGCTTAAGCAAAATTCCGACACAAGATTGCTGCTGTTATTAACCATATGTATGTCACAAAGTAATAAATTTAAAATGAATTAAATTTCATCTGAGCTGCATAACTAAATCGCTAATTAAAGTTTCCTGAATGCGGCCTTATTAGTTTTACCACTAACCAGTAGTGTAGGTAAGAGTCCTGCCGCCCGGGGCGGTCCTTGAATTTGCCCCCCCTAAAATTTCCTCTAATTTTGTTTTCAAGTCACTTATTTTTTTTCACCTATTTTTTATCTACGAACTAGGAGTTTTTACTACAGGTGGCTTAATTTTTTTTATTTATAAATAAAATTTCTCGAAATATATTGTATTTATTTTTTTAAATACCGCCCCCAAGATGAAACCATTTTCAACAGTAAAGTTTTGAAGTAAACGCATAAAGCTCATAAAGATGGCACGGAAGTGAATAATTTATAACATTTATTATATTTTTAAAAAATTCCCTGAGAGGTTGAATTGATAATTTTTCGATTAAATTAACATTTGGTTTGGTCAATAATGAATGAATCTTAAAGAATACATGGAATCAGGCCAGTTCCGCTAATTTTAAAGTATTATTTGTGATATAAGTTAGAATTTCGACTGAAGGAGCTTGATGGAAATTTAATGTTAAATTTGAACTATTTTTATTCTGTACACTTCCATAAATTTTGTCGATAACGACCCGTATTTCGCCTTTCGGCATCTTCTGGTTTTATCCAGTGAACGAATGCATTATTTGTGAAATGTCATCATTATAAATTACTGAATATATAAATATGGTATGAGGTTCACAATCACTAACAAGTTATTCAATAAGAACTTTTCCTGTAATTTACCTGATGTTTCAGATTCTGATTCCCTAAATCCAGTCACCAAACTGTTAAATAACTGAGTAGTAGAATCTTTCGGTTTATCCGTTATATCCTGAACCATCGTCAGACTTGAGTAATCAATTCGGAACTTCGACAGTAAATTTGCCATGCTGAAATGTTTTCATCAAAATGTATTTAAATTCAATGCAAGGATATTATTGAAATAGCAATTAATACAGAATATAGTTAATTTTAAATGGTATTCTGATAATAATTATAATAATGTAAAAATACAGCACAGTCACTCCAATCCAATTGAATACTACATGGGAATGCAAAAACATCTTTGAAGGCATCAGGGCAACAATTTTATCATTTATAATAGGCATAACTTGAATATTTTATAAGTTATTGGAAATTATGTAATGCATGTTTTTTTCACACAAATCTGAAAATATTGCCCGTTTTACAATGATAATGGTGATCACTTGTATTTAATGTGTTAAACTTCCTAAGATACCGGTTTTAAAAAGAATATTTTTTTATTACTTTCGTTCCTCGAGTTCCATTTCATTTCTTCTGTTAGTGAGAGCAAAGATCCTCATTTTGCAACCTGACCAATTGCTTCTGGTCGATATGATGTAAGGCAGTAGTATTGTCAATCCTCCGTCATCGTAAAGCCACCAAACATCAATTGTTCCTTTATTTGGCTTCTTTTGGAAGACACTCATTTTGCTGAGAACATCCTTGGATAGCTGGAGTCCATTGCGAGTCTGATAGATGATTTGTTTCTGAAGAGCTTTCTTTTTTGGACGCATTTCATTTAGAGCAAAGTGCCGTGCTGGAGCTGAAAATAATTATTAGATATTTTTTTATATATGTTACACATCTCAATTTTAGAACACATACAGTGGAACCCCCAATTATACTACCCCAAATAATACGCTGGCTTGAAATATTCGCCGCAAATCTCCCAATTGTACGATCGCATTCCATTGCTACGTTCGTTGCTGCTGTTCGTCTGGGCGGCTGCTCAACTCAATCTATATTTTTTGATGGAAATTTAAATCAGAGAATCTATTTAATTGTATGTGCATACTATTTACACATGGTAAAAAATATTTCGAATATTAAATATTTCGTCAATATTTTTTTTTTTGCAAAAATGAAGGGAAATCTTAGTTTTGCATTTTCCGAGGAAAAGCCCAAATCCCTAATTTTGTATGAGATTCACATCCCCAATTATACTATCCCCAATTATACGGTCCCGACGATCGTATAAATGGGGGTTTTACTGTACATTGGAAATTCGAAAAGTTGTTTATACAATCAATTAAATTTAACAATAGTTATTTCTTCACTTTTGGGCAAAAATGTTATGCATGTTGTGCATAATTTCAAATATTAGTTTTGAGTAATCGATGTTCATAAATGTTGTGTCAATGAAATATGGTTTTGTTGAAATAACCACCGTGTTCACCAAAAATACATTCAATTCTAATTATGATTCATTTTGGGTGAAAATGAGGGTATTTTTATTTTTCGCTTAGGGCTTGAAAAAATACGATTCTTGGTATAGATTAGTGTTTCTCAACCTGTTTGGGACCGTGCCCCCTTTTGAGTGTCTTTATTTTTCTGTGGCCCCATACCATTGTTTTGTCTTCTCATAAAAATTCGAATTTCAAAAACCCAAAATAACTGAAATTTAGGGATTTCGGAAAACTTGCCCCTGGCTCCCCAAAACAAAAATAAATCTTCCCACCGTTGAGAAGCCCTGGTATAGATAACATTTTTTGAAACAAAAAAAATTATAAACCAATATTCCTTCATATAAATTGCACCATAATTTACTCACAAAACTAAAAGAACTAACAAAGTGGCAGCAGTGTATTGGACAAAATATGAAGTTTCATTTAAGCATTGGTCTACAATTAGCATGGTAGCCCTACGACCGATGAATGCTTACTATGAAAATGAACTAGTGTGGTCTCGTTATCATGCTGCATGTAGTGTCTAGATGTCTATCGTCAGGTTATTATATGCAGCTGACAGCGTTTATTAGACCGAGGCCTTAGACTAAATTGTGTATTGATACTTCTTAATATTGAATAAAGAAGCATTCATATTTTTTTACCTCACACATTTTGATAATGATTTCAATACTAATTTTTTTTTCCTTAAACTATTTATGAAAATGGAGTAATCTCAGACGTCTGTGGCAGGTTTTTTTAAAATTATCTTTATATGAAATATAATATATATAAATATAATATTATACAATATCTAAAATATATTTTTATCTCAATGTAATTATATCTATTCAAGTAACTAACGGTTCGGTAAAGTGTTGCTATATGAAGGGAGTGGTTCATTTTGAGTCATGTGCATTATATCAAGGTTAGAATCAGCGTGCATCATTTGCCCTCCGTTGACAAGAACTCGATGTTGAATTGTCAAGTCCCCGCTGGAAGTCCCGCTCGTCAGCACTCCCGCTGGTGTACCGGGCTCATCATCGCCGGTTATCTTCGAAAAGTCCAATCCGCCTGACAATCTTAGAATTGTCACAGCCATTCGGTTGTCAAAGGCGTTACTGAAAATCAAATGCATTTATTAAAAGCATTCATTTACTAGGGTTATTTAATTTTTACCCCAATATGTCTTGCACTGACTTACTTGAAAATATACATTTTTTATTTACATTATTCAGAAAAAAGGAGCAAAAAATATTTTTGGAATTATCAAATTTCTCTTGATGGACTTTTTAATGCTTAAATTTTTTCCGAGCAGAGTTAGCCAGTTTGAAGGTTTAGGAGTCGATAAGGAAAAATGTTAAAGATTTCACCTATTAATGAGAAAAATAAACAATTGTGAAATATAAAAATATAATTAAATTTTTGAAAAATACTGATAGTATTTGTATATTTTAATTTTTAATTTGTACATAATTTAAAAGGTATTTTGTCAAAAAGTGGAATAACAAAGTTAAAGATTTAATTTTTATATTGAGTATCAATGGACAGTAGTGACTCGACTATATATCGAAAAGCAAACAAGTGCTATGATGTTAATGCCAGTAATTCTGTTCTAGCTTAGGAACTGGGCAAGTTACAGTAAACTCTTCATTATGAACAAATTCTGATAAGAATTTAACATTTTTCTTTTTATTCAACATCCACATTCAGTAGGTACTCGCAAGAAGTTTATTTTAATGCACTTCCCCATTCAAATTCTTCATCTGACAGAATTTTAAATAAAACAGTATGTAGCTAGAATACACTCAGGAAAGGGTTGCAAACTCGGTAACCACTCTAGAAGTAAATCTAGTCAGAAAACTCACAGCCTACTTTGCACCATCCACAAAATTTCAGTAAGAGAAGAAAGTGACTTACTGCAGAACATTAAAGTAACCGTTTAGATCTTCCCAGTGACATGTCGTCCAATCTTGTTTGAAGCCCATCATGAGAACATTCGGAGAAAGCTTTCCGACACCGGCAGCTTGCACCATAGCTCTTGCGCCGGATTCAAATCCAAAGCCGTGCACTGATGCCAAAAATGCTTTGATTTTTCTGTCCCTCAACCATTCATATCCTGATTTCTCAGTCAATGCTTTTTTACGATGAGAGACATTTATCTGTAAAAGATTTTTTTTTAAATTGAATGGTTCAAATTTGATAAACTTCAACAAACCCTGGCACTAATTTTAGATCTTCTCCCTGGGTCACGCGAGTTTCACGTTTTGAGATCTTCAGGCGTTTAAGTAAAGATATGAATTCTAGCTGATGGCTTATTAATTGTTTACAAATAAGAATAATGAGAAAAAATATTATCTCCATGTCTAGCAATTATTGTTAGTGATCTGAATTAATTTCAATATTGATTTGATAATAATTAATACTTTCTAATCTTAATTGGGATATTAGTCACATAAACAATTACAAACTCTGTAGATCCTTACAATAACATATAGTAATATAATAATAGATTAATTGATATTAAAATTTGTTATTGAAAATTCATCAAGCTCATTCAGTTGATTCTTTAACCGTTGACGATGTGATTCAATGAACAAGGTGTCAATAATAATACATCCGTTGACTTTCAAATGAGTGTGATTGATATATCACTAAACCGTTTATGCGGCGTAATCCTACCGTCTATTAGAGCCCTAAAACAGTCTGTCAAACTATCTAAAAGCTAAATATTTATGGTAATTTCAATTATATTTTACTCGACTTTTTCTAAATGTTTTAATATGCTAACTCTATTTCTGATCAACCTGTATCTTCAGTGGATGCTATTTTTGTGAAATTATCTTAAATCGAATCTCATAAGATGGTTGAAGGTAAATTTCAAACAAAGCTTAGCGAGTATTTATAGTTTACCCATGGATAACGAGCATTCTTTAAAACGGTAAAATTATTCGGCACGTACATATATGACCAGCAGTTGCGGGAATAAACAGTAAAACTGTTCCCATACATTATTTCCATACGTTATTATTTTCAATGATTTTTCCATTATTCTTACTTGTAGTATAATATATGTTATATAGAATCTATAATATTATAGATGATCAATGCTTTATTTTGAAAAGAATATAATATATTTTAATTAATATTCCGTTAACTGTTAATCTGTAATGAAAGGAATGGCTGGAGCCACATTCAACTTAATGTGGACTGTCAACTGGAAACACAGCTGTACTCGATTAAAACCACATGCCACTTGTTTGACGCTTGCATTCAGCCAGTACTGCTTTAGGGTAGCGAATCATGGCACATGATGAAGACTCAGAGAAACTGTATAATTAGCTTCGAGAAAAGATGCTTGCGTTGGATAATGGGGGTGAGGTGGTTTGATTTTGTGAGGAATTTGGAGATAAGGAACGTACGAGACAGCGCCCCTTCACATCAATGGTTATGGAGAGATGTTGGCACTGGCTGGGTCATGTGTTGCGGATGCCTCCGGAAAGCCTCAATCCTGCCTGTCTCTTCTTCCATCCGGTGGAATTCAGGCGCCCCGGACGTCCGTCAGGTACTATCTATAGGATATACTCGGCGGAACTGAGCGATGCTGGCATGTCATGGAAGGAATCAAAGCAATTGGTGGGAGACAAGGAAACATGGAGGTGAGACGTGGCGGCCATATGCTTCACATAGGGAGCGAATTTAGTCAAAGAAGAAGGAGAAGTTAATCTGTAAATCATTTCTAACCTGTGAAATATCTCCGCACAGAAGTAAAGAATTATTTTTTGTTATCAGGTTAGCCAAATCGAGTAGCGGGGGTCTTGTTTGAGGCTTCCCTGCCAGAACCAAGATCTGCGGATGGTAATTTTTTACATGTTCAGTGGTACTTGTCATTCTATATGCAGAAGTCAGTGTTGTCTTATAGGTCTGAGCTTGAGTTGAAGAACCCCAATTGACATCTAAAAGTATATTTAAAAATAATATTAGCTGAAAATTATTATACACATTCCTTTGTTTTGTTTTGTCAGTAAATTAGCGGTTCATTTTGATGTTACTTTGTTCCATATGGTAAATACTATATAATATTATACTTTAGCTTGTAGTGTGTAATATTTATTTATATATGTTGTTACCTATCTTATAATCTTTACTATTAAACAGAAAATGCATGAGTCTGTCTGTCAGAAGAACTCCTCTCAAACGATAAACAGTAGCATTATGGCATGGGTCATTTCTAAGTCAATTATGTTATTTTCAACATTCATCATAATTATTAATTGATAGATTATGTTTGTGGGTGTGAAGTCATGAGGTGTTGACAAGTGGTCAATGTCATTGGATTCGGTCACGAAGGTCACGGGTTTAAATCCCAGTACGGATAGTTTTATAAATTTATTTTTCAATCGATTTATGAATTTCTATTTGAATGCATGGATGTTTGCGATATCTAAAATTTCCCCCTCCCACATAGCATAGCAAGATTGATCAGTTAACCACTAGACCTGTCCTAGCCCTATCCTTTTTTCCTATCCTCTCTTAGGGAAAAAATAGAGGTTGAGCAACCGAGTAACAAAAGTTTTCGTAGAAACACTTCTGTTGAGATAAACTTCATAAGGTGTTTATATGCTACACATTTGGAGCAGACATGGGTAAAAAAAATAATCACTAGTTAACATACCGGGTTTTCTATATACTACAATCAAATACAGCGCAAATATGATGATGAATGTTATAAGAGATGTAGTCCAGTCGATTAGGAACATTATTGCCACACATATGATGAAGCCCACTAAACTCAGCCAAACATTGTAATACTGAAAATTAAAAAAAATATATTAACTCCAGAAAATTAATTTTGCATTGGAAATAGTTTACTGTTTATAATATGCATTTAGATAAAGGAAAAGCATTTAATAAGTTATACAGTTTGTTTTTTTTTTTTTCAAAAAATAAAGCAAAAATGTCTTAAATATTTAAGTAGCTTCTTTTTCAATTGCATTCCCTAGAGTTCTAAATGACTAAATACCAATATTGAATAGTAAAATGAATACTGATGAACGGGTTACTTGGCTGCGAAACGAATATACAGTGGAACCCCGATCTACCGTTCTCGCATTGATCGTTCATTTGTTATAGTCCCGGTCAAACACCCATAAGAACATTGGTAAATAATCTCGCATTAATCGTTCCCCGATTATACAATTTCCTCGATTTATCGTCTAAATATTATGATCCCTTTTAACATTATCCCGATTGAAAGTTTTTTTTTAATATATATTTCTCATTTCACTTAGAAACACGACTGACTCGTACAATTTGTTTTTGAAAAAAAACGAGACTGCAAGAGTGCAGGCGTCGTAGAATTGTTTATTATGACTTCTCATAATATCGACCCATACAAAATTTTTGTGAAAAAAAAACGAGACTGCAAGTGTGCAGGCGCTGTAGAATTGTTTGTTATGATTTCTCATAATGCTTTTGCTGATGACACACTTACTGAGCTCGTTTGCACATTATTCATTTGTTTTGCCTCGAATCTTGTGCCGTAAAGTGTTCTAATTCGGATTAAAATGCCCTCCATGAAAAAAACTAGTTGACGTTGAAAACAATCCAAGAGAAAAACGAGTTGACATAGCAAAACGTCTAGGACTTGCACCATCCACTCTGAACTCGATTATTGCTAGGAAGAGTTACATTCGAAAATCAATCGAAAAGTGCGGCAAATCAGCGAAGAAAAGAAGTTCGCTAAGAAGTCTACTTTTAATGAGCTTGAGGAGATTCTTCACAAGATATTTACGGCGGGCCTTTGCTGAAATCGAAGTGTCAAATTGCAAAGAAGCAACTGAGCATAGAGGACTTTTTTTAAAAATTAGTGATATTTTTTTATTATTATTTGTAGCTGTATCGCATTTTTCGTTGTGTTTTTTCGGTCCCTCGGAAAACGTAAAATCGGGGTTTCACTGTATTGAAATGATTGCCCTATCACATTGTTATTAAAAAAATTGTTCATTTAAAAATTATACTGCATAGCGAAAAACAAATCTTTTGAGGCTCAGCTATAATTAAATTCTCAGCGAGACGCTTGTTTTCTAACTTCACCTGTTATTGACAAAGATGTGCTTAAGTGAGAAAGTCAGTTATTTTCAAGATTGTAATATTTCCATAGATTCTCTTGAGGGAAACTTTTGTCACTGCAAAGTTTAGGTTCCATGGACCTATGTCTACAAAGAATAACAAATAAAAGAAAGAATTAGTAAGAGTTGACTTACTCTAAAGGTTGGTCTCCAGCCTAAAGGCTTTATCAAAGCAGCATGGAATGTGCAGAAGTTGATGAGTGCATATGAAGCTAGATAGAAGTTTGATATCAACGGAGCAATCAAGTTCAGCTCGGCTGTAAGGGAAACATACAATAAATGATAATCAAAGAACAGCTTCAAAGATAAGTCTAAAACAAACATTTAAAATATGAAAATGGTCCTAAATTATGTCAGATATAACGAAGAAACCATTGACTATTAGTACATTACTTGCAGTAGTTAAAACAGGTATAAATGTTTATTTCTTACCAATCAATAAGAAAATAGCAGCAACAAAGAATGTGAGCACATATCCTCTGTAAGGCTCTCCGTGTTTTCCGTAGCCCTTGGAAAAGAATATAAGCCCAGGGTAGATTCGATCGATACCGAGTGCTTGGATCAGTCTAGGGACTGACAAAAGATTAGTAAGAGCCGTACTTAAGGTTGCAGCAAAACATCCTGCATAGATAAATGGTCCCCACCCTGACATCAGTTGCATTACCTGAAAATTTAGTTATTGTTCACAATGTATTCGGAAGGTATAAAAAGAAAACAGCTCACTTCTTCTTTTTCTACTATGACCATATTCGCTACATATGTGGAGCATATTTCCCTGTCTCCTGCAATTGCTTCCTCCCATAACAAGCCATCATTCCAACATTGAGTTAAATGTGGATCCAGCTATTTCTAAGTGAATAGTGATTGGTTTCTTTGTGCTACCGTCTTCCGGAATATGTATCCCGAGGTATCTGAAGCTGTCGACTTTCTAGATAATCTATCCTGAGCTGGTCAGGGGCCTATCAGAGTCATGACAGGCTTATTACAGATCACATTGGTCTTACTTTTATTTATTTTCAGACCAATGCGACTTAAGCCGTCGATAATTTCCTGTTTGTTTATTTTAATGACATAATATAAATTCACAATCAAGATAAAATCTAACTTACAGAATAGCTGTTATGAAGTCCAAAATGACAGTTTGGGGCGCAATCAGCCAATGTACCATTAATCAAGTCGGATACGTTTCCAGATGCATCCCTCAAAGCAGCTCCTCCAGCAAATAAGACAAACACTGCGTAACTGATCATCGACAACAAAAGAGCTAACATTGTTCCTTTAGGGATAGAAGAGGCTGGATCCTAAAAATGCACATAATTAAAAAAAAAAATAGTTTTAGATAGTTGTCTGCTCCTTATTTGGAGTATAAGTTCAATTCTGGATAATGGTGTGACACAGTCGATTGACTAACTAGTTCCTACTAAAAGCCAACACGGTCTCTACCCAGCCGGTCCGTGGACCTTGTGTGTAAAGACAATAATTAAGATTCAGGCCTGGAAATATTTTGGACTATGTTTGGGTCATGATTTGAATATATCAATACTCTCAATAACAAAAGTTTATATCTTACATAATTTATTTCACATTTTTTATGAATAACATTTAAAACAATACAATTTTATGTTATATGGTATCATCATAATAATTGTTCAGAGTCAATACTTCCTAGAAAGGCACTATATTAAAGAAAAAAATCTTATTTTACTAATTTCACATTTATTAAATATGACCAGGACCGGTTTCACTCATCATGAGCGTTTTCAATTGTCCTAATCATAATAAATAAATGTTTAATTAGAACAGAAGAGTTTCTTTTTTTTTTGAATTCATATATAAAGCAGTGTTGATTTTACTTTCAAATCTCCAGATATGTTTGCTCCAGCTTGGATGCCAGTAACTGACGGGAAGAATATGGCGAACACTGAGAAGAAGTCCTGATTCACCTTTTCACTGTAACGGTAATCCGGTTTCCAGTTTGACTGAAATACATCCACTGAAAAAAATATTTAAGGGATGTTTTAAACATTCTAGAGTACCGCTCCGCAAACCTTTTTCCCTATAGCACACATATAGAGAAATACTATACATAAATTATAACAATAGGTTATGCCTTTTTTTGATAAGCACACATAATAGAATAAATTGCGTTGGATATAGGGGACAATTTATTTGATTATTTTGCAATAGAGCAATACATTGAGGCTCTCTGTTGCGCCACAGCACAGCGTATGGGGAGCACTGTTCTAGAGAGTTGGATTTTAGCAGTGGAACCCATATCTGTGGGCGAAAGTAAAAGAGGATTAGGCTTAAACCGCTCCTTTTCAGGATGGCCAATATAAGATTCGTGTTATTGAGAATGTTTTTTCCAAAAACTAGTTCTGTTAGTCCAGATCGAAAAATGAGTTATGAATGCCACCTGTTAGTCAATTGAGTAAGCTACAGAACTATATATTTTAAATTTACTAAAATTAACGACAGGTTATGGGTAATTTTTAATAACTTTAAAATAACAAAACAAAACTAGAGATGTCAAAGTAGATCCAACTCCTTCCTTTAATTTTTCATGGCTTCCGATGGCTTTCAAATTTATAACCGGTATCAAACATGCTTACTCATATTCTCAAAAATATTTTTTTTTTAAAGCTCACATTCATTGAATTACTCTAACTCTACGGCAGTGGTGCGCAAGCTTTTTGAACGAAGGGCCATTTTATCAATTTTCTAATCTTTCGCGGGCCGCAGAGGTCAAAATTTTGAAAAATAATGATATCCACCCAATCTTTTTTTGCGTGATTTAAAGCTTAAAGCGGTTTAAAGAAGTGATGACCCTGCGCAATATCATGTAATGTAATGTTGCTCTAAAACTTGTTTAAATACAATCCATTTATTAAATTCGTTGAATAGCACGTTTCCCGGTCATAAATGTTACCACCGACAGTTACTCTGCCAAATAAATGCACTCCAGATGTTCAAAAAAAATAATAAATACAAACCAAAGATGGATTTTTTTATTAAAAAGTTATACGGTGATTTTTTAAGCACGTACCAAATAAACACCTGCATTTAAAAATAAAGTATTTTACACGTTTTTTAAAAATAAGAGTTATTCAACATATTTTAAAAAATCAGTTTCAACTGTTCGTTCAATCAACAAAACAAATCCAATGTAATAATAATTGACTCAGATCAAGAATCTAGGAAAAACAGCATTTCATCAAATGACTCCATGGAAAATTCCATGAAAAAATTGCGAACGATTACATTTCGTAACCGACATCGCAATCGCAATCGCAGCGAATAACTCATATAAGTGAATACAACTATGCATGTACATATACACAATATGTATCTGTTTCTCACTGTATTTTTATAATCAATAGATAAATTAAATTTCATAAGTAACAAATAAAAAATTGCACGAATTTGAAGAACAATTTTTGTTTTTTTATACATTTTTAATACTTTTTTTTTTGATTTTTAGAAAGTACCAACCTTCAAATAATATGTGTCAAAATTTCATAACAATCTGACATTTAGTTCGCATGTTACAGTGGTTTTAGTGACGCTACTTTTTTAATTTTCAAAACAATGGAAAATATCTGATATTTCCTGATATTTTGATTAAAATTGCTCGTTGTTCTGGAAATCGATCAACTTTAGTGGCAATGATGAATCGTTCTCGTTGATGGATGCTGAGAAGGGCTTGGAAAATATTTTAAGCAACAAACAAAGTGTGTTTTGAAAACAATAATCTAAAAACATACTTAACAGAGAGTACTCATTGTAAAAAGATGAATTACGGGCGCAAATGTATACCCGTGAAAATATAATCATTTTAAATAATTAAAAATAGTATTAAGTGTATCAGTATCAGTGACGATTCAAATTATGAACCTTTGCTACTGCATAATTTTTTCACATATCAATCACAGATTTTTATCATATTCAATGAAAAATTTGTTGATGAAGTACTTGTTATTTTGGGCGGCAACAAATGGCATTTTGGACCGCGGTTTGTGCAACACTTCTCTACGGTTTTTAGACTCTCCTGTAAAATTTGATTTCGATGACATTATGTATCTGTTTTTGGAATAAAGGTTTCACTTAGGATATTAACTAGTCCAATATTGTTGATTTGATTGGTCGCTTTCTTTCTCTAGTCACATTTTTTAAAATCCAAGTCTGCTCCCAATGTGGAATATGGCTTCTTATGGGTTGTATCTCAACAGAATTCTTCTGAGAGAACTGCTTGTTACTAAATTGCTCAATCTCTCTTTTCTTTTTAAAATAGAGTAGGGATAGAAAGGATAGGGTTAGAACAGGACTATTAGTAAGTTAATGGCTTTCACTACGCCCAGTTATTTTTTAGGATTAGAAGGGTGGGAGGGAATTTTTTTAGACTTCACAAACATTCGTGCCTTCGAACAGAGAAAGTTAAATTAATTGAAAAAATGCTGTTTGTACTGGGATTCGAACCCATGAGGTCCGGCATGGAAGCCAACGACATTGATCACTGTCCCATGGACCTGCCACATATGCAATGTATGTAGTTAGTTATTCTGACACCTTTTTCCTTTCACTCACAGACATATTTCTTTTGAGCCATTTCCACTTCTTGTGTGCAGTATGTGAACTATGTATTTATATTGGGTATCATGCAGAGTACTGAAGTGGTAAGTAAATCCCTCAACCTTTTTACAAGTAGGATGTGGTTAGTAGTAACTTAATCGCTTTCTACATAAAAAAAATTAAGGGTAATGTAACATATTAAATCAATTGAATAAGCAATGTATGAAAACTTTCATCCCTGGATTCAAGCCAATGGTCGAGAAGTGAAATAATGCTGAAGAGCATTCTCCAATCATCCAGAACGTAGAACGGACAATGCTCTTGAGCAGGGGTGGGGGAACTTTTCATATCTAAAGGCCACAATCATCTGATTCAACATAAGGCCGCAGTAAAGAAAACGTTGACCCCCCTCTGCTTTTTTTTAGACTGTCATGGGTTGGTTATGCTCTTTTTCCATACGCTTGAGTATAATTTTTTGATCAAAGTGTATATTTTGATTAAGTCAAAAGGCCAAATCAGAGTAGCCAAGAGGCCACAGGTTCCCCTCCACTGCTCTTGAGCATTATTTTTTGATTGAGGTATCATTGTAGATTACAATAAACGTCAGCTATATATTATTGGTATTTAGTAAATGGTTGGAAAAAGAATAATTTTGCAATGCAAATGCATCCCTTAGGAACTCAAAGGTTAATTGTGGGGTTATAATGCAAAACATACATACATTTCCAAAATGAGCGATATTGAGTTAGGTATGACGATAGGGTAATTTAAGCCTAAGGGATCGATTGGTCCTATTAGTTTTAATATAAAATGACTAAAAGACTGTTACTTTCAAATTCGAAATCATAAATGTTATTTTTTTCTGTTATTCATTATAGTATTTGACTCTACTGAAAAGTTTGAGTTTTGGAAATAGTATGTTTTGCATTATAGCCCCACAATTATTATATTATGTAATTACTGCTGAATCCGCTAAATCCTTTGGCTCTTTGAACGTCATCAGTCGGTCCGAGCCCTGTTCCAATCAAGAAATCCAATATCGCTCCGACAATGATCGCTACCAGGAAGTTCTGAAAAAAAAAACACAAAAGATGTTTAATTTTTTGGGTTTGAATCGACTAGATTATATTCAAACTGAATTGTTATTATAATTAAAAATGTTTATTAGTTACAGTTACATGGTGAATTTAGTGACCTGTCTAATTCCTGGACAATAAAAAAAATTACGAAAACACTAATTATTTGTTTAATTTAGGATTTCGACTTGTGGAATTTAAATAATTAATTTGAATCATTCAAATGTTGTACGTTTTGTTACTAATAACCCGGGTTTCGACTGCTGGCATCTTTAGGCATTCAAGTGCAAGGATGAACTTGAACTGACTTCTGTCCTGCCTTGCGTATGTGAAGGTACTGAAAGGCGAAACTTGGGTCGTTAGTGACAAATTGTGTGGAAATGTACAAAATTTAAGCGATTTAAAATTAATTATTTGTATTTCATTATATCCTTTTCTAACGATTACATATATTGTCTCAGTCTCAAAAATTTATATCTTTACCAGTAGTGCCAATGAGGCAATGAGTTAATTAATTTGTAAAATGTTTCACTTGTAATTATCCAGAATGCAGGCAACTTTTTAATGTCTAAGGTTCAATAATTTAATTTTTTTATATTGAACAATAAAGTGTTCATTGTCAATTTTTGGTGGAAAGGCATTGTATTATATTAAAAATAAACCACTTTTGAAACTAATTCCAGATTATTTATTATACGTCAGGACCGGTTTCCCCTATCGCTATCGTTATTTTTTTTTGGATATCAAATTTATGGAGCTTCAAGTACCAGGACGCGCCAGCGTCAAGGTTCTTCCAGTCTCCTTCATCGATAAAGATTTTGAAAAATTGTAAATTGCATCCCCTTACCGTCGTTCGCAGACGGAAGGGCGCGATCACTACAGAGATAAGAAGTTCACGGGAACTCCATATGCATTATTTTGCAAATCACATTCCATATGCTTCCTCCATACTATATCCGTACATGTACACACACATGCGGATACATACATACACACATACAGTATACAAATTGTTTTTAAACAAAGAGTCATTTTCGTGATGCTAAGTTCGTTCTAAAATTGACAATTTTATACGATATAAGATCTATGGAGGGTCGTCGAGCAGGACTGCTCTGGGTCTAAAACGATTCTCAGGCAGTGTCTCGTCATAGTTGTGGAGATCAGAGATCGTTGGGTTAGAATGTTTTCCTACCTCGCTGTGAAACTTTTGTGATATTTCACAAACGAACTCGCGGATGGTAGGTATTTTCAAGTCTCTGTGAAGCAGCGAGTTACGCACGTACCACGGGGCGTTACATATCTGTCTCAGTGATTTATTTTGGACAATCTGGAGAGTCTTCATATGTTTACGGTGAGCATACGTCCATATTGGAGCAGCGTACACCATGATTGGTCGAGTAATTGCTGTGTAAAGGAGCAGCTTGCTTTTGAGAGTAAGTTTGCTTCTCGCGTTAAGCATAAAGTACAACCTTGCCTTTGTAGCATTAGCTTGACGTTTTTTAATCGCGACGTGTTCATTAAATTTAAGTCGACTATCTAGCGTGAGTCCAAGATACTTAACCAAATTGGACCACTTGATCTCTGCGTTGTGCATGCGTATGCAAGCAAAATTAGGTTTTCTAATAAAACCCTTTGAAAACATTACTGCCGCGCTTTTTTCGGTATTAATTTTGATTCACCATTTGTCGCACCAGTCTGCTATTGTATCGGCAGCTGATTGAACCTGCGTGACAGCGCCTTGTCGATTTCGAGATTTAGCTAAAATAGCCGTATCATCTGCATATTGTGCTATAATTGCGTCGCTTTCTCCGCCGGAAGGAATGTCATAGGTGTATATATTGTATAGTATGGGTCCCAAAACAGAGCCTTGCGGAACTCCCGCCCGAGTTGACCTAAATGAGGATCGAATTCCATCCATTTTAACGTTGAAACATCTGCCTGTCATGAATGAGTTGAGAATTTTTACCAGCGGTGACCCTATACCAGCCTTCGACATTTTGAATACAAGCCCTTCGGTCCATACTCTGTCGAAGGCTTTTGCGATATCTAAAAAGAGGCCAGCCGTGACTTCTTTAAGAATGAATCCACTTGTGATAAACTCCGTTACTCGGAGGAGTTGGTGGTTTGTCGAGTGGCTAGCACGAAAGCCGTGTTGAGTGTCTGATCGCTATCGTTATAAATTGATGATGATAATTTGACTCAATGTTTGCGATAAGCAAAACCGGCCCTGAACTCGTTCAAACAGGCGTTCAAGTTCATCCGTGCACTTGAACGCCTGAAGATGCCTAAAGGTGAAACCCGGGTCATTAGTGACAAAACTTGTGTAAATGTACATAATTTGAACGATTCAAATTTATCATAATTTGAACGATTTAGAGTGGCTTACTCTTCTTGATGAGAATTAGACAATATTTATACTAATAGGGGGACCGAAAAGAAATTCATTTTTTAACGTTATGAACATTTATTGATTTATTTTTAACGAATTATTGAATATTTCATAATATGTGATCTCCATCGTTATCAAGAACTGTTTCCTATCTTTCAGGCAACTTTCCAATTCCCATTTTGTAAAAACTTCTAAGTTTTAGTGTATTCGAATATTGGTGTACTTTGTGTCTCGACAACTAAGAATCGCAGATGCTCACTCGCACCTCTTTGTTCATATCATTCATTTTTTAAATTTCGCCCTTAACAATAAAAAAAAATTATGACCTAAAAAAAGAAAGCCGAGGAATGGAACACAAGATGTTGACTCTACCGTGTCCAGGTACAGATTGACCTCAAACAAGGCATGTTAAAAAAATATAATTCTTTTTGGTCCACCTATTATTTATTTATAGCAGTGATTGACAAAAGAAGTATACCTGAGCCTTAGTCTCCCACTCCATTCCAACAGCACAGATGAAGATCATTATCAGGAGAGCTATGCATCCAATGATTCTGACGTCATTGTTTCCTCCGTCGATAATCTTCAAATCAGATTCCTTCAATAGATCGTTGAGTGAATTGCAGAATCCTATTGTGTTCATACTAGCTGCCACAGAATTGGCAAACGCGAAGACTATGCCCACTGATGCTCCGAATTCGGGGCCGAGAGATCGGGATATTATATAGTATATCCCACCTGAAAACATAAAATAAAGTAAATCAATTGGGCTTGCACAAATCTTTCAGTATTAAAATAATAAAAAGCTGTATACCATGCATTTCGCATTTAAAATAAACATTTGTTTGAAGAAGAAAAAGACCCTAAATAAAATTTCTTATAAGAATCATGTTAGAAGTCGATCGCGAGAAAACTTAAGATTGAAAAGTCGATCCCAGGGTAAAAAAGGTTGGACACCCTTGCTGTATACCAATAAATACATATCATTAGAAATGTATGTGCTTACAAAATAATTCAATTTTAGTATTGTTGTATATTTTATATTTAAATTATATATTTTTTCGAAATTCACGGAAGCTTTCGGGATCGACCAAATTTTGCTTTGGGATCGACCGGTCGATCGCGATCTACTGGTTGGACACCCATGCTGTATACCAATGAAAATGTAATTTTGATTTTGTTAAATTTCAGTCAATTCTTGGTGGAAAGGCATATTATTTAGGTGGAAGAGTAAATAGATCACATTTAAGTTTTATGTAATAAGGGAATTTGGTTCTTATCGTAAAAACAAATTGTTTATATGTATAAAAAAATATTTATTCTCCCATTATCGCAAAATGAGTGACAACGGGTTTCGAAAAAAATAAATAGTAAATTAGTTTTCCAACCAAAAAATAAGAAGCGCGTCTTTTCTGAACGACAGGTCAAGTAAAATATATTTTTTTCTTTTTTTTTCAACAAACACACATATTGAAAAGCTTTACATCATATTAAAAGTCCCCCGCTCCAATATCCCTTAAACAGTTTTCACGAAGCCCACATCTAAAGGCTTCACACATGGGCTTTCAAAAAATAAAAACCTGGGATTGATTTACAAATAAAAAATATCACAAAGCTATTTGATAATAATTGTAAATTTTTGTTGTTTTAAAGAAAGGTATGTTTTTAATCCTTTAATTTTCAATAAAATTGTAAAAACAAAGTATGATTTTAAAATCGGTATATTTTTGACACATATTTATTTACATAATATGTCTAAGTATCTTTGACAGGGGTAGTAAACTATTTAAATCTTCTTATTTTATCTTATTCACTACTCTGAGTTAGTGAGGTGAAGGAGAAAATAGCTTACCTCCTTTTACCTCTCCATTTGTACTTATGGCGGACAAAGATAGTGTGGTTATGATGCACACAGCAGCTGATATTCCTATGAGCAATAGTGATTGGCCTATTCCGGATTGCGCAACCACCCATGACAGTCGAAGGAACAGCATCACTCCCCAGATGTTGAGGAGACATGGTATAAGAACTCCCTGCGGATAAATGTTATGTTTTAATGCACATATACCAATACAGGATTTGCATTACATAAAAAAGTTTACAGTATTTTCAATAAATTAAACGAAAAAAACATTTGGAAATCTTAGCTTTTAGAATATAAGCGATTTTTGGTTCGCACTAAGAAATCTCTCAAAGCGTATAACAATAACATTTATGCCATATATGGGCAACCACCGGCCCGCCGAGCTATTTTGTCTGGCCCCGATTCATCTCGGCGAAGTATTAGAGAAATAGACTAATAGTTCTAGAGAGGGATTAACTAATGGAGATGAGACGGGCGCTTGCAATAGCTCCACTTCATGATCACCACCATATAAGAAATAGCAACGTGTTTTATTTCATTTAATATTACTTTACTAGCTGACCAGACAAACTTCGTACCGCCTCAGAATCAATAAATGTTGTGTTAATTTATTGGCTGAATTAAATTCAGTTTAAATGAATACTCAAAATGAATTACGTTCAATAAATGTGCAAGATTCAAAATGAAAAGTATTTTAATATCATTGAAATGATGTAATTCACGTGTCACAGTCAATAGATTTAAAGAAATGCAGTGGACCAACGATTTGATTTTGAAGTTTAAATGATCCACATCTTTGTTCTTTGCTGCAAGAATTGCTCGTTCAATCAACCAATTGTGATTTTTGTGAGTAGATGTTCGGGAACATTTTGTTGATGAAGCCATCTTTCGTTGAGACGAAATTGCAAAAAATCGGCGGAAACGAAATCAATCAGTTTGATTCGTCGACAGGAACACGGCCGATACCGATAGTCAGCAATTGCTTGGAGAAATCTTCGGCAGATGGATCGTTTAGCAATGCAACTCGCATGTTTGTCGTCAGCAGAGGCAAGCGTTTATTTCATCGGCAACGGTCAATCTTGGAATGACTGCTTGTGTTTGGCAGAAATCGCCAGATCATCAGAATCATTGCGCCTGCAAAACATCTTGAGTCACTGCGCAGATCTTTCATAGTTCGGTTGAGTGCTTCCAATGCGCGTTTGTGCGCCATTGTGCATTCATCCCAGTTGATGATTTTACTCGCTTCCAAAACTTCGGTCATTGCTGAGTGTTTCGCAATATTGCATGTCGGTTTTTCAGTCGTTTGTAGGTTTAACGGCAATTTCAACGCTGAATGAGCCGTTCAGCATGCTTCTATCAACGTAGCTGCTATTCCAGAAGAAGAAACTGCTACAACAATTTCGGATCTCGCACGAACAGTGGCCATAATCAATGACATGAAGAATATCTTCCCAGTTCCACCGAGCGCATCGAGGCAAAATAAGCCACCATTTCCATCATCAATTGCATTCAATAATGTATCGTACACTTCCTTCTGTTGTGGGTTCAACGGTGGTTCATTCGTTTGAACTGATTGGTTAAATGCATCTCGATCATATTCACGTTCACGTTCACGTTCCAATTCTCGATTGAAGGCGTCGTTCATTCCACGATCTGGCGTTGGCATTCCTAACTCGACTAACAAACTGCCGCACATGAGGTAACACATGTCTTCGATCTAAAGCAAAGCCTGGTTATGTATCTCTTCATTCATCTTGAGATCGGGATTCCCTGAACTGACACGAATTTGATGTAAATATCTTCTGACATGTCATCCTTGTACCTGTTCCACAGTTCACATGGATTCGATGGGAAGCATGTCAAAATAATGATAGAAAATTATGTGCGTATCTGACTTGGAGATTCAGAAAGAATTTCTTCAGCGATTGTCATGTCCCAATGAGTATCATTTTCAAGCAAATTGAGCTGTTGACATGCAAGTAGAAGCATTCGTCATTTTTCGGATAAACAGTGTAAATGCGACCAAGAGCATCAGTAGTCATTCGGGTGATCAGGAACCGCATCGCCTTGCTTTCGACGTTAAAATGTCTTCGATGTAGCGTCCAAGTGTAATAACGTGGCATCTCAGAGTAGAGCAACGTTTAGTTTAGGCACTACTTTCTCAGAATAATATCAATTGTGCAATTTATCCGGATATATTATAAAATATTTAAGAACATTTTTAAAAAATATAGATAATGATCTATATATATATCAGTAACACATTTTAAAATAATCATTTTAAAATCAGTGATAATATATCATATTTTATATTTTCTTTTCTTTTACATAATAAAGTTATTTCATTATGTTTTTCAATAATAAATAATCCAACTAATAAAAATCAAAAGAATATGTGACACCATTGTAGATAATAAAGTTTAGTTTATTATTAATAAAATTACTTAACAGAACAGTACAAGTTTTTATGTTTCATAATGTTATGTCGCATTTCATTTAAAAGATATACATATAACGAACGAATATGTGTATTGTGTAACTAAATGTGTAACTAATTGATCTAATGAGAATCCATCTGTATTGTGGAAACTTGATTAGAAGAATTATAATTGTCCATGAATTCGACTCCTTGTTATATTGACACATAAATTAGATAATTCAATAGTATTTACGTAATATTCTAATATTGTTAATACATATCATGTTAATATAGGCATGGGTGTCTGTGATGTCTAAAAATTCCCTCCCACTCTTAAGATCCTTCAATAACTAGGCGTAGCGAGAGCGATTAGTTAACCACTAGTCCTGTCCTAGCCTTATCCTTATATCCTTATTCTCTTTGGAAATGAGAGGTTAAGCGACTGAGTAACAAACAGTTTTCATAGAAAAACTTCTGTTGAGATACCTCCATTTAGAGAAAATGCTCCACATTGGGAGTGGACATGGTTAAAAAATACAAAAATAAAAATAAAATACTCTTCATATGAATAGTTGAATAAAAACTCATTGTATTCAAGACAGAAAGAAATTTTTCAATAAAAACCCGGTTAACCGTCCAACGGATTTCGGATTTTTTAAAACAGCCAATAAATCGGTTTTGGATTAAGTCGGGTTGGATGCCCTAATCCTAATCCAACCTGACTAAAGCATTCCTTATTATTCTACTCCAATATTTTTTTTCTGTAAACAATTAACAGGGAGCCAGTGGTGTTTTTAAGCGGTGACTTCTTATTATTTTTCAATAAACAATAAGAACCAAACTGCACGTTTTTTTTCAAATATAGTCAGCAGTGACAATATGTAAACGATAAATATAATCATTAATTTTTTTGACTCATGACAATTCTTCATTTGACAGTTACTATTCCAAAATTTAATTAGGTATAAGAGTTTAATGAAAGCTGAAAATAAAATAAAATGCGATTGTTAATGTTAATATGTTTCATTTTTTTAATGTTTAATACAATTTCCAAAAATAAATAAGTTGTTTTGATTGAGATGAATCAATTTATTGTGAGAAAATAAAATGTCGCTTTTTACGCTCGCCATTGACTCCCTGTTCATGATACATATACCGTAAACTGTAGGAAAGTTTAATAATAAATGCCTTAATCAACCGGGAATCTTTTCAATGTCTATTTAACTCGGCTTTATCAATTACACGAATGCTTGCAAATAAGTCACTTGATTTAATAAAATAAATAAATGGATGTCGCTGTAGACCTTTTAAAACCACTATTATTAAAAAATAATCAGTAACAATAATATCGCTGCTATTTAAATTAATATTTTTTATTGCAGGTGTGAGGTACATTTTAATATTCAACATCAATTCACTTTAAAACCAGTACTTACTACATTTTTTTTCTCATGTCATGAGTCATGACGAACAGTGGCGGTGGCATGAGAGGCCCTTTTTCCGGATAACATAAAAAAGTCGGAGAACTCCTGAACAAAAATTATATCGTTTTTATCAGGGGTTTCCGGCGCCCTTAAAATATCAGATTTTTCTTGCGGCGCCCCAAGTCAAAACGTTGGTTATCTCATGGCAAACCTTATCTTACTAATAGTTTTTAGCAGGAATTGAATTTACCGATTCGCCCAAAATGTCAGTGTGACTCGCCCTGGGGCGCCTGATATAAACTCTGGTTTATATATTATAAACTAATTTTTGAGGTCACAAGCGCGCGCCTCATTCGCTTATAGGGTAATCCGCCACTGATGACGAAGATACAATACAAATATTTTAAAAATAATGAACTGGAATTCAAATATCTTTTCCCTGGTATCGGATTTCGAGCATTGCAAGCTAATTTCGAATACATATTATTATAAAATAATATGACATACAAGACTTATCGGGTGCAGTGACAGTGCTGAGAATAGCATAAATGTGCCAAGAGACCAGACTATTTTAACTTCAAGTAAATAGTAGATAACGTATGTATAGATAGAGGCACGTAATATTACCTGAATCCATCCTAATTTGATTCCAACGTGTTGAGGAGTATCAGGCTGCTTAGCATCGGCGTCTGCGTTCTCGTCCTGAAAACATATTTTATTATGAATTGAAATTCATTTGGTTCATAAAACATGATGAATAATAAAAAACGCTAGAAATAAGATGAAGGCTAAAAAAATATGTTGGAATTTTAAGTACAATCACGTCTATACACAGTGTTTTGATGGACTGCATATTTTTATTTTAAGGACATAACACTTTTTATTTCTCACTTCGCTTTTACGATATTTTAAGACTTTTAGAATATTATAAAGCATCCAACTGATTTTTTCTAAAATACCACTAGGCTAATTTCAGGGGCTCATTAATATATAACTAATAAAAGTATTTAGTCGAATATATTGATTAAGCAACCCCTTTATAAGTCGATTTTATATGCGATTTGTATTTGAAGGCATGGGTATATTTGGTCTATATTTCATCCGATCCATTTGATCCTAAAAACGGGGCTTAGGAAGAGAGCGATTATCTACTGGCCAACTTACTACTGGCTTTCTTGGCCCTATACTTCTATTCTTACCCAGTGGCGGATTTAGCACAAGAGAGGCCCCAGGCGCAATCAATTTTAGAGGCCCTGTTTTTTGGATAACATAAGGTTATCAAAAATTCATCTAAAATATATAAAAATCTGAACAAAATATATATGGCTAATATAATATAAACTATTTTTGAGGCCCCTTAGATTCAGAGGCCCCAAGCGAGCGCCTCATGCGCTTATAGGATAATCCGCCACTGTTCTTACCCCATCCGAAAAAGAGAAGTTGAATTTTGAGAGCGAGAGAGAGAGGGGGACTCGGAACAACTTATATTAAGATACTCCACTCAGGTCCACGCATTCGGACGGCCGATTTTAGGGGCAGCCAAAGAAAAAAGAGAACTGTTTTTATAAATAAAGTGCAATTACTCGACGCGAATTTAAAAAAGTTTACGTTGATTACAAATGGTTGGTTCAGATATTTTTTGCGGAGAAGGGTCGCATGTAAATTGTTCCCGTCAAGGCCGTCGCTACTAGGGTATCCAATCTCGGAGTCTTTTTGTGATCCCAGGATTCCGGGATTGGGCACTCAACACGAAATAGTGTATAAATTGAAAAAACTTTTGGTGTCATAAAATTTTTCAAACTATTTCATTATTTCATTTCCAATTTCAAAAACCCAGGAATTTGCCGATTTGCCTAAAATACCAGCGTGACTCGTTTTTTTAACTCTTCCGAGAATTTCAACATTTCAAACAGTGGCGGTTCTAGGTACTGGGCTAGGTGGGCTTAGCCCGACCTGCATTTTTCACCCAAAATGTGTATAAAAAAACTTTCGCTCATTGCGAGTATCAGTTGACAATGCTCGCAATGCGCGAAACCGGTCTTAACCTATTAAATAAAGTGGAATGAATTTTGTGTTTTTATTACTACTAATATTTATTCAAAAAGAAGCTGAAGTTGGTCGATTTTTATCGACTCTAACTCCGCCTAAAATATTGATCTCGACTCTGACTCTACATCCTCGATGGAAATCTTTATATTTTCTTATGATAAAAGTTTATTTCCATTTATTTAAGTGGAACTAAAATAAACTTCTGGCCAAACTAAAATATGTTACGATAGACAAGTATATTCAGTTGCCTCTGTTTTCTAAATTCAAAAAAATATTGGAAATGAAAACAATTACTTGAGAGATTCGATTATTATTTGATTAAGAAAGAATCTAGTTTAAAGAAATTAAACGTTTTCATTTTTTAGTTTACGTGAGATCTTGAAACTAACCGATTTAAATTTATGCAGCATATCCAGAATCGTTAGCGAGTTGCGTATAATGACTTCAGTAATGCTATGTTTGAGATGGACACCAGCATACGGCCAGTAAATAATATCGTTTAAATGGAGAGCGCGTGACAGGTGACCGGTCACTTCCGACATTAACCGCTTCAGACTGCATGCCGCCTGTAATCATTAGCTTTACTAAGGCTATATTCAGACCTAGTTTGCATAAGACTTAAATTAAAGAAGATATTCGGCCTACTTGTCAACTATATTTTATTTATGTCTATGAGGAATATAAGAGCTTTCTGTTACAAAAACTTGTCGCTGAAATAAATGCGAGTCGTTTATAAAAAGGGTTCGTCAGGCTCGAATTCATATTTTCGCAAACATTAAGATCTTAGCTTACTGATTTATTTAAACCTGAAAATAGTAAACGTTATGTCGCCGCAATCAAATGTAGGTACATATAAAACCCTGTTGTTAAAAATAGTGATGGAGAAGAACTGTCAGTTTTATCTTCATTTTTTAATTCAAACATTTTCAACATTGAAAGCATAATATATTTTCATTTATTTGAATACAGATAACGCGTTAACAGAAATATTTATTTCAATGTTTACGATAATAATTTATGAAATATGATTTGCATATGAATGCATATGGTGTCCACGTGAACTGGCTTCACTGAGGATTGCTCACCTCTGTAACGATTTAATTTGATGTATCATGTTACATATTATAATTATAATGGTCCATTATTATACAATTTTTATAGAGCTATGATACAGAGAAACATTGAAATGATCATTAAATAATTGAAAATGGCTTAATTTAAAAGTAGTCAATTGTAGCAACGACCTTTTACATCGGATGTGTTAAGACTGTCTAGAAAGTTACCGAATCTTTGCTTTAAGCGTTTCAACTGGCTAGAGTTATGGCATAATATAAATCTTTTAACTACTATTATATTCAAATGATTTAGTCTTTATGATTGATTGTTTATGCTGATAAACTATGTGTAAAGGTTAGGTCAGTCATACAACAATTTGAAAAAGTGAGAAAAAAAACAGAGGCTTGACGTGTTTGTGACAGTGATAGGCAGGATCTTATCCAAAAAATAGATCAACACACTGTTACAATATAACATTGCACACATAGGAGATTATCAACTAAACTTGTAAACAATTTGCATTGAGTTAAATGATTCAATGATAATGAAACTAGATTATACGAGTGCGATCGTCAGTGTGAACAAACTCTTATTGGGGATTATTAGAAACTTGAAGTAAATTTCCCGTCATTAATTAAATTGATCGATACGCATCATACATAATCAAATTATTACCGTAACTAATACGTTGTCAACAAGAAAGTAGGAAGTAATTGAAGTGGAGGCCAATTCAAATAATTGCCAGTATTTTAAACCTAACTAATAAAATTCAAGTTTATTATTTGAAAAAAAAACGAGTATTTATGTAAACCGCTTCAGGTGTAAACCGCGATGTTGTCATTAATCATAATTTATAGAGTATAATATACTATAAATTTAATATCTATCTCATTAACCAATCATTTATATTTATTTTAAGAAAAACACAATATTCCTTTGTACTTATTTTCACTTTTATTTACCAAGATCAGGACCGGTTTCGCTCATGACGAACATTTAATAAGAAATAAAATTGAACTGTGTTATTTTTACAAAAAACATTATCATCAATACCAGTTTCGCTCATGGCGTTCAGTAATGCTAACTGTGTTTTTCTTAATATAATGCCTTTCCACCGAATATTGACAGTGAACACCCTAAAAGTTCTATTTATTTACTTTCAGTATTACTATTGTGTTCCGCGGAACATAGTTTGGGAAACCCTGGAATAGACTATTTGCTTATATTTAAAAAAAACATGATATCGAGTTTAAAAGCTCTTACGAACTGTATATATGTACCACAAATAGCGACTTTTTTTTTGTTCCTGGCAGCTTTGAACATTATGTTGTTTTGAATTAATTGTGTTCATGTTTTCAACAGTTTTCAAATCAATATCGATATACAACGATGAGTTTCCATAAAAGCAAAGCATTTACACAGCAACTAAGAAGCGTTGATAAGATGTGTTCTCTGTTATTATTCTGACCTAAAAATACACGAAAATATAAATTAAATGGGATGACGTACATTGGTTTTGTTTTCGTCTTGGTTATTATGTATTTTGTTAGAAATGATCACTTAACGATTATTATACCATTTTTTGAAAAAACATAGTTGGTTTGATTCTATTAGCGTTTATTTAAAGCAATCGGATTATTTATGCCCACAGCTGATGAAAAGTGCTCATTTGAAAATTAATTTTGTAACAAAATCACAAGCCTGCCTTTTCCAAGTGAACGATATCATTTAAAAAAAACTTTTTACTTGAACAATTGTAAGAAATGTTTCAATACATCAAAATCCAAGCGATTCTTTAATAACCAATAACCAATTCTACTTAAGATCTCCTCGTGTATAAAATATCTTAGAAAAGCCTTGTGATGGATAACAGCAAGTCGTCGTTGTTTCTTTTTTTTAAAGAAAATTTGTGAAGTGTTAAAATATAAAAACCAAATGAATACATCTTAAATACTCTTATATACGCGTGGGTGAAAAAAAATATGAATAATCGAATTGCAAAAGACATTTTGGACATTTTTAAATGAAAATGATCCCTTCTTAGACAGTATATATAGCTGAGTAAACGTACGTTTAAAGCATAGTTCTGAGGATGGCGTAAGCCGAAATAGCTATCAACCTTTAACTTTTAAAAAAACTGTAGAACTGAAATACCTTGATATTTTACCCTATTAAAATGGAGTTCTACCAAGTAAATGCCAAATCAATACATACAGAAAATGATCCCTATCATATTATAGCCAAATTCCATTATATCTGGTGTTGAAAAATTTGCGTCATTTCAAGACATTTCCTAACACAGTGGTTGGCAAACTTGTTATTCAACTGAGCCAAATATCAACTATAGTTGTATAGTTGTATAGTAAATCAAATTTCTTTTAAGAGAAATTTTTTTTAAACTATAAAGGTAGGTAAATTGTTATTAAATTAATAATGAAACTCCTTAGCTGGCTTTTGTTTAAAAGGTCCTCAATCCGATTGGTGTACGTTCGCACCTTCCAACTCTAATTGTAAAAAAAGAAAAACAGAGCTTTTTGGTAACGTATTGGAAGCCCAAAGCTGGTTATATAATATAGGATAATTTATTTTAATTTATTTTTCACCAATATTATCAATTTGTATTTCTTAAAATAATTTACTGATCCCGGGATCGAAAAATTCTAATCCCGAAATCCCGGGATCAACATTTTGTCTCGGGATTGGATTCCCTAAATTCGGAACCAAGTTGATCCCGAATTATTATCACACAAATATAAGTCATTCATACATTTTACACGGTTCTTATGAAATTTACCACTTTGCTAATATTATTGACAGGATTTTCGGCATCGCCCCATTATGCCGAAATAGCTTTCTTTTAAGCGACCTACGCCATATACTTCTTGTAGAACTATGTATGCATATAGAATAAAGGTACCGTATTTTTTTACGTTATTAATTCCACTTGTAAACAAACATATAATCATTTAAGATTTCGACTGAAGGATGCTTCGTGGAATTTCAATATTATGTTGGAATCGTTAAAATTTTGTACATTCACACAAGCTCTGTCACTAACGACCCGGTTTTCGCCTTCCGGCATCTTCATGCGTTCAAGTGCACGGATAAACTTAAACTATCTCAAATTTAAGCATTTAATATTTGCAATTGTGAAAGTAGTCTGTCCGAAGATGCCTCTGAAAGAGGCGAAACACGTGTCACAATTTGTGGCACAATACGTGAAATAATCTAAGTTATTTTATTTTATATTTAATATGTATTTCATTTTTATCTTTCACGTGATTATTTATTTAATTTATCATTTCAATAAACATATTATATACAATATGTAGATATATAACCATTGTTAATTCATATATTGTGATTGGTATTGTTTGTATTCGTTTAATATCATAAAAAATATAGAATTTATTGAACTAATATTGTATAATAAACAATAAATTTGAAAATGTTTACTTTTGTAATAGAGGTTAGAACATTATCCCGTGTTCATGATTTTTTAGAATGCCGGAAAAGGTCGTGCTGATTCTACTGACAACGGTCACTCTCTACTTTAAAATTAAGACTTTAATTAATATAATGTTTCGGTGACAGTGACGCACTCCACGAAAATATTTCTGATAAAATAATGGTAGCGAATCGATCAAAAGACTCATCTGATAATTGCCACTTACGATATCGGATATTTGATCTCCCGTGGAGACTCAAAAGCATTTGCTAATTAATATCTGTCGTTGTACTTCAAAACATGACGGGGAACTGTCGTTCATCGCATGTGTATCTAACAAAGCTGTATTATAGAACATATTATTTGAATTACATATTTGATGCTCATTTAAGATTAATTTCTTAATTTTATTTCCTTCAGATCATTGAATTACTTTTAGTACACTCGAAAGATTAAGACAATTTGCGAGCCGATAAAAGTTATGGGCATTTGAAATCTAGAATGCTTGTATTTTGAAAATTGTAAATGTTTCCAAATTTCTTTTTGATTGTATATATATAAATGATGGTACTGGCATGATATATTTAGTAATAAAATATTATATTTATATATATATATTTTAACTTTCGTTTTTTAATGTGTGTTATGTACGTAAAATAAAATTAACTGTTTGGTTTGGATTCTTGTATGAGCAGATATGAGTCCTAATGGGACACTATGTGGTATAAAAAACAGGAATAAAATATATATTTACATATACATATATGAATCACGTATTCTTTGTTAACATTCCCAATTTAAAATAAGCTCTTCATAATTGATAGCGAATTTAACATATTTATGTACAGCGGTGGGCTGGTAATATGTTAACAAGGGGCTCGGTAAATCTCAGCCATAATGTCTTCATACCATAGATCAGTGCTCCGCAACCTTTTCTCACCTACGACACACCAAAATTCTTCCTAGAATACCGCGGCACACCAAAAGCAAAAATATATAGGTATTAAATTGATACACAAATTTTACAATAAATTTTCGCTTTTTTTTTGAAAAGTATACATAAATAAATCTATAATATATTTACTTTTATGCAATCTTAATAATTATTATAAAATAACTAATTAATGTGATACCTGCGCTTGTTTCAATGAACACAAAGGTTCTATATTCGGCTCGATATTTGACAGCACAACCCGAAGTTCTGGGTCAAAATTAATTTTTCATTATGTATTTGACCGCGGCACACCTGTATCCGGCTCACGGCACACCAGTGTGCCGCGGCACACCGGTTGCGGAGCACTGCCATAGATGATGCATATGACGTGGCTCACTGGCTTTTTTGCGGCCCGTTAGTTGCCTTTTTTTGCTTCTACAATTAAAAAAATGGAGGAGCAACAAAGTCTTCTGTTTTGTATTACAATTTATAAGAAATTGCAATTAGGTGCTGATTTGATCTTAAATGAATGATTTTCTTAACTTAACAAGGGGCTCGCTGGCCACGCAGAATTTTAACAAGGGGCTCGGGCGAGCCCCCCGAGCCCCCTTCCAGCCCATCCCTGTTTATGTATATGTAGACCGTATTTATTGAATCACATATTTGATATTCATTTGTTTTAAGTTTTTTTTTTAATCATTGAATTACTCTACATATTATATCAAAAAATAATGTTTATTATTTTCATTATGTAATCAAAATAATTATAATTGAAATCTTAGGGATATTTAATTTTAAGATAATTCTAATAGAAGCAAAACAATATTTTATCATCACAACAAAGTAACAAGGGTTAGAATATTGGATTTTAATTGAATATTAAAATTTTCTTTAATTGGAAATCCACAGAAAAATCGAAGTGTAAATGAATGAAAATTATGTTCTATCCATAGATAAACGATAATTTTATTAGATAAGACAATAGATTCTGTTTGCATTGTTTTATTGTGTTTACTCGTTTTTTTTTATTTTGAGGGAGATCAGGTCAAATCTTTTCTATCGAATAAAATTCGTAAAAAATCTTTCATTGAGTTCGATACTGAAATACATTAGAATTCCTTTTTACACTGTTTTGAAATATCACGGTCACTATATTTTTACAATTATTATTTGTTCCAACACGATTTCCAGACACAAAAAACACAAAAGGCGGATAGTATATTTCCTAAATCAAGATTATTCAACAAGACAAGAAGGTACAAACAAATGAAAGGTTTCATTACATCCATACACATACGTGTCAGACATTTATAACTATGAAAACGATTTATGCCCAGTACCTCATACAGTACCCCGTATATAATCAACCAGTCATGAATAGTATTTTTTTTTAAAGTATTATGAATAATATTGCGTGTAATTTAATTATTGGGCCACTTTTAGGGTGTTCACTGTCAATACCTGGTGGAAAGGCATTATATTAATAAAAACACAAGTAATCCCGCTTCCAAGTAATGAGTATGTGTACGTGTACTACAACAAAATCGACAGCCATGAAGATTCTGATAAAGACATTTTTACAAACCATATCAATTCTTACAAAAGAAATATAATTGATATATATATATATAAAAGAGCAGTTAATATAGTTGACAATGCTCGCGATGAGCGAAACCGGTCCTGACCTTTTAAATAAAGTGGAATTAAGTACAAAGGAATATTGTGTTTTTATTTATATTTTTTGGGTTTTCATTATTAACTTTTTTGAGCGATTTTCTTTACCACAAGGTTGTCCTTTTTTCAAATAACACAACATTTTTAAATTCAGGAAACCAATCTTCATTTTTTTAAGAATTCCATCACTTTTTAAACCGTTTTTTGTTAAACATGCTTGTAAAAAAAGTGTTGACTGTGTTTAATAAAATAAATTTCAATATAAAACATACCTTCTCGTGAACCTCACCGTGAAGTTCACCAAGACTGGGTCTTTTCAGTGCCCGTTTTGAGTTCCTGTAGTTATCGAGCCTCGGCAATGCTTCTCTGGTCATCTGCGCCAAAGAACGCTTCCTCCCTGCTATATCAGAGGGCGGTGGACTAAGCCCGTCTCCGCTCAGAGGTATCATGATCACGCTCGTACTTAGAGCCCCATTATTTGCGGCATCAGTCATATTATTTGGAGATCCGACCTTAGTTATACTGAATCTGTTTTCCATTTTAATAATTTAAAGTAATGTTTTTAATAACCATAAAGATGTTGCATATAATTTTCTCTTGTGCATATATACAATTCTAAATTTATTAATTTACATTACTTTAATATAATTGATTTTTTTATTTGATATTTTAACTCTCGTCGCGATTGTACTCAGTTATATAAATACATGAAATTTGTGACATGTTTGTTTATTTTAAATCGTTGATTTGCGATGATGATGAAAGACTCGACCATGTAAAATCTGAAACGCAAAAGAACGAATGAATAAACTATTTACTTTGAAGGTGTTAACTGTTCTCAGTTGAAAGACGAAGATTAAATATAACTAAAAAATACAACACATTTTTAATAATCGGGGTGAAATTTCAATGAACATACATGATGCCGAAAATGGCGTGAGGCCGAAATAGTGATCAACTTACTTATCTAATGCTTGTGGTACTAAGTGTATTATTATTATCAACATATTATAGCAGAGTTCTATTAAGTAAAAACAGTACAATCAAGAAACTTTTATACGTTTCAATCGGCTTATATATTTGTATTCAGCCCCAGTGCCGGCGCGAGATTATTTGACGCCCTAGGCAAAGTTTATTAATGCGCCCCTATTTTTTTCGAAATAATAAAAAAAAAACAATCCGGGGCCTTAGAAATACACTTGATACTTAGTAGTAAAATAAATTTATCCTTTTCCAAAATTTTTAATTAAATGAAGTATTATAAACACACACATAAGAGAAAAATAATAAGATAATAGTATACCCATTATAACGTTTAAAAAAAATATTATTTCTAGTTTTTTTAAAAAAATAAACAATTTGAACAAACAAAAAGAATTTACAATCAAATAAAAAAATACATAAAAATGAACATTTTACAAAAAAAAACATGATAATAGAATTAAAATTAAATTTCCTCGCTTTCTTTTTTGCGAAAATTTTAACTAACTCCTTTAAATCTTTTTGTTCTTCTACCAACTTGGTTCTCTCAGCCTTTTTTTCCTGTTTTGTGCTCCAGCTGATCGTTTTTTCATTTTATAAAAATATTGATTTTAATGGGTTATAAATATAAAAAATAAATTAACGGAAATAATAAAATATATATATTAATTTTCACTATCAAGTTTCGTAACTCCACGATTAAAATTATATGTTCATTTGTGAATTTGCTAGTAACGCCACAATTAATTTTTACAATTTGAATTTAGCCGCGACTTACACCGAATGCTACAACGACTGTAGAGTGACTGATTGTACGTCTATTGCGTTAAAATATTTCATTATTACAGAAAACTTGAAAAATACGTAACTTTCAAAACCATAAAAATTATTGTTATGTTATCTTTGTTCTTTACTTGAAGTGTCAATTATATTAAATAGATGTGTGCGCCACATGTTATCGCATTGTTTACTTAAAGGACATCGAAACAATTACACCATTATGCAATCGCGCTGCTTGTAAAGGACCTAATGGACAATGAATGAATATGCATTCAGACTCGCGAATATTTACACATTTGTATACATTTTATTTTCAACAAAATTTGACCACTTTCTAGGTACAACGCTCGTTGTACCGCAATTGACGATAAAAATATGTCACCATAACTATCAAAATTCGATTATAAGTCACTATCAGTTTTATAGCCACATACAAAATTTTCAAATTCACTACCGTCAGTCTCATACATTTGATCATCCCCTTCTTCTATTCTATGCCTTTTCTAACAAGATATCCAAATCATTTTCAGAAGGAAAAACTAATATTAAGGGAACGCAAATGCTCTTAAACAGGGGTGGGGAACCTTTTGTTTTCTAAAGGCCACATTTATTTATTTATCTGATTGAAATGGTTCTGTTTTCAAAATAGTACAATAATATTTACAATAGTATATCGGTGACATCTTTATTGATTAAAAGCATATAGCTATAATATATTGAAAGGGTTTTTTGCAGCAACAAGAATCTATGAATTTACAATGATTAAATGTAAATGTCGATGGCCATACGTTGACAATCCGTAACTGGATTAAAAAATATATAACAATGATGTATGGTTTTTCTCTTATTATATGGATGAAGTTAAAACAGGTGCATTGGATTGATCAAAATAATTGTTTCCTCGTATCATCATAAAAGAAGAAACAAAATTATAATTGTTAACTCGTATCAAACAATCTTGTTAATAAAAAGTTTATTTAGTTAATATTGTGTCAACAGATTATTTAAAATATACATATTAATTATTTTACTCCAAAGTGTCTTTTATTTTCATTGATTTCCCAATACCTATTTGTTTATACAGTTTTTTTGGCTCTTCTGTAAAATTGAGCAAATGACGGTTAGGAATATATATATTTACATTTATTTTTTAATATGTGATGTGAAAAATTCTATTCCACCCAGCTGATTCTAAAAACGAGGAGTTTATATCGGTAGTGATTATCTAATTACTGATCCTGGCCTAACACTATTATTCTATTCTTTCTCTATTCGAAAAAAAAAGATAGGTTTCATATTGGAAGCGACATGTTTAAAAAAGGCATGTAGAAAATCTGACCCTTGTATAATATGTTCAATGTATCTTTTTGTATGCATTTTTTTTTTGTTGCACGCATGTACCTGAAAATTAATCTTTTATCAAAGAATGTGAGTGCGCAATAAATTTAGTGAACACATTTATGTCGTAAAACGAATCCATAAACTTGATCTGCTGAATCCGAACTGCGATACTTAGTCGGAAGTATTCACGTCAATAAAATTCTGCGTCGTTAGGTAAAAAGGTCGTAAATTACTCGACCAAACAATGTCGCCTCGCAAAATGACGGCTTAAACATTTCACAAGGTGAAAATTTTTCCGGTAAATAATCCATATCAATTGGTATACCGTGACTTTGAAAATGAATTTAAGTTTGCAATGAAGAGAAAATGTTTACTAAGTTTATTTCATCAATGTAAATAATGTTCAAATAGTGAGTGCAAACACAAAGGGGCTCGGCTAGTTCACACAACATGAGGCAGGTGTCAGCCAATGTTCCCGCTAAGGTGTGCGCGTGTCCGCGCGCACACTTCCCAAAATGTGCCCGCACAAGGAATATTGTAAAAATAAGTTTATTTCACCAAATTTTTGTATTTGCGCACACTTTTTATTTTGTTGAAAATGTACTACTCACAGAAGTTGATGGTCCGCACACACAATAGAAAAATTAGAGATAACGTTGGTGTCAGCCATTAATAGATAGATTTTTTTTAGCATTTTTAGGTATTTTTTAAAATTCGCAATAGATGCTAATTTTTGCTAAAATCAGAAATTAATGTAAAGTTATTCTATTTTTATAGGAATGTCACTAACTGCAGACTTTAAAGGTCAGTGGTTATTTTCTTCAGCGTATTAGTCAAATTATTATGCTTTCAACCCTGTCAAATGCACACAACTGATCCGAATAAATTCATGAGTTTGAGTGTGCTGCTTTTAAATAAATTTGTGCAATAGTGTAGAAAAACTCTGTAGTAAATAAATTTTAGTTGTAACATATCGACTGTAACTATATAACGGGATCAACCCACACAATGAAAAAAATCAGGAGGGACAAATTACGTTTTTTTAACGATTTTGGGCCCCAAAGTAAAAATATTGAAAAAAGACAATCTTGAAATGTACGAAAACTTGTAAACTAGTGTTTTATTAACTCAATGTAATATAAAAAAAATATATTTTATTTAAAAAAATCCTTTATGAAGGTTCTTTTTCCTAATATAAAATTTAAAATAACTTTGATTATTCCACGTATTGTGTTACTATCTGTGACACGTGTTTAGCTTCTTTCAGAGGCATCCTCAGACTTACTATCGCAAAGTTTGCTTAAGTAATGTAGCAACATTTTTAAATTATGAAATTACAAAATGGAGTGGAGTCATTTTTCTTTTTAAGGGAAGCAAGGAGGAGGTGATAGAATCGAAATAAAGGAAATAAATAACTATACTAATGAGCTGCAATCAATCACATTGGGATTTTTCCCTTTTAAGGGAACCAAGGAGGGGGTAATAGAATCGAAACAAAGCAAACAAATATAATCATACTACTAATGACGTTAAGCATTACAAACTATTAAACTAATGAGCTGCAATCAATCAGATAGGTTGGTGATTACTCTATTAATTGGAAACAATGTAAGTAATGGCGAACAACCTGTCCTATTAAGAATATTATTTAATAATATTTCTTTTTTGTTGAGATTTTTATTTATTTCTAAAAATTCTAAGCTATTCATCTTTATACTCTTTTTATTTACTCGGTGGAGTATTTCTAAATTATTAATCTGATTATAATTATGATCATTTTCTATTAAATGATTGGCAAACTCAGAAAAATTGTTACTTTTTAGACATCTTACATGTTCTTTAATTCTAATATTAAAGTTTCAACCTGTCTGTCCAACATAAGAAGCTTGACAGTCTCCACAAGAGAGTAGATAGATACCACTCTGTGACGATGCATCTACGCGATCTTTAAGCAAACTTTGCGATAGTTTGTCTGAGGATGCCTCTGAAAGAGGCGAAACACGTGTCACAGTTAGTAACACGATACGTGGAATAATCAAAGTTATTTTAAATTTTATATTAAAATGAACTTCCACAAAGTTACCGCCGAAACCATCGAAAGTATTCTTTTTCCTAGTTGCAATTTTCACAGGCCCTTCTTTTTCAAACTCAAAAGCTAAATTTAAATACTAATTTGGCATTTGCGGCTTACGTCATTTTGACAGAGGGTTTATTTATTTGTTTAAATTGTGATTATCAAATAAAACTACTTTTTAATAAATTGAGGGTTGATTTTTTTAGAACACAGTCGATATGTATTTATATTAATGTTGTATGTATATTCGATAGTTGTTTTTATACATAATTGTTTGTAAATAAATTAAAAAAAAAAAAATCATGTTAAACGTTAAAATTATGTTAAAATGCGTAAAAATAATTATTATTTTAAATGAATGCCCAAAAAAATACATGCTAAGTAGATGCTAAAATTGATTTTAAAAAATCTTAAAATCTTTATCTCTATTCATGAACTTTTACGGATATAGTCACTCCTAAACGAACGATGAGAGAGTATATGTATGTTACAAGATAAAAAAAAAGTGATAAGAAATTTGGATTGGAATAAATATGATACCTCAATGCCGAAACATACATGTTTTAATGGTAATAATAATATGACCGATGTACCCATGTACTCACAGTACTTGACTGACAAAAACATTTTTTTTACTACGTCGATGACTAAAGGATTTGAATTTTTATATTTGTGTATGTATTCTTAGAATAATAGGAAATAATGACCAAAATGTCATTTATACTCTTATGGCTATACAAATTGATATGCAATGTAATTTCAAAAAGAAATATTTTGAAATAATAAGGGCGCTGTTTTCAACTCGGCCTAAGGGCGGCACATAGCCTAGGAACGTCTCTGATTGTACGCCTCCAAGCGATGTTCCTGGCCGTATTTCGACTGATTTGTCTCCAATTTACCGTTGGAAACGTACTGTTGTAATTATTGTTATGCAATTTTAAATGTATATTGAGATGTTATGTAAGTAGGTATTATAAATCAAACAACAAAAAACAATATAATATAATGAACAAATATTATTGTCGATTGCCGTAAAATTGATTCACTGATCTGTGAAAATGCTCAATTAAGCATTCATTTATTAATTAATTACTATCATCGGTGATTGCCTAATAATATTTCCATGGCCGCAGATGCATTGAGAATAAACCTTGACACTGAAAGATACAATATCACTATATCTATTTCAACGAAATCACAGAAAATAGCCGATATCGTCCAGTTTCATTACACATATTGATAATTATTATACGGGGAAGCCTAACAAGTGCTGTCTGAAGCTTTATTTGGAATCGTTTAACAAAAACGATTAGATGACGATTGACATCGCCACGAGAAATTCTTGTTTATTTATCGACATTTATTAGCAGCCGAAGAAACGAATAAGGTTCAGTTTATGTATTTAGAATATTTTTAAGTTCTACATATTTTTTTTCTGAAGTATAGTTTTATGAATTATGACTATAACTGACTTATGATCATAAATAAGTCCAAACATATAAGTGAGTGAAACACGGGTAAAAAGTTAAAATCAATTCCACGAATATAAAAGGTGCAACTATAAGTTATAGTATTATATCTACAATTGAGTGAATTCTCTTCTGTTGAGATAAACTCCTTTAGGAGTCCATATGCTACACATTGGAAGTGGATATGGTAAAAAAAATCTTAAATATCTTGGATTATAATCAGTCGTGCGTGCGTTTAATCTTAACGTATTTTAAATCTGAAACATAAATTATTCTTGTAGTAAAGATGAAATATGATGAATTTATCAATACATACAACTCTTTGTATACCAAGGTATTCTGAATTATCGCTGCGAATGATTCTTTGTAATTGTTCCCGCGGAATCTGTTTATCCAAATTTTATTATAGTCATCAAAGGGCTGATAATAAATCGATACTACGATTGGAAATGATTGGTAAATGACGTACCTTCTTAAACATAATTTAAATATTTTGAAAACATATTGATATCTTTATTGATAATCGAGAACAAAAAGGCAACGTATTATTTAAGCAGGTCGGCGTTCGCAGACGTTATTATCAGATTGTCTTTTATCATCCATGATAAACTTCGAGTGCTTTGCAAATGCATGACAGTAACTGACAAGTGGATTCCGCGATCTATATCATATTATTTGAATGTGATTTTTCAGCGTGTTATTATTTTAAATATTCAGTAGTAGGCTGATAAATTAATCAACGATTTAAATTAATATTAACAGCTTAACGACCGTGGACGCGTATTTAAGACTTTGAAATCCAACGGTTGCGGACCGTGGACGCGTATACGCGTCCTACGTCATACATTCCATTATATTGAAGAATCACTTGGCTAGGATCGAGTTTGATTTCGAATGTTAACGAGAGATGGTAGTATACATATTGACGCATTATTTGACAAAAAATAAATTATTTTTATGCAAAAATATTTCGTGAAAAAACACCCCTAGACGGTAGAATTTTTTCTTTTCTTATTCTTTTATGTTACATTACTATAGCAAATATAAATTTGCTATAGTAATGTAAATTTATAGTATTATTATTTGAAAATATAAATTTGCTATAGTATGTACACGTAAACAATGTGAAAAAGTAGGTTTTGCATATTTTAAAAGAAGATCTTTTAGTAGATTTAGGTTTTTTCAGTACACAACATAAGTATGCAATATACAGATGAAGAACCACTGCTCAAATGACATTGATTTATGCGGCAAAGTATCTGGAAGCTTGAAAATTAAATTTGGTAAAGATACCTCAATTGGTTTACAAATTATAGTGAATTTAGTAAAATTACAATTGTTTGCGAATTTTTCGCAAAATTGCCCGGCCGCCAGGTGAAATTCTATAAAAAACGAGCGGGCGTTAAGCTGTTAACGGTAAAAAAATGTGAGATTTTAGCTTGAAAGTATTCAAAACGAGAGCAAACTGTCATTTTAAGTCAGGGGTTTACTGTCAAATTTTAACTAGAGATACCCGATTACTGCGATGGATGTGGCATAGAAGCGATAAATAGAAATTATTGCGAATCTGTTAAAATAGTAAATAGACACGAAATTTCATTTAATTTGATTTTCTTATTATCTCATCTTAAATGAATGATCACTAGAAATTTTTACGGAGTCGCCATCTGCAGATCATTTACGGAGAACATGTTCCAGCATGCGGGGAAGACATCAAGAATGAAATGCTGTCATTCAATCCATTTGGTGGCCTGCAAATAGTGCAGATGCAGAACTTTTTTTTAGAACGTATAATTTAATTGTTACTGACTACCGTACTCAGCTAAAAATATCAATTGAAACATGTTTTATGTTCAGTTATTATAAATATTAATCATTTTATTTTTGAATCCATATTTTTAATTAATATTTTATATTTTATTAAATTTTTGTGATAGTTTCAAATCTCTTATGTTAATATATTGTATTGTAAAATACGTTTTGTATCTTCTTCTAACCGGATGGATACCGGCGTCGTGGAAGGCCACTGATGACCATCCACAGGATGTACTCAGCGGAGTTGAGGGACGCTGGGATGACCTGGGAGGAAGTAAGGAGACTGGCTGGGGATAGAGAATCATGGAGGAACTTCTTGGTGACCATATGCTCCGTATAGGGAGCAGATATGGAATAATAATAATAAAAAAATTACGTTTAAATTTTATTTTTTTACTTCAAACTTACGGCAAATAAATAAACGTTAAATTCTAGTGCCAAAACGCTATTTAAAAAAATATTTACGCTAAAAATACGTGATTAAATTTATTATACATCGTCACTGTGCTGGCAGAAAATGATAGTTCTGTGTAAACAACAAATGAATAATTTGAGGTTTTAGAATAAAATCTCTAGCCTTGATAATCATAATTTCAACTATAGATCAATTTGTGCTGATCTGACACAATACAGTTATGATTAAACATAGTGGATAGATTTAAATTATTAATAAATACCGATAAAAATGCCGTGCTTACCTAAATTTCACAATAAATGCACCGACTGAGTTATTCAAGAAAAAGATTCTTAAGTATATAAAAACTTCTGGTATCAAGATAAATGGCACCTTGTTTTCAAATTTATAACAATGCGACGCTTTTTCTACTTAGAATTTGTGAATTCTCAAAGTATTTTGCTACAGGAATTCGATATTTCTCGGGGCTTTGGAAAATTCTTGAGAATATTGGGTGCTTCCATTCAATGCAATTGAAAAGCTTTTACATGTCAAACGACATAAATGATAAAGACAAACATAGTACGTTGAATTAAAGATACTAGATCCAGCACACTACTTCAGTAAAATATTTAACGGGTACTATATTACAATACATTGATTTATATTAACTTTTATAAAAAAAAGTCAACCCTAAATACTGTATTATTAAAGTTTACTTCTTGTTTTTTTTTTACTTATTCATGATCCCTTGATTCCAGCGCAGTGGTGTACGTTTTTAAAACTTTTGTACTTACTTTTAATGATGATTCGTTCGTAATTGTAAGAGATTTGTACAAGAATATTTCGATCGAGAAAATCAGTTTGGAACGTGAAAAGTCATTTCGCTTAAATTCTCAAGGTAGGTACTTTTTTTTATTATTATTCGATAAACTTCTTTTTTCATCTTTTCTGCATCAAGGTAGACACTAGTATATATTATAAATGGAGTTCAATTACGGTATTGCCAAACGGGAAACATATCTGCTCAGTTAAAATCTGTACGAAAAAATTGCCGACGTGACGTGACAGGAAAAAAACTTGAAAATTATTAGAGTTAGAATTTTTTTCGTAAAATATTCTGACCATTTTAATTTTTATTGTTTTGGGAAACATATAAATTAATATATGTGGGAGGGGGTTAAGGGCTAGCAGTGCTCCAGCACTTTATAATTTAGTACTACATCACTGTTCCTAGGTGAATTGAATCATGTGTTAGCAATAGTTAAAATATTTGCCACAAGGTGAGGCGTACTTTTTCAGATACAAGGGTGAGGTAGAAAAGGGGAGGATATTTGAGTACTCATTAGGAGCCTATTTTAATAATTACATTATGTACACAGCGTTAACTGTAAGTAAATTTTCCTATTGTCATAACTCATAAGCTTTTGTGGTTCAAACTTTCTAACATAGTGTTTGTTAAAATTTTATTGTTTACAAATACAAAATGAGAGCTTCGTATTTACGCTATTCAATCCCAGGATCCCGGCCAATTCTGTGATACGGAAATCCCGGGATTTCTGGATTGAGAAAATGAAACATGGAAGAGGAAAAAAAAGCTCCCATGACAGTAATTTTGAGATATCTTAAAATTTTGGGTTTTTAAAATTGACATGAAATTTCTTTATTTCAAAATCGCCGACCAAACATTTTCTCAATCCCGAATCAAATTTTATACACGATTTGATGCTGAGTGTTCAATCCCGAAATCCCTGGATCATAAAAGGAGTCCGGGATTAGATACCCTAGCCGTTTTGTATTTTTATACATACACGGGAAAGAAGAGTGTATCTATATGTAAATATATAAAAATAATGTACACCAGTGGTTTCCAACGTTTATGTTGCTACGTAGCTATGTTGCAACCTTTATGTTGCTACGCCTCCCTTTGATGAAAAAAATATCTTCGCGCCTCCCCATTCTTTTTTTCATATAGTAATAAAGACACGTTTTAAAGGGTAAATAGATTTATTGGACTGTTCGCGCCTCCTTGGCCACGTTGAAAATCGTCCAATTGGTTGGAAATCGCTGATGTACACTAAGAAAATTATAAAATATTTTTTAAAAATTTGCACTGCGGACGTACCATCCAATAAATACCGTGAGCTTAAAACGAATCAAATTGCAATTATTAAAGCTCGTGTCAGATCTGATTATCATGATTATGGTGGTTAACCTTTAGAGGAGTATGGACGTCGGCGCCATTTTTCTGTAAATGAGTATGGAAGCAGGGGTGGGCTGGAGGGGGCTCGGGGGGGCTTGCGCGAGCCCCTTGTTAAATTTCAGCGCGGCCGGCGAGCCCCTTGTTAAGATAAGAAAATCATTCGTCTTAGATCAAATCAGCACCTAGCTGCAATTTCTGTAGATGGTTAAATTTTATTATGAAACAAGACTTAGTAGACCCTTTATTTTTTCATTGAGCGTTGTGGGCTTTCGTGGTGGTCCTCATGGGTTTGAGTTAATCACTAGTCCTGTCTTAGCCTTATCATTCTATCCCTACTACTCTCTTTGGAAAAGAATGGTTGAGCGACTAAGTAGCAAACAGTTCTCGTAGAAAAAAGACTTTTGTTGAGATACCTTCATTAGGAAGCCATATGCTCCAAATTGGGAGCGAAAATGGATACAAATAAATGGATAAGATTTACCGAACCCCTTGTTAAGATATTGGCAGCCCACCGCTGTATGGAAGTACTTCAAACTCAACACAGGAGTGTCTATCTGTAAGCATATATATGCTCTAAGTATGAATTACATATATTCATTGGGAAAAAGTCACAAAATTATCATGTTAAGAAAAGGCAGTGAATCAAAGTAAGGTCTATATAAATCTATTCACTCCTCTAAAGGTTAACTATTGTTATTACATCTTGTTTATATTTTGAATAATGATATCTTTGTTGGTAACTGGTAGATGGATAAATTAAATAACAGTAAAATCTATATAATAGTCAATAATAAAAATGAAAGTTTTTTGTATATCTAGATCAAAATCATTTGTATCTACATATAAATCTATTTGAACTCGTACGTTATTATGGTTGGATTTTTTCCTATTGCGGTTAAAACTTTCTGAATTGACTTTTTCACTGAGTAGAAGATTTTTTTTTTTTTGGGAACCCTCAGTTTGTAGTCGTATGAAGCCATTGAGTTTTATTTCTTAATTAACCATGTCCGTTTAATTGTGAAGTATTTTAGTTTATGATGGGTTTTTTATACTGGAATGGTGGTGAGTTACTCGATCATACTCTATTTTAAGAGAGGATAAGGATAATCGCTTTTGTGTCCGTTCACAGATTCAAACCATTGGCCATTCAATCTCGTCCATTCAGTTGCAGTGACTTGCGAGACTATTCTAAAGTTTGTCAGGATCTAAACACTAATTTAAGGGGGTCTCTGATTTTCGTATTTAGTTTTTACGGTCAGTCTAACTTAAATGTAATAATTTCGAATATGTTCATTGTCGCTACAGTGAATGGTCAATGTGTCAAACGTCATCGATCAACAGAATTATATTTCATTTTAATCATATCCGTTCGCTATACGTTTTAGAGCAGTGATGCACAACCTTTACCTTCTAGCGGGCCGCACAAAACAAATTTTCGTGGGTTCGGGCCGCAAAGAAAAAAAATATTTAAAGTACGATCAGTCCTTTTTTACACGGAGCATATGTACGTTCTATGTAAAACAGCTTCACAAAAAAATCGTGTAAAAAAGATTAAGTGAATTTAGATAAATGATTGATAGGTTCCATTACATTATTTTGGCCGTGTTATTTCGAAAACGTGAAAATAAATAAGCCCTACAAAAAAAGTATTACGAGTACATGCCCATTAAAAAACGTTTGATTGTGAAATATTTATGTTTCATTCATATTTAATTCAAAAGTTAATGCGATCTTGGTCTTCGTTATTTTTTATCTTTTTTTTTTAATCTGACATATTTGAGGACCTGTTTTTATGAACCGATTTAATCTCCTTCATTGAAGAAAAAGTTTGCTTACATTTATTAAATAAATGTTTTACGTGAAAAAAATATGTAGAGAAAAGATTGATGGGCCGCCACAAAATTAAAAAAGGGCCGCGGTTTGTGCATCACTGTTTTAGAGTGATTGTTGAGATGTAAATATGTTATACTACTTGTTGAGATTACGTTAATTTTGACAGATGGTTTCAAAATAACTTAACTAACTGTTCTAACTAATTATTATCATAAGCCCGCCATTATTATCCTGTCTCAAATGCGCCCGTCACCTCAATAAGGTAAACAGCCCCTCTGACATATGTAAACAAACAAAAACGTCAAACAAAATCAAACTGATGTTCAAACATCTCACATCGCTTATAAAGATTTTATTTTGACAAGATTATTAGCGCGCTAACAAAGCAAATTAACACTTATGTACATACTGAGTACTAACATTTTGTACAGTAAAAAGATGTAACGGACCGAAGCGCTTTGGTGAATGTAAGTCTGTAATAATATAGCGTTACTGAAAAATGAATGATTGGATTTGTTGGTTCATCGTTTGGTATTGCTTAAATTTATCATTGGGAGTTATGGAAAGTCATATCAAATATCATACATATTTTACAGGTACATCTGACCGTTTGTTTTTAATTTGAATTAAAAATAATACACACCTGAAATGTACTACATACCAGCGGTGGGCTGCCAATATCTTAACAAGGGGCTCGGTAAATGTTATCCATTTTTTGTCCGCTCCCAATGTCAAGTATATAGCCTCCTAATGAAAGTATTTCACCAAAAGTTATTTTTCTACGAGAACTGCTTGTTACTTAGTCGCTTAATTTCTCTTTTCCAAAGAGAGTAGTAGGGATAGAATGATAAGGATAATACAGGAACAGTGATTAACTAATAGTAGCACCCAGTTGAATTGAAGGATCGTAAGAGTGGGAGACAATTTTAAGACATCACAAACACCCATGCCTTCGAACATAAGATATATAAATCAATCAAAAAAATGTTACTGGGACTCGTATCCGTGAGGTCCAACACGGAAGCCTACAACGCTGAATGAAGAGACAAATTATTTTCAAATTTAACCATCTACAGAAATTGCAGTTATGTAATGATTTGATCTAAGACGAAAGATTTTCTTATCTTAACAAGGGGCTCGCCGGCCTCGCCGAAATTTAACAAAGGGCTCGCGCGATCCCTCTCCAGCCCATCCCTGCTACATACTTACTTAATTGAGCCATTTTTATTACGGGCGCTTAGTCAAAACTTTGAGAGAGGATGTCAATCGAATATTCGAATATATTCGGGTTTACTTTATCATTTGAATTATTTTATTGAATCAGGTGCCGCATAATAAATATATTGATATAATCAAATATTCAAGCTAATTTCTTTCATAGAAACATTAAGTTTCTATGAAAGGTTTTCTGTGTTTTTTAATATTGCGTTAAATTGACTGGTTTACAAAATCTGAAATCTGTCAATCTTGATAGAATCATCAAACAAATAGAACTGTTGAAAAAGTTATATAAAATTTACTATTTGTTCGACGAACAATTATTAAATAAAAATAACATAATTATATAATGTAATGCCAACATATTAGTATTTCCATGTTCAAAGCAAGACCGAGATCCCGGTTTCCGGAATAGCAATACCGAGTTGGAAATTATTAATTCCAGACTCATTATGTACATTTGGGCACACATCTAAACATCGATTATATGTATATGGAAGTTTCCATACGAAGTGGTAAATATTAATACACTGTTTTTAAATATATCGATTAATGAATGGTGATTTATGAATTTCGTCCTTTTTCAAGTAACAATTTAAGATCTTAAATTCGAAGCGCAGAAAAAACTATCAGCTAATTACTACTACTTCCCTCTACTACTACTACTACTCCAGATTTTCTTTTTTCAATAATTAATTGTTTAATGCAGTGGTTCCCAAACTTATTAGGCCCATGGACCCCTTTCAATGCCAAAACCGGATCATGGACCCCCAAGTGAAATAATAAATTTAGTTTGAAGGGTGATTTTTTTATTCATGTCCATTTCCAATGTGGAGCATATGGTCCGTAATTGGGGTATGTCAACAGAAGTTTTTCCTCGAGAACTGTTTCTCACTCAGTTGCTCAACCCCTTTTTGTCAAAGAGAGTTAGGATAGAAGAATAATGCTACGACATGGCTGGTGGTTAGTAAATATTAACTCTTATGACGACCTATTGACCTCACGCTTATTTGATAATTTTTTTGCAAATACATATATATTTTTATTATTTTTGCCGTGGTTTGATATTACCTAAAACAGATTGATTCGCTATATATTGAATATCTGGTGAAGAGAATAAGTATAGACATGGCTTCCCAAACTATGTTATGGGGAACATCGGTACTACCAGGCAAGACGGAAAAAGACTTGGGTGAACGGCCGGCTCGTAGCGTGTGCGAAGTGTGCGGCGCACACAAGTGCACGGGCGACGCACTTAGATTATAGCACTATCAACTTATTTAGTTCTAGTCTTAAAAGGCGCCTTACGCATTTATGAAAAATAAGACGGCCATATGCTTCATATTTTTAGCGAAAATTCACAAAAAGTTTATAAAACTTATTTTTTATAATTTATAGGGAATAAACAGATTAAATTCAGTAAATCTATGCTGTGTTAACCACTACTCCTATTCTCGCTCTTTCCTTATATCCCTACTCTCTTCGAAAATAAGAGGTTTTTATAACACACTATAAATAATTTATAACACACTGCGCATGCGCGAAAAAAGAAATTGTTTTGAAAATTGCTGGGTTTTAAGGGGACCACTTTGGGAACCACTGGTTTAATGGCAGATGCAACATGACTTAAACGGTTCAAAATCGGTTTTTTTTCCAAATGTCGGTTGTGTTTATGATTTATTCTTTATTATATCTAAAATACAATGATACGTGCTCTCGATGTAATATTTAACATTTTTATAAATCGTAAAATATAGTACATACCGTCTTTTTCCGAATATAAGCCCTCCCCGTACTATATATATAATATATATATAGTATAATTCGTCTGGATGGCAAGAAAGCCTCACCATTAATCATCACCAAGGGCTTGGCAAGATTGAACGCGTTTCAAAAATTTGTGTCCCTGTGAAAGTGAAAAAACCTGGTTCACCCAAGCAGTTATAAGAAAGTGGGTCAATTTTATGCTGCCACTTCTGTTTAGGGGTCGCTTAAGAGATTTACTAATTTGGGATTCAGCCAGTACTCATCGCGTCAAAGACAAGAAAAACTTCCTTGCTGAGAGGAGGATTGATCAGATAATGATTCCAGCGAGAATGGCTGCCTATCTACAGACACTTGATTTCGCAACAAACAAGCCATTCCAGAATTATTTGCGCATGGAAATTAATGAATACATTGAAAACAGAATGGTGAGAAATAAACGTGGAAATTTTGTGAAGCCTGGCCTACAAGAAGTTGTGAATTGGGTGAAGAATTCACGGGATAAAATAACTGACAGTTGTGTTTCCAATGCACTACGAACAGGCTACTTAGACAAGTAATACTCATTATGTTGTAGGACATGAGAGATTCAGACCAATGATTCAACAGCAAATAGATTTGGAGGAAAATCAGAACGGAATTCAGAATTTGATATGTTGTGATGATGTTCCAGAAGAAGATGACATGACTGAAATTTAAATTTAAATGAAAAATTCCTATAAACACATAAATATTCAACGAAAATACATAAATCTACTTATTGTACTTAAAAAGTAACCCCTCGTTATAACGTCGAAACGTCTAGCTAGCTCGTATTTCGGACCAAAAAATAAAGTAAGACAGTGTCTTATTTTCGGAAAAAGACGGTAGTAGTAGTAATATATATTTTTATTTTATACATTACATGACTTTTGTTAGCACACCATTCGACAATTTTTCTCATTAATATAAAAATGTCACTGTCACAATCTGTACTGAAGTTTTGTTTCATTCTTAACCCGTACGACTTTAGAAGACCTGATATCAGTTGCAAATCGACTGCAGAGTTAAAATGATTGGGCACCCCTGCTATACAATATGACGTACAATAAGTAAATTGACAGTAGTTGTTGAACACCTCTCGGACATAATATTTGTAATGCAATTAGGTACTTATCGTTTACGCATTAGACTAACGAGTTTCATTCAATATTGTGTGCACTATCTGTTATGACAGATATTGTCGTTATACGGACGTCCAACAAGTTGCCGTTTGACTTTAGTTGCCAGCTAATAAAATATTCAAATATTTCAACGTTTACTTCCAATTCAATTTATATGCAGTCGATTATCTTTTCGCACGGATTCTAAACGTAATTTTGAGATAACAATTTATAACAGATTGCGAAAAAAAATGTGTTTAATATCATACACCAGGCTATCGAAAGAACGGTTTCGTGTTCGATTGAGAACGTCGTTGGCTTCGATTGCAGAGCTTACGGGATCGAATCCCAGTACGGAGAGATTTTTCAATTGATTTATGGATTCCGTTTGAAAATCTGTGATATCTTAAGTTCCCTCCCACATATTGGATAATATTTTAAATAGGCGATTAGCCAATCACTGATCCTGTTCTAGCTCTATCCGTCTATCCCCTCTTAATTCGAAAAAGATAAGTTGAGCAACAGAGTAACTCGTAGTTTTCGTAGAAAAACTTATGTTGACCTAAACTCAACTAGAAGTACATATACTTCACATTGGAAGCGGGCATAGTTAAAAACAACAATATTCTGGAGGCTTTTCTGATCCAAATATTACCTATATTAGGATGCCGACATTTCGACAGATTTATAAATACATATATAATGTGATCATACAAATGAAAAATACCGATGGGTCTGACATAGTGTGATAGATCGGTGCAATTAATAAATTTCTTTTCACCCAAACAGCGTTGAACTTCTCTTGCAGACCTTTAAAACCTTAAAACTAGCCTTTTTAATGTAACATTTTAATTCCAAATCAAAAAAATAGATTAATTATTTATACCAGCTGTTTATGCTTAGGATATATATACATATATACAAAATCCCAGTATTGGTAGTAACACGATCCCGGGATTACGGGATTGGATAATTGCTTGGGATCCCAGAATCGAGGGCCCTAGTAGCCACCTCATAGCAGAATCATGCAATGCATGAGAGCTCAGCGAAAAGGGGAGGCCAAATTTCTACATACTACATACCCTACGTACATATTACGTAGTGTGGTGTGGCCTTGCGTGACGTTTGCATGATTACCCCAATTTTATATTATACGCCACTGTTTGGATATCAAATATTCGCAAATTGTTGACGTCATTATCCCATATATCAACACTGAACGTTATTGATACTTCTTTTAGGCCATTATCTGAAGCTAGAATTGACACATATCTAGGTTATTTAGAAATGAATCCTAAACAGACCAGCCGTATAATACTTCGTGTGTTTTTTTATTATTTTCTGTTACCGTTAGCTTGTTTCTTTGTTTTTCTGAAGTTGGCGGAGTATTTCTTTTTATAACTGCTGCCCGAAGAGAAGGGTCTGCGTTGAAAAAGTTTGTTAAACTACTTAATCAACATATATTTTTTAACTATATCCGCTCCCAATATGAACTCTAAACGGAGCTTAACTCAACAGAAGTTGTCTTACAAGAACGGCTTGTTATTCAATACTCAGTAACTTCAACGCGACTGATTTTTTTTAAAAATTATAATAAAGTTATTATATAATATTTTAGGGCTATTGTATTATCACTTTTATGGTGTTCACCGTCAGTACTTAGTGGAAAGGCATTATATTAAAAAATATACATAAATTGTAAATTCTTTTCCAATTGTTTATTACACTTCTTTTAATTTCATTTTGATTTGTATAAATAACACTGTAACATTTTACTATTTTATCAGTTGATAATGCTCGTCATGAGCGAAGCGGTCCTGATCTTAATAAATAAAACTAGGAATTAGTACAATTATTTTTTTTTTGACGATCGTGTGATGCTATGGTTTAAACGCTTAAGGCAGCGATTTCCAACCTGGCAGACGAGCCTCCCTAGGGATGCGTGGACTATCGCAAAGGGAGGCGCGAACAGTCCAAAATATGTATCTACTCTTTAAAATGTGTCTTTATTACTACATGAAATAACGGATGGAGAGTCGCGAAGATATTTTTTTCTCCAAAGGGAGGCGCAGTAACAAAAAGGTTGGAAACCACTGGCTTAAGGTGTTTTGAGATTAATTTTACAATAAGAGGTTTAATGATTTTTCTTTACTGTAAAGATTGAATAATATTATATATGAGCTTTTCAACTAACAAAAGAAAAACCATTAATTAACAGAGAGGAAAATACAAGTGACAAAAAAAGTACAAAATCTTTCTGTAATTATGTATATCTCCGAGCCTCTTGTTTCTAGAACCTTATATAAACCCGAATCTAGACAATGTATGGTTTGATATAACCATATTTAATTTAGTTGATTTGTAAAGACAGGTCCACTGTCGAGTGGTCAACATTGTAGGTTGAAGTGCTCACGGGTTCAAATCCCAGTACGAACTACGGACAGTTTCATAAATTAATATTTAAATACATCGATTTTTGTAATGTCTAAAATTACCCCCAGATTGGCTAAACAACTGAGTAACAAGCATTTGTCGTAGAAAACTTTTGTTGCGGTTGAGAAAGAAAATATTTTAAACGATTTTTTCATTTTGCTTGAAAAGTAGGACAATTCATTACATTTTTTAAACGTAATGTTTTCTGATAGAACAAGGGCAGCTTAATCCCGGAAAATGAATACGAAGACATTATTTTTTTTCAAAACCAATCAATGAATTTAACTTTTTTATCAATCCATATGTTTTCTTTAAATATTTTTATTTTCCATCGTATCTTTGAACCATTACAACTGTTAATAGAAAATTTATCGTAAATTGATTTTTACTTTAAGACGCCTATGTAAGAAATTTATAATAATTATTCAATATATAATATTTTGCACTTTTAACGGATGCTAAGTCGTTGAAGCAAACTGGTTGTAGTTGTATAATAAATATGTTTAAGTTTAATAAATATAAACAAAAAAATATATATCCGGCCGAAATTTATTTTCAATAATATGTTCAAAATAGTAATTTTGGCACAATATCTATTTAGGAATGTTCAAAGTATTTTTGAAACACTCACAACTTAAAAAAAAAAATGATGTCTCTAAAATCAATTTCTTAAGAAAATACGTCACTAAAACTTTTTTTCAAGATTACAAATTTTCAATTTTAAAAACTGTATTATTTACTGGTTGTGTGTGAAACACAATTCTTCATCATTTAAATGTTTTTTGATAAAAATCAAATAAAATATTATTTAAAACCATTTTCATGCCACTGTTTATACCATTATATTTATCAAGTTAAACATTTTTACTTTTCACTTTCAGCATTTTTTTTATAGTTTCAATAAGGTAAAAATATCAGTAATATAAGTATTCAAAATAGCGTAGTTCAAAATTGCTGAAAAATGTAGAACTAAATACTTTGATATTGTTACCGTGTTACAATGGAGTTCTACCAAGTAAATGCCAATTCAATCAATAATAAACTTTTAAATTTAAAAAAATATATATTTACTTACTTTTGGTGAAAAATACACTTGTTGATTAAATATCACCTGTATTGATAACTTTCACAAAAATCAACACGTAAAGGTACACATGTCACAGTTTTTTTGTCAAATAAATGGCGATCCGCGTAATCGGAAAATAATTATATAAATAAGTAATAAAATTTTGAATTATTACAAGATTTACGCGCCACAATTCGACGTTGGAACGTCTCGGCGAACGACCGGATATAGAATGCGGCGCGTCTGACCAACAGGCGTCGGTTATATAGGTGACAGCGTCGAAACTTTGATTTTTCAATACGCTTGCGTCCGTTAACCGGTAATTTGCCGGCCAGAGGGCGTCGAAGAAAATTCAGTGTGTTCTTTTATAGCAGATTTGTAATTCTTTTTTTCATCTTAATCTTGTGTTAGTCTTAACTTTTTTTTAGCAGTTGTTAATTATATACTAATGCAGTGGTCCACAACATTTTTGGACCCTAGGGCGCATTCTAAAATATCGGTAGTGTAGCGAGCACTGCAATAAATCAATGATAATATATATATATATAAAATATTGTTTATATTTTAACAAACAAAAAAAAATGCAAATTAACCATTTAATAAAAAAATATAATAATAATCTCAGTCAATGTGATCGTTGGCACTGCACCATATAACTATAAATGTGTGATGAGGTTCCTGTAAGCAAACAATCATAAAGATGCTCATCGGTGAGTCGAGATCTATACTTTGATTTTATACAGCTCAATTTGTTCATAATGTCTGTGAGAAACCCCAAATCCAGGGGTGGGCTGGAGGGGGCTCGTAGGGGCTCGCGCGAGCCCCTTGTTAAATTAATAGAAAACAATATTCTCAGATCAAATTAGTACATAACTGCAATTTCTGACATATACTATCTACAACACCTTCCAGTATACACAGTAGTACATTTTCAGCCATTTACATTAATTAGTTTATGGTAAACTGCATATTCTTGCATATTTTAAGTGTATTAATTAACAATCGTTTGCTAATTTAAAAGTATTGCATATAATTGCATATGACTGAAAAATTACATTGATATTAAGCGAGCCCCTTGTTAAAGTATTGGCAGCCCATCGCTGCCCAAATCCACCAGCTACCAAGAGTCAGTCACTTCAGTAAAATTATCATTTTTACCGTTGATAAATTGTTGATACGGGCCAATGTTGGCGGGCACAGGTTTGGGTATCCCTGTATATATATTGTTGATCAATATTAGCACAAATTTGAGTGTTATGCAAGTGATGTAATCCAGTTCGCTAGAATGTTGAAATCTTATAATTTCTTTGACTTAATATGATAACTTATTATTTCTGTGAATAATTATTTCTACTCAACAAAAACCTTTTGTTTCATATAGAAAAATTCCGAAAGAAAAGTAGCGGAGCAAAAACAATCGTAAGTCAATAAACGACTGCATGCTTACCTCAGATTTGTTTTTTTATAATTTAAAAAAACTTGAAATATTAGAAGAAAAGCACCAACAGTTTACTGAAGTTGTGTTTTTGTGTTTGACTCTCGCGGCTCGGAGACTAGAAAAATACTTCTCTGCCGATGGGGGTCGTTTAGGGACCCCAGTGGTTTCCTCATTATTGGCCTTATTCTTATGAATTAAAAAAAAAATAGTCTAAGGGCTTTAAAATATCTCTCTGCATCATTCCTCATACATTTTTTTTAAATAAAAATCCGTGTTTTTTTAATAAATAATCATATTTTAAGTTGCGCGTAAAAAAGACGTCATTCCAGTACAAATATAAAGTTGCAACTGAGGCGTTCAGCGCAGTTATCTTACGAACGATCGCTGATAAGCGGGCGCTTATCTCGTTATCGCATACTCGCGGTATCGCGTATTTATATGAACTACAAAAGGTTCAAAAAACTATGATATAAGAATACCTTAATTACAAACATTGTATCACCCATATTAAAATAGATATTTAAGAAAATGTGGGTATTGGGGTCGCATTTCTTGAGCTTAGAACCGGAAAAGTTAAGTTATATGCGGGTTAACTCAAAGTGTTTCACATAAAACTTATACGATTGTTATTTCTCAGAATACGAGCGTTTTCCCGTGACCAATCGACTGCGCGCATTAATTGTTTATTTGCATTAAAGAGTTCCACCCCTGAGCCGCATTTTAAACTAGTAATTATGAACTGAAATTTCTGAACTTTCAATAAATTAAGGCATTCATTTGCCTTTGGTTTGTTGGTTGACAGGGTTACCACTGTGTTTTTTTTCTTGAATAAACCTTGTCCGCTCTCAGTGTGGAGTATACGGAATCTTTATTGAACAATTGTAATTGATAGAACTTGTTATTCAGTCACCCAAACTCTTGTTTTAAGAAAAGGTAAATATAGAAGAATAGAGATAGGATCATACTAAAAGCCTTC